>JAEOAD010000035.1:20755000-21016626 GCA_036365145.1 Orientallactaga sibirica
GTAGTCACAGGTTCTGGGATTGCACTGAAGGGATTTTTTGTTTGTTTGTTTGTTTGTTTTAATCACACTTTTAAAATTCCTACTTAGAAATCATTTAACATAAAAATCTTCATGTCAATTTATTGCCACATTCAGCTAAATTTTTTCAAATTCAGTTAATTTTTCAAAGTACTTCAAACATCTCATAATGATAGAGACAGAAATTGGCTAGACATTCAGGGTAACAGAACCCCAAAGTAATGGTTTTGCATTCGAGTAAAAACAGGAAATGTTACTAAGCTTGTAGAAACCTGGATGTTACACCCTCAGGAAAGACCTGTAGATTAAGCTTGCACCCTTCCTAGAGCACAGAAACCCTGAACCTTACCTAAGATCACTGGCATAGCTGTAAAATCTGGTCTTTGTCCACAGTAACCTGCAGAGCTGGTCTTCCTCATATAACCACTCCCCATAACAACCCCAGATCTGAGTCTTGAAGTGCGCTTCTCAAACGCCCTCTTTCCTCCCTGGGTGAGAGCACCACCTTGCTTCCTTCTCTTATGTTCTAGGCTAATCCCCCTTTTTTTGGTCCTCCTAAAGCTTTAAACTGTAATGAAATCTTTCTGAACCCTATCCTCTGGCCTGTGGATTTCATTCTTCGAATTCCCAGGACAAGGATCTGGGAACCCCCCAAATGATTGATACATTGACATACAAGGAATTCAAAATTCCTATATCAATAATCGCTAATTACTGTACTTATAGTTATGACCATGATCTGAGGACTCAAAATACAGATACTTTATGAGACTGTAGCTCCAGGACAACTGTTTCTGCCACTCTTTGTAACACTGAAGCAGAGCCGAGTAGTAACACCTCATACTGAAACAGCATTTTATGGCTTAGAAGTGCTCTGGCATCCACTATCTCATTTGTTTTTACAGCATCCCTGGGAGGCACATGAAATTGAGCAATGTATTATTACCTTTGTACAAAACTTCAGAAAGACTAAATAGCCTACTCAAATAAGGTAACCACTTACAGGTGAATGTGGAATGTAAGTAAGGGTCATGCAGGGGAAAAATAATAAATGAAAAATACTTTTTAAATGAGCAGGTCATATACAAGACAATCACAATAGGAGGAAAAGATGATGACATCAAAATAAAAAGAGAGACTGATGGAGAGGGGGAGAGATATGATGGAGAGTGGAGTTGTGAAGGGGAAAGTGGGAGGGGAGGGAATTACCATGGTTTATTGTCTATAATTATAGGCATTGTCAGTAAAAAATAAATTTTAAAAAATTAGCAGGTCAGCAAAGCACAGTGGTTTGTGCCTTTAATCCCAGCACAAGAATGGCTGAGGTAGGAGGGTCACCATGAGTTCAAGGCCAGCCTGACAAAGTTCCAGGTCTGCCTGGACTACAGTGAGACCTTGCCTCAAAAAAATAGAAATAAGCCGTGTGTGGTGGCACACGCCTTTAATCCCAGCACAGAGGTAGGAGGATCACCTTGAATTCAAGGCCACCCTGAGACCACAGAGTGAATTCCAGGTCAGCCGGGGCTAGAGTGAGACCCTACCTTGAAAAAAAAAAAAAAAAAAAAAAAAAAAAAAAAAAAAGAAAAAAAGAATAAATAAATAAATAAAGAATGAAATAAGCAGGTCACAATCTTCATAGGAAAAAATTGACACTTAGATGTTTTGAGGAATGATACAAAACTAACAGTATTTGCTAATTTAATCTGAAACAGTGTAAAAGGTTCCCTTTTAAGAGAACCAGGAATTAAGCATTTGTTCACCAAGATTTTCCACATCACAAGGCTGTTTCCCTTAGATGTGATACACACATGTATACACACACATAAACGCAGAGAAAGAGAAAGAGAGAGAGAGAGATACAGTAGGCACTAAAGGCACTTTTGGTGGATCTTGTCACTTTTAGCAGGACACAAGGAATAGGGAGAGTACACTGACAAGTATACAAATGTGTGCATACAAAACAATTTAAACAATCCAAAAGTATGTAGAGCCAATCCTGATAGCTATTACATTGACTATAACCTTGCTCATGCTCTTTCAAATTGTATTCTGATTTATCAAAGATAATCCATGATTCCATAGCTTTTGCAATCCTGCCTCTCCCAAAGCTATCATACAAAAGGAGAAAATGATTCTAGTTCTCTGCCTCTATTCCACCATCTTCCTTCTTTACCTGCCAGCTCCTGTCAGGGAGACAGGATGATCAGTCAGGTATCTGAATTTATTCCTACGAACAGGATGTTGCCAGACATGGTCTACAACCCTGGGAAGGGTACCCTGAAAAAAAAACAAATACACATAAATGTCCAGTAGAGAGAGCTCTAGTCAAATGAATTCTAATCTTACTAATTTAAATGCGTACACCAAAGGCATTTGAGGTGATTTATATAGAAAAGGAAGAATTCTTATTCAGTAAGATGGAGAAAGACAAACTAAATCTTAAGACTAAGAAAGCAACAATCAACCCAGTGTGGTGGTACACAACTTTAACCCCAGCACTCAGCTGTGAGTTCGAGGCCCACTGGGACTACAGGGTGAGTTCCAGGTCAGCCTAGGCTAAAGGGACTCTACCTTTGGGAGGGGGGAAAGCAATAATCATTTTGATAAATTTACCTAAAAACAGGTTGGAAATACTCAAGCCTTGGAAGCAAAAGATGATGAAGTTGGCTTATTTTGGGTGTGTGTGTGTGTGTGTGTGTGTGTGTGTGTGTGTGTGTGTGTTTGAAACAGGAGTCTCACTGTATAGCCCAGGTTGACCTGTAACTTATTAGGTAGCCCAACCTGTCTCAAAATTATAGGCATAAACCACCATGCCCAGCAAAATCAGAACTTTTATTCTAAGAAATTATTCTCATAAAATGTAAGACTCTCTGGAATATATAACATATGCTTACAAAACACTTAATGAACTGGATACCAAAAAGATAATGCTCCAAACATTCTATATATGTATATGCCCACCTTTGGGGTTTTAGCTTTCTTAGGAGGCAGTAAGTTTTCTGGACAGGGACCAGCATCGGCTGCATAGGACAGAGAGAGAAGAATTTCCTCTGGGATGAACTCATTCTGAAGGGAAGTCGGAAGGGGTTTGGAACGATCCACCATGCATTTTTTCTCCCTTAGCTCAGGAAGTCCTAAGAAAGCATGAAACAGAAAAACTTACTGTAGTGTTTTGGAAAGTTAAATAGAGCTTCCCAGATTGCCTTATCATTCTGGTTTACATTCCTAACCGAAAGATTTCTCTAAATGAACAAGTACAGTAACAACATTTAAAGCACTGGCCAGGCATGGTGGCACACACCTTTAATCCCAGCACTTGGGAGGCAGAGGTAATTGGATTGCCCTGAATTCGAAGCCACCCTGAGACTACACAGTGAATTCCAGGTCAGTCTGGGCTAGAGGGAGACCCTACCATGAAAATAAACAAACAAAACACCGAATATCATCTAGTCTAGAGAGGGAAGGAAAGAACAAAGGCAGGGAGAGTTATTAGAACATGAAGACAAATAGAAAAAAAAATGCCTAGGCTACAAAGTGAGTTCAAGGCCACCCTGGACGACTTAGCATCACTGACCCTTGCCAACATAAAACGTGAGGCATGGAGACTGGAGCACTGGCTCAGTCAGCCGGTAAGAGTGGTGCTGTGCAACCATGAGGATGAGTTTGAGCCCCAGCACACATGTAAAAAAGCTGGGTTTGGCCACACATGCTGTGTCAGTGCTGAGCACAGTGCTGACTCAACCAATCTAGCTGAAAAAAAAATGGCAGCTTTAGATTTAGTGAGAGATTTTTGTCTCAGGGAAATAAGGCTGAAAAGTGATAGAAGAGGACATTCCAAGGCACCTCCCTTTGGTCTCCACACATGCACATGGGCCACACACATCTGCACACTCCTGTATACACCATGCATGTACACACACCAACACAGCACAGACACATAAAAAAAAAGTGAAAAGTGGCTTGTGAAATAGCTCAGTAGTACATTGCTTGTTTAGTATGTGTAAGTCCCTAAATCCAAACCCCAGTACCCACCCCCAAAATGTTGGATGGGACTTTAGCAAAATCTCCCCTAAACGTAGATGAAAAGTAGGTGAAGACTGGAGAAAACTTCTGCCTGGCAGCAGTAAGGATGACTAATTAAAAATTTTAAAAAAGGATTTTCTTTTTGTTCTAAACTGAATGTTTATCTTAATTACTTTTTAAAAGTTCCCCTTAGCCGGGCGTGGTGGTGCACACCTTTAATCCCAGCACTGAGGAGGCAGGGGTAGGAGGATCGCCATGAGTTCGAGGCCACCCTGAGAATACAGAGTGAATTCCAGGTCAGCCTGGGCTAGAGACCCTACCTCAAAAAACCAAACCAAACCAAACCAAAACAAAACAAAAAGCTCCCCTTAGATTCAGAGACCAAGTGCCATAATAGGTGATGTTTCATACAAATAATAGGAAACTTATGAATATTTGACGGACGTGAAAAACGTAGTCGTTTAGGTGAAGCAGGGCTCAAATTTGGCAAATAGCCAGGCTGGGCAAAGTGAGGAGGGGGGAAGAATAGACTGTAAATTCTGTCAGTGGCCTGTTCATGTCCGCAGGACCCATGAAGATTACCTTTTGTCTCCTCGTTGATTACACATACTTTTGACATTTTGCCCTCAGATGTCGGTGGGCCGTTTGGCGACATGTTGGGCGTCTTCGGGAAAGACATCATAAACAATGCCTCCTATCACTGTCTTTACTGCTCTGAAACACACGTTCACAAAGTGAATGTCGACACAAAGTCGTGCTGGATCTTCCCGGCTGCCCGGTGGTCCTGGAGGCAAGAGGCAAAACCAGTCAAGAGGCCCTTAAGAGCTCATGTTCAGATCGGAGTTCAGAATTCTTCGGGCATGGTTTGGAGGGGCGCCGGTGTTCTCTCGGGTTCCCTGGCCTGTCCTCTGTGGCCAGGGCGCCACGAACTCGGGCCTGGGCAGGGTTCAAACGGCTCCTTTAGTATAAATGACGAGAAACCGGCACCAGAAACCCGGACCCGCGGCTCAGAGTTTCCCACCAGGCATCCTTGACCGCGCCGCGTCGCCATGGCAACGCAGGACCCCATCCTCAGCATCCCTCCCGGGGTTGCCTTGAGCGGTGCCAGCCGGCGATGCGGCCCGCCGCGTAGGGTCAAGGAACTGGACCGTGTCTTCTAGCTGCGGACTGGGCGGTCTCCAAAGACGGTGTATGCCCTTGATCGTTTAAGAGTGCTTTCCTTCGTTGTACTCTCTCTCTCTCTTTTGTTTTGCATATTTTTCTTTTTAAAAATATTATTTATTTATTTATTTGAGAGAAAGGGGGGAGAGAAAACGAATGGGCGTGAACTCCAGATGCATGCGCCTCCCTATGCATCTGGTTTACGTGGGTCCTGGAGAATCAAACCAGGATCCTTTGGCTTTGCCGGCAAACACCTTAACCGCTAAGCCACTCCATCTCTCCAGCCACTGTTTCACATATTTTTCTAAATACTCAAAGCTGAGTAACCCCAACCCACAGGCTCCGGGGTAGGATGCATGGTGGACGCGACCACGTGATTAGTCTTCCGGAGACATCTTTCCCATAGACCTTCCAGTTTCTTGCCTTTGACCACCCCAACGGCCCACCTCACCTCCAACCCCAGGCGCTTTAGGTGAGGCCAACCCAGGTAAAATCGTTGAGTCTCCTCACTTCAAACTGTCAAAACTGGGCGTGGGGGCGCACGGCTTTAGTCCCAATACTCAGAATGCAGAGATAGGATTGCCTTGAGTTTGAGGCCACCCTGAGACTACATAGTGAATGTCAGGTCAACCTGGGCTAGAGCAAGACCCTACCTCACAAACAACAACAACAACAGAAAAGAAAACAAAAAACTAGAAAACTGGGTTTAATTCCCCAGTACCCATGTAAAGCCAGATGAAAAAATTGGCCCATGCATCTGAGGTTCGTTTGCGGTGACAAGAGGTCCTGGCATGCCCATACTCGTTCTCATTCATTTTCATTCTCATTCTCTCTCTCTCTCTCTCTCTCTCTGTGTGTGTGTGTGTGTGTGTGTGTGTGTGTGTGTGTGTGAGACACACTGTCTCTCTCCTTGCAAATGAATAAAAATATTTAAGTAGGGCTCTTCTACAGCAGTAGGGATTCCCTTGAAGTGGGAAAGCCCACCTGGAGACTCTGACTGGGGTCTTTTATGGGAAGGGGGATTCCTTTATGATGGAAGAGCTAAGGAAAAAACCACATTAATCTTCGTGTCAGGTTTCTAGGGAGGGAAAAAGAAATAAGAGGAGAACCTTCTGACATTTCTGGCCTCCAGCAAGGCAGTGGCTTTGAGGACTCCTTTAAGGAAAAAGAGGTAAGAGAAAAAAACAAGTCCCCCCTTTGGTGGTTTGAATGCAAATATCCCTATAGCCTCAGGTATTTTTGATTAAGCTTCCTGCTTAGTCCCCACCAGTTGTAGTCTTGGGAGGTAGAGCCCTGCTGAAGGAAGTATGCCACCAGGGGTGGACCTTGGGGTTGAGGAATCCAGCCATACTATGTGTTCAGAGGCAGCTTATGTTTGCTGCTTCTCTCTGCTGTGGATGTATGATGAAGTGAGGCAGCTTCCTCTACCATGATGAAACTCCTCCTCAAAACCGAAAGCCTGAGGGCTGGAGAGCAGTTAAATGCTTACCTTCAAAGCCTAAGCACCCAGGTTCAATCCCCCAAGACCCATGTAAGCCAGATGCACAAGGTGGCACATGCATTTGAAGTTCCTTTTCAGTGGCTAGAAACCCTGATGTGCCCATTCTCTCTTTCTCTGCCTCTCACTCTCTCTCTCAAATAAATAAAATATTTTTTAAACTGTAAGCCTAAAAAAAAATCCCTTCCTTCCATAAGCTTCAGGTCAGGTGTTTTGTCCCAGCACTACAACATTTCCTACTTCTAGCCAAGGGGGGGGGGGTAAACAAAACTGGGCTATAGAGATGGCTTAGCAGTTAAGTCACTGGCCTGCAAAGCCCAAGGACCCAGGTTCGATTCCCCAGTACCCAACCCAAGCCAGATGTACAAGGTGGCATATGTGTCTGGAGTTCATTTGCGGTGGCTAGAGGCCCTGGTGCGCCCCTTCTCTCTCTCACTCTCTTTCTACCTCCCTTCCACCGTCTTAAATAAATAAATAATTTTTTAAAAACTTTATTCAAAACCTTTTTAAAATTCTTATTCATTTTACCCTAGATTGCCTACACAATTTCTACCTTACTCCTTGGTCTGAAGAGGCAACCCTAACTGCCTCAGTTCTCCTTACTCATGACATGTTGTCCTTTGCCACCATAGTCAACGTGACTATTTATATTGATTGTCAGCTTGCCAGGCCCCAGAATCATGTGTGAGGGATTATGTATCTTAGGTTAGCCTCTGCTGATCCACGAGGGATTAGCTTGGGTGGGTTAATTAAGGTGGGAAGACCCACTTGATGGGCAGCACCATCCCATGGTCTGGGGTCCAGGACTACATTGAAAATGAGAGAGCTGGCTGAGCAGCAGCATTTATTATTCTGCTTCTTCACTGTGCAGTGACTATCACCAGCTGTCCCAAGCTCCTGCTGTCATGCCTGCTCTGTAATCTGGAACTATAAATTGAAATTAACCTCCCTCCCTTAAGCTGATATTTGTCAGGTATTTTGCTCCAGCAACAACTAGTACAGTCACCATAGTGCACATCATAGTTCCCAAAACTCCAGTGTCAGTTCATGCATGGTTTGTCAAGTCTTTAAGCACTGAAAATCCATCGATTCTCCAGGGATCAGGGATAAAGCTCAGTGGTAGAGTACTTGCCTATAATTCATGACATCCTAGGTACATGTCCAGTACTGAAGAAAAGAAAAACACTAGACATCTGGGTGGAACTGTGAGTGACTTGACTACATACACATATATGTATATGGGCTGGAAGATCTTAGCCAAGGCTGAGTTCAAGTTTCAAAGATAAGAACATAAGCAGGAAGAATAAAACTCAGAAATACAACTCCTGTCCTGGGGAAATTCTTCCCACAATTTTAATTATGCCAAAAGAAGCTAAGATGGAAAAATATTATTGAGGTCTTTGATGGAAAAGGCTATAGCAGATGTAAGATAAGCAAGGAAGAATTTCTGAAATGTGAGCTTTCAAGTCATACAAGCAACCATCAGACTTGGAAATGGGGCTGCACGTGCTTCCTAGGATGACTTAATACCAACTTGCCTTAGGGTTCTCCAAAGCTCCAGGTGATGAAAGCATTATTTCAGATGGCCAGTGTGGTCACCAAACATGCCCTGACCTTGGGAAAAAATTCCAAGGTATTCTGCTTTTTGCACCCTTCTATATACTCATCTTGAACCATGTAGACAGAAATAGACTATACATTGCAGGCGCTTATAGAGGCTGCAAGGCTCCCAAGAAGAGTCTGGGACAGTAGGCCAGTATCTGTATTTAATGTAGCTTAAATTTTTTTATTTGCATGTGTGTGGAGGAAGGGGCACAGCAGAGCCTCTTGCCATTGCAACTGAATACCAGACACAACACTTTGTATGTCTGATGCCGGTGGCCTGGGGATTAAACCTGGACTAGCAAGCATGGTGGGCAAGCACCTTTAATCACTGAGCTATCTTCTCAGTCCCTAATATAGCTCTAACAAAAAATGGAGATAAAGCTGGGCATGGTGGTGCATGCCTTTAATCCCAGCACTCAGGAGGCAGAGGTAGGAGGATCGCCATGAATTCGAGGCCACCCTGAGATGACATAGTGAATTCCAGGTCAGCCTGGGCTACAGTGAGACCCTACCTCAAAAAAACAAAACAAACAAAAAAAAATGGAGATAGAGGAGTTGGGAGATACTTAAGTCGGTAAAAATCAAGCAGGAAAAACTGGTTCTATCCTCTATCTATCAGTGCTGAGGAGGCAGAGAGAGGAGGATCTCTGGGGCTTGCTGGCCGGCCAGTGCAGCCTAATCAGTGAACTCCAAGCCAATGAGAGACCCTGTCTCAATAGAGGTGGATGGCATTTATGAGGATAATACTCAAGGTTGTGTGCAAACATGTACCTCCACACCTGTGTACCCATGCACACACCTGCATGTACACACACACCCACCTGGGCATGGTGGCACACACCTTTAATCCCAGCACTCAGGAGGCAGAGGTAGAAGGATCACCCTGAGGCTACATAGTGAATTACAGGTCAGCCTGGGCTAGAGTGAGACCCTACCTCAAAAAAGCCAAAAGAGAGAGAGAGAGTATAAAGCTGGAGAGATGGCTTAGAGGTTGAGGTGCTTGCCTATGAAGCCTAAGGATCCATGTTCCATTCTCCAGATCCCATGTAAGCCAGATGCACATGGTAATACAAGCATGCAAGGTCACAAATGCACACAAGATGGCGCATGCTTCTGGAGTTCGAGTGCAGTGACTGGAGGCCCTGGCATGCCAATTCTCCCTCCTCTCTCATTAACAAAAATGAGAGTACCAGCACTCGGGAGGCAGAGGTAGGAGGATCGCCGTAAGTTTGAGGCTACCATGAGACTACTTAGTGAATTCCAGGTCAGCCAGGGCTACAGTGAAACCTTACCTTGAAAAACAAAACAAAAAAAAAATTTTTTTTTTTTTTTTTTTTTGGCCAGGCATGGTGGCTCACGCCTTTAATCCCAGGATTTAGGAAGCAAAGGTAGGAGGATCATCGAGTTTGAGGACACCCTGAGACTACATAGTGAATTCCAGGTTAGCCTGAGCTACAGTGAGACCCTACCTTGTAAAAACAACAACAACAACAACAACAACAAAAATGAGAGTATAAATTAGCAGCTTTTCTTCTTCATTCTTCTTCTTCTTCTTTTGGACACAGGGCTCACTATGGAGTCTGAAATGGGAGGTGAACAGCAGCTCTGTTCTCAGTGAGCTGCACTGGAGTTAGTTCCTGCCCAGAGGGCAGTAAAGCATGACCATCATAGGCTGGGAAAAGAATGTAATTGGCTTTATTACATGAACCAGAATTATAGCAAAGACTGAAACAGTCAGGCAGGCTTAATCACAAGCAAGAAGAACACCTAACTTGGAATACTGGGGGAGAAACCCCCAAAAGTGGCAACCTCAACTGTGGGCTGAATTCAGGGTGGGGGTAAGTATGTTGGGGCTGTCTCTATCCATAATTGAGAGCTCCCCAGGCTGATTGATTGTCTGCTGAAAGTTCAGTAGTAACCAGGAGATCGTCTGTGTTGAAGAGGGAACAGTGCTGCCTGATCCAGAAACTGATTAATTGCCTGGCTGCACTGTGACTTTGCCCCTACTGGCAATGAATAGCCACTTGATTCAAGAAAGTGGTACATGTAATATCTGAGGGTATTTCCCTCTTCCCACTCTCTTGAACTACAGAACTAGGTGGGTACGGCCATGTCACAGTGGTGTATCACTTAGTTTCTCAGAGGATAGAGTCTGTCTTGGTGGGAAAAGCATGACAGGAGCAGGAAAGTAGCATCACATCATCGCAGGAGCAGGGAGGGAGGAGAGAACGATGAATGCTATTTCCTTTGTATATAGTCCAGGGACCTAGTCCATGGGATGATGTCACCCATAAGCAGGGCAAGTATTCCCGCCTCAACTAATCTAATCAACAAAATCCCACCAGAGTTTTGTTTCCATGGTGATTCCAAATCCTCTCAAGTTTACAATCAGGGATTAACCATCATAGAGTAAAATACAGAGGACTTTTGTCTGTGCTTCAATGGGAAGAGTATCACAATGTCAAGTTCAAACTGTTACATGTTCCTACTATCAATTGAATCTTTGAAGGAAAGGTAGCTTAGTCCATCTGTGCTGCTATAACACAATACCCAGGTGGATATTTTGTAAAGAACATTTATTTATTTCTCACAGTATCGACAGGTCTGGTTGTCTGGTAAAGGCAGCATCCTCTGGAGAGAAGGAATGCTTTGTCATAGCACGGGAGAGGAGAAGAGACAAAAGAGCCACAACTTCATAAATCATCTTATAAGGGTCTTTGTATGTATGTGTGTGGTGGTTTGAATGCATGTCCCCTTCGACTTCCTACTTAAGTCTCTAGTAGGCAGAGCTCTGCTTGAGGCATGTGCCTGGGGGTGGATCTTGCAGTCTAGTCCTACTGAGTGTGCGGAGAGCCAGTTGAAGCTCTGGCTGTTGGAACTTGCTACTGCGGGCAGTTGTTTCTCTCTGCTGTGGATGCTGGTGTTTGCCACCTTCCTCCAACGTTGATGGTGTTTCCCCTGGAATCTGTAAGCCTGAAATGAACCCTTTCCTTCCATAAGCTGCTTCTGGTCAGAAGGACTTTTTCCACCAAAGAAAAGTAACTGTAACAATCTCAGGCTGACCGCCAATTCACTGTGTAACAGAAGGTGACTATGGACATCTGGTAGTACTGACCAACACCCCGAGTGTTAGGATTAGAGGCATGTGCCACCATGCCCAGTTTTGCCTTACTCTCATTCTTTAAAAGAAATATATTGTATTTATTTGAGATGGGGGAGGGGAAGAGGCACATAAAGAGAATGGATGCTCCAGGAACTCCAGGTACTAGGGAATCAAACTGGGGTCCTTACACTTCACAGGCAAGTGTCTTAACCTCTAAGGTGTCTCTCCAGCCCCATGCCATATTGTCGTTCTTGAGGGAAGAGTCCTAATCATCTCTTAGGGGCCCCACATCTTCAGACTACCACATTAGCAACACCTGAATTTTGTTGGAGACATATTTGAACCATAGCAGAAAAAAAAGCCACCTATCTTGATTCAAAATTGATCTCCCCATCTCATCTAAAAGGCATACTTCAGTCAAGTTTTGTGGTGCACACATGCAATCTCAGCACTAGGGCACCTGGATTATAGAGACCATGTCTCAAAAAGAAAAGCAGAGGCTGGGGAGATAGCTGAGTCAGTAATGTGCCTGCTGAACATGCATGAGGCCCAGAGTTCAGATCCCTAGCACCCATGTAAGTATGGGGCCGGGTATGCCAGGCCTGGTGATGTAATTCTGGAGATAGACATGGGGTCCTGGGGCAAGCTGGTAACTAGACTACTCAAGTGGACAAACTGGGTTCAAGTGAGAGACCCTGTCCTAACAAGTAAGGTGGAAAGCAATAGAGACAGACACCCAGTGTCAACTTCTGGCCTTCATACATGCACACACATCATACACAGGCAAGAAAGAAACCCACCAACAAAAAGGTATTTTATATACCTACACACCAGGGTGTTGCATTAACTTTTCCTGGGGAGACATGAACATATATGTACTCACCCCAGATGGGACAACAATGTTAGACCAAAGAAACAATTCCACTCAAATCTAGATTGGCAAACCAGTAGGTTTAATTGGGGTTACCTACAGGAGCACGGGCACTTTATACCTCCAAAGAAAAGTCCCTGATCAAAGTTCCCTTTCCCAGCCAGCAGCTGTTAGATTGTATCATCCTTGGGGAATAGAAGGACCTTGTGTGTTTCCTGCACTGCCTTGTGAACTGCTGCCGGACTGCCTCCTGAGCCTCTTGTGCTATGCCTTGGGCTCCTGTGAGCCCAGTCCATGGGGGAATGACAAGAGTCTCCTGTGAGTAACCACAGATTCTTTGATTTCAAGACAATGTTCCACAACAGAGGTGTATTAGTCAGCTTCAGGTTTGCTGAGATGAACTTCCAGACCAGGCAGAGTTATAGAGGAGTGGATATTTAGTGAAGCTAACAGATCCAGGGGAAGTTCCATAATGGCAGAAGCAGCTAGCCTGTCTTTTACAGAACCAGGAAAAAGAGAGAGAGCCACAAGCCAAAAGCCACACAGCACAGCACAGCATACCTCAGGAACTCCAGCTAGGCATACTTTGTATATCTTTAGATTGAAATCTCAAACCCACCACCACACCTTAAGATCCGCCCAGTGACACTGCCTCCAGTCAGGTAGCTGCAGATGCAAACTACAAACTAATAAAACACTGAATATATGGAGGCCATCTATTCAAACTACCACAAGAGGTCATATAAAAACTTCTTGGGAGAAGGATTGTGAGCAGCAAAAGTTTAAGCCCTAGCCTAAAGAGTCCAAACAGCTGTGGATCTCCTCATAGGAGGGCTGAGCTTTAGGACAATGGAGGAGAGTCTGAAGAGCCACTGGGAGCAGCAGAGAACATTCACTGACTGGGTGGGAATGAGATCCAAGCACCAAGTGCTCCAAAGGCTGTGGATGCATCTCACACCACCGTGGAGGTGGTGGAATGCAAGGCCACTGTAAGGTGCCTGGGAGACCTGCAAAATCAGGAGAAGATTCTTAAAGACCAGGAACCCACTTAACTGGCTTTGTTGGTGGCATTAAAGAAGATACTTAACCGGGCATGGTGGTATATGACTTTAATCCCAGCACTTGGGAGGCAGAGGGAGGAGGATTTCCGCAAGATTGAGACCACCCTGAGACTACATAGTGAATTCCAGGTCAGCCTGGGCTAGATTGAGACTCTACCTGGGGTGGGGGGTGGGGAAGACACTGAAGACTAGCACCTGAGATTACTTTGAACAGTATGAGAAAGCAGAAGTGATTGAAGTCATGATTGGCTAAGGCAGTGGAGAGGGGCTTTGCTCTGTAACCCAATGACCATGATTCCCTGCATAAAACTGTCATTCAGAAATACTATCTCTGAATGAGCACCACTGGAAAGGAGTAACCAGAGCTACTTCTAGGCAAAGAGGTCAAAGTGGTTCTGGAAACTCTTGTGGTGGTCATAGAGGTGTCTTTGGTGTCAATGACAATTTTGGTCTTTTTTTTTTTTTTTTTTTGGCTTTCCGAGGTAGGGTCTCACTCTAGCTCAGGCTGACCTGGAATTCACTATGTAGTCTCAGGGTGGCCTTGAATTCATGGCGATCCTCCTACCTCTGCCTCCCGAGTGCTGGGATTAAAGGCGTGCACTACCACGCCCGGCTGACAATTTTGGTCTTGAAGGAAACTTCAGAGGTTGTGGTGGCTCTGGTGGCAGCTGTAGTGGTGGGTGAATGCAGCCACAGCGGGAATGGCTGTAATGGATTATAGTGGCTATAATGTAATGATGGAGGAGTCGTCCTCTGGGGGAAGCAGAGCTCTGCAGGAGTGGTCACTATACAACTGTAACAATGGAGGAAGCAGAGGTGGCTTTGACAGTGGTCACGGAACCAGGTAACTTTGGTGGTGGAAGCTATGACTTTAGCAATTACAACTATCATCTTCAAATGTTGGACCCACAGAGGAGGAGGAAACCTTGGAGGCAGAAGTTTTGGTCTGCTGTGGTGATGGATGGCAGCGTTTTGCTAACCCACAGTTTATGGCAGTTCTATGAGCAACAGTAGCTGTGGTAGTGCAAGGTTTTAGTCACCGCCAGGAAAAGTTTAGCAGGAAAAGAGAGCCAGAGAAGAGCTATGGAAGCTACAGGTTCCAACAGATTTGTGAGCTCAGTGAGCACACAGGTAGCTCGAACAAAGATGGTTTAGACAATATTCGTATGGATGGTCAAAATACTTTAAAGACTACATTTGTGACTAAGTATAACAGGTTAGTTTCTGGCCTATGGAAAGTATAAAGCATTCTAATATAGTTTTAATGTAAACTTCTCCCCCACCCATGCTTATAAGTGCTAAATGTAATAGTTTGATTAAGATGCTGAATAAGGGCTGGAGATATGGCTTAGTGATTAAGGCTCTTGTCTATGAAGCCTAAGGACCCATGTTCAACTCCTCAGATCCCACGTAAGCCAGACACACAAGGTGACGCAAGGTCATGTATGCACACAAAGTGGCACAGGCATCTGGTGTTTGATTGCAGTGGCTGGAGGCCCTGGCATGCCAATTTCCTCTCATAAAAGATGCTGGCTGGGTATGGTGGCACATGCTTTTAATCCCAGCCTTAGGAAGGCAGAGGTAGGAGGATCGCCATGAGTTTGAGACCGCCCTGAGGTTACACTGAATTTCAGGTCAGCCTGGGCTAGAGTGAAACCCTACCTCGAAAAACCAAAATAAATAAATAAATAAATTTTTAAATAATAAAATAAAAATAAATAAAAGATGCTGAATAAATGTGTTAAACGGGGGGAGGGACTGGAGTGATGGCTTAGCAGTTAAGCGCTTGCCTGTGAAGCCTAAGGACCCTGGTTCAAGGCTCGATTCCCCAGGACCCACGTAAGTTAGATGCACATGGTGGCGCATGCAGCTGGAGTTTGTTTGCAGTGGCTAGAGGCCCTGGCACACCCATCCTCTCTCTCTCTAATAAGTAAATTAAAAAAATAATTTAAAAAACAGAGGAGGCTAGAGAGATGCTCAGTGGTTAAAGGGACTTGCTTGCAGAGCCTGATAGCTGGGTTTGATTCCCCAGTACCCACATAAAGCCAGATGTACAAAATGGCACATGTGTTTGGAGTTAATTAAAAAGTTTTTTTTTTTTTTTTTTTTTTTTTTTTTTAGCACTAGAAATACAAAGTGGCACGAGTCTGGGGTTTGTTTGTAACAGCAGAAGGCTGTGGCATACCCAATTCTTATTATCTCTCTCAAATAAAAAAATAAAGGGCTGGAGAGATGGCTTAGTGATTAAGGCATCTGCCTCCTAAGCCTAAAGAATGCCGGTTCCCATCTCCAGCGGTTCCAATCTCCAGGTCCCACGTTTAGCCAGATGCGAAGTGACACAAGGGCGCAATGCCACACTTGACCACAAGGGGGCGCACGCATCTGGATTTTGTTTGCAGCAGCTGAGAGACTGCTGGCGCACCCATCTCTATCTGTCTTCCTCTCCCTCTCTATCTCTCTTCAAAAAAAAAAAATAAATTAAATAAAAATTAAAAAAAAAAATTTAAAAAAGAGCTGGGGATGGTTTAGTGGTTAAAGGCACTTGCTTGCAAGCCTAATGATGTGAGTTCAAAGTGGCACAGGCATCTGTAATCCCAACATGCCTACTGCAATGGGAGGTGGAGCCAGAAGAATCCAGAAGTTCACATGTAGCAGTGGCAAGAGACACTGTCTCAAAAGGTGGAAGGAGGAGGTGGGGATTTAGCTCAGTGGATAAATGCTTGCCTAGTAAGTGCAAAGCCCTGGGATCGGTCCTCAGCACCAAAAAAAGGGTGGAAGGAGAAATACCCTCAAGTTGTCCTCTGACCTCTACATCCATGCCATGGTATACACACCCCTACACAAACATCACACACACATCCACACGTATAAATAATAAAAATAGAAAAATAAATTTTAACCAAGAGATCAGGTTTTTCCAAATATATTTATTTACCACGTTCTTCACATATGTGTATTTTGTCATTTTGCATATGCATATAAAGTTTAAGAAAATGTTAGAAGAATAATAATACAATGCATATTGAACAAATTCATCATACCAGTGATTAACAAAATAAGCAGGGAAGGGGGTAAGAGAAATCTGAAAAAAGGCAAATAAGACAATTACAAAAAAACATCTTTAATTATTATTTTTTAAAAAAAAAAACCTTTAAAAACAACTTCAGATTTCTGTGTCCTGATACTCCCAGAGTGCCATGGATTTGTGCACAAGATGGAGACATGCAAACACAGGGAGCTGCATGGGTCCAAATGACAGGGCCGTGACTAGGACTTCAGCTCTCTCCACTCTCCAGAATTGGCACATGGGAATCCACTGTCTCTCTAAATGATCAGGTACATGAACTGCCTGTTTCAATGGCACTTAAAACCAACTACAGCTTCCTCTTCAGCAAGATAAGGACAGCACCACAGCATGTCACAGCATCTGATAGTTAGCACTCCATGGGGAAGGGCATGTTGAAGCAGAAATGTGAACGCAGTAATGTAAAAACAGGATGAACATTAAGGGGGGGGGAAGAGATTCTGCAACAGGTTTATATTTAAAATATAGAAAAAACAGTATCAGTTCTGAAAACAATCCATTCTAAGTTCCCTCCACTGAAAAGTTGTATTTTACAGGGAAAAAAATAAACAAAAACTTCACTAACTAATAGAGCTTTCCTGCAAACACAAAACTTAACTATTATTGTTGTTGTCTACTGATGTCTAAGCTGGACATTAAATGAATTAAATGAAACGAGGAGCTCCAATCTCTCTGCTTATCCTGTAAATAATCTGGGATGATATGTAACATTTTATTTCAATGAAGGGTCTAAATACTGGATAACCTAACACAAACTTTAGTGATGTTAAAAACTAATCAAATTCTTATTATAAATTTCACTAACCCAATTTACTGTATTCCTCAAAAATGTCTTACTTAGCTGGGCATGGTGGAACACGCCTTTAATCCCAGCACTCAGGAGGCAGAGGTAGGAGGATCACCATGAGTTTGAGGCCACCCTGAGACTACATAGTGAATTCCAGGTCAGCCTTGACCAGAGTGAGACCCTACCTCGAAAAACCAAAAAACAGTCTTACTTAGTTCCTTCAATTTTAGAGTCATAAAAACCTAGATACAAAAACAATGTCTGTGACAGATGTTGCCTCAAGTGTGTGTAGATCTACATAGCATCACATAAATCACATGAAATTTTGCTTAAGATTAGTAAGCAAGGCATTAAAAACTTAACAAAGATAAGGAGCTGTCTTCCATTAAGAAATTTCTTCTAGAGATCAAGATACAGATCAGTGGTGGAGAGCATGTCTAGGTTTAATCCTTAGTACTAAAAGAGACAATTTTTATTCTGCCTTCCAAGACAATAAAGCATTCTTTACACAGCAGAAACAAACCCTCATCAGTTCCCTTCCACTCTGTAAATTCTAAACTTAGCTGTACAACATGCACACTAGAACTTGACCTAAACATCTAGGTAGCAGTGATGCTGTTTAGAATCTTCCACCTCACTCTAATGATAACACAATAAACCTGAAAGAAACCGTGGAAAGACACAGACATGAGTGAATGTCTTAACTTGTTTTAAATGACCAGGTTAAGTCAGGCATGGTGGCTCATGCCTGCAATCCCAGCACTTAGAAAGCAGAAGGAATGCCAGCCTAGGTTCCAATCCAGCCCAGGCTACAGGGTGAGACTCCATCTCAAAACAAAGAAAGAATGGAACAAAACAAACAAACAAACAAACAAATAAAAACAGGTGAGTGGCAGGGTGGGAGTGCCTATTATGGAGCAAGCTGACTCACACTGCTCTGAGGGTATGCTGAAAAAAACAGTGAGAATTTTGAGGAATGTGTAAGCATTTGAAGCATTCACATTTTAAAAGGAGGCCAAGTGGGATTTAGATCTCAAGATGATGAAGAGTAAGAAGATAAAAGGTTGTATTTCTGCCAGGGCTGGTGCTTTGCAACAACCCCATGAGGTAGTTACCTTCCCCACTTTACACATGAGGAAAACTCTGTAGTTCTGATAAATTAGGCAACCCTGCCTAAAAACACTGATCTGCTTCAACCAAAAGACCAGGCTTTATTCATTTTACTATGGGTTCTCAGGTTGGGGGAATTCTGGGGCAGTAGAGAATCAATGTCCCATCTGAGAAGAGCTGTAAGCCCCTGTTTCACCTTAAGTAGCTATCCTCTATCTGTTTTATGTGCTGGGCTGAAGTGTAACAACTCATTTTTAAAAGTGACTCCATAACTACAAGTATGAACTACTACACTCTATCAGGCACCTTGTTATTCCAGTTACATTATTTTACCTTCATTAACATGAAACAATTGGACTTTCCTCAAATTCCTCAAATTTTTTTTGTACAAGAGATCTCTCAATGACTAATAAATTCCATTTTAGGCTATACCAACTGAGTAATTTTCAGTCAAGAATATATTTAAAATTACAATGCAAGTTGTTTGTACTAAATGAATTGGCTCTAAAACATAATCTGTTGGAAAATATATATTATATATACACTGTCCTTTTTTAACCTGCCAAGATTACCCTTGTAATTAATTACTGAAAACAAGCCAAACATTTTCCTAACTTCTTTAGCTTCTAAGTGTGTTGTAGTTAACTGACAGTTTAAATGCAGACTCAATTTCTCGCTTTTTTGTCTTCTTTCTCTTTCTTTCTTTCTTTCTTTCTTTCTTTCTTTCTTTCTTTCTTTCTTTCTTTCTTTCTTTCTTTCTTTCTTTTGGAGAAAAGGTCACATGTATTTCAGGCTGCCCTCAAAGTTGCTGTGCAGCCAAAGATGACCATAAACCCCCACAAAGCATGTGCCACCACACCCAGTTTAGGACAATTTCCTAATTAAATCTAACATGAAGCAAGCAATATCACCTAGGCAATTTTAGTTCATTATTCTTCCACAAACAAAAACCAAACTCTTCCCTCCATTATCCAGGATTGAGATTAAAAGGTTGAGAATAAAAGCATATCACACATTGATCCCACACACAGAGGTAAGAAAAGACCAAATTAGAAATCTACCTAAATATAAAGTGAAATACTGCAGATACTACAAAAGGGTTTTTTTGTGTGTAATCACTTAAACTATGATTATCAACATTTTTTCCAATAAACAAATATTAAACCCATTACTTTGCAAAAGGAAAAAGGTATTATTGTGTAGCAAAATAATTTCTATCCCATTAGAAAAATAAATGGCTGGGTGTGGTGGTGCATGCCTTTAATCCCAGCACTAGGGAGGCAGAGGTAGGAGGATCGCCATGAATTCAAAGCCAGCCTGGGACTACAGAGTGAGTTCCAGGTCAGTCTGGGCTAGAGACCATACCTCAAAAATTTAAAAAAAAAAAAAAATTAATAATAAAAAAGGAATACTCCTGAAACACATTAGCAAGAAGTGTTTGTTTTTATTTGTTTAAAGAGCATAGGTGTTGGCTTAGATAAATAAAAGACCTTTAGTTAAAAAGTAGCTATCAATATTTTCATAGTTGTCAAAACAGTCTTCTTTCCCAAAATGTGGCCATTTATTTGTTACCTTCTTTTGAGTTGTCTTAGGACAGTCTTAACATTTGAAGCAGTTGGTAGTCCTACATGCACCACTGATTATCATTTAAAATCTTGGGCAGAAAAAAAAAAAAAACTAATAAAAGAGAATAGGAGAGAGCATTATAAAAAGTGCCTTCCCAGGCATACTGATTGTAAAGCCAGCAGTGGAGAGGCTGAGGCAGGAGGATCACTAGTTCCAGACATATCTGGGTTATACAGTGAATTCTAGGCCAGCAAGAGCTGCAGAGCAAGACTCTCTCTATAAAAAGAAAAGGAAAAAAAAACCCTAACACACAAAGCCTTCAGAACTGCTGCAGAACAAGGTCTTCTCATAAGGATGCACACTTACAGTGCTTAGCAGAATGTACACCTATGAATTCCATGCTCTTGCTTGGAAAGACTGGCTTATTTATAACCAAATCGGAGTCCAACGTGTTCCCTTGTTATATGTAAGATGTAGTTATAAATTGAGGTGATTGGCCCATTAGAAAAAAACTTTTTTCGAGGTAAGGTCTCACTCTAGCTCAGGCTGACCTGGAATTCACTATGTCATCTCAGGATAGCCTCGAACTCAGCCTGGGCTAAAGTGAGACCCTACCTAAAAAAAGAAAGAAAGAAAGAAAGAAAGAAAGAAAGAAAGAAAGAAAGAAAGAAAGAAAGAAAGAAAAAAGAAAGAAAGAAAAGAAAAGAAAGGAAAAAGAAAAGAAAAAGAAAAGAAAAGAAAAGAAAAGAAAAGAAAAGAAAAGAAAAGAAAAAGAAAAAGAAAAGAAGAAAAGAGGAAAGAAAGAAACTCTCCATTATCCTCTTGTAAGACCCAAACTGACTTGAAGACACTGAACTCTGAAAAGACTTCCCAGAGCTGTCAGCTAGTTACTAGAGTGCCAAGAAAGGCTCTTGAGCAGCTGTGCATGTAAAAAGAGTCATCTGAATAATTCACAAGTCTTAAAGTCTTTTGGAAGAAGACTGAACTGCATGGTCTCTGATATCCCTTCCAATGTGCACTCATCGTTATATCTCATTACACAAAGTGATACACACCACACTACACTAGGAACAGGCATCTTACAACCTGGAAATTTCACATAAGAGTACATGTCATTGAAAATGACCACATATTAATTTATTTCATCTAAAAATATAATATTAAAAGTACAGCAATTGAGAAGATGCTTCAGAAGCCAGCTTCTGGGTCCTTATTGGTTGCATTAGTATCAATGGAGGTGATTAATACTTATTTACATTATAGACTCACTAGTCTGCAAAATAACAGAGTAAGTTAATATTTATTAGACAAAATTATAATTGTACCGAGGATACTTCTAAATAGCTTCAAAGAAGTAGAAGTTATAACTTTAAAATTTAAAAAAAAAAAAACTCAGCCAGGTATGGTGGTACATTCCTGAAATCCTAGCACCTAGGAGGTTGGGAGAGGACTATCACAAGTTTCAGGCCAGCATGGCTATATAGCAAGTTAAAGGCCAGCTTAGGCTACATAACAAGACCCTGCCTCAAGACAAAAATCCTTCCATGTAACTTCTATGACAGAATAATTAAAGACACATGACTGGCTCAGAAAATATTTTTAAAATTACATTTAGAGTTGGAGTTCTAAGAGGAAATGTTTTCATTTTTCTTTCTAATGATCCTCTCAATATATATTATTACTGACATACCTCAAGAATTCAAGGTAAAAGGCAGTTAATAAACAACTTGAGTAGAAGTACACTTTTGAGAAAATACAACGTAGTGGCGGGGGTGGTTTTGTGTAACTCTGTGGAAGAGCAATTCCACCGAGTGAGGCTCCAGATTCCAGCCCCAGCAGCACAGCAAAACAAAACATCAACTACAAAAAGATACAAAGTAGAGTGCAGAAAAAGATGATCTTTGGAAAAGAGACATTTCCTGCTCTCCACTAGAAATAGCAAAATTGCTTCATATCATTTCTTTCTTTTCCAATTGCATATTTAAATAGCATCTTTCAATAGTGTGCATAAAAAATTCTAAACCAGAGGTACTTAAATGAGTTCTCATAAAAGTTTTGGCTAACTCAATGGCCAAGAAAATATATTTAGTCTCTGACTAGATGGAATTAAGGACAAAAAAGATAATTATCAAGGCTGGAGCTGAGTTGACCCAACCAAAATCTTCCATTAACTCAGCTCTTACTCAATCTTTTCTCACATAATAAACAAAACAAAAACCAGCTAAGTGACTTTCTGGCAGCTCAGCTTCAGGTGAGCCAGGAATGGAGTGAGCCATCTGGAAAGGCAAGAGTCATCCAGGTAACACAGACGACTTCACTGGAACCAGCTGTCTCCAAACCAGGCGGGATACCAAATCTTCTGAGGCAAGGAAAGGAACAAAGTCCACACTTCTAAAAAACGTAGCGGCAAGACCAGGAACGAGGCCGGACATAATCCAGAAACGTAGGCTATGATGAGGGGAAATGCATGGAATAAGTTATTTGTGTACCTGAGGGCTCAGTGGTTAAAGGTGCTTGCTTGCAAAGCCTGATGGCCCAGGTTCAACTCCCAAGTACCTACATAAAGCCATATGCACAAGGTGGTGCATGCATCTGGAGTTTATTTGCAGTGGCAAGAGGCCCTTGTGAACCCATTTTTCTCTCTCTTTCTGCCTCCCTCCCTTCCTCCTTTCCTTCTTCCCTCTGTCTCTCTGCTTGCAAATAAATAAAAATATTTTTTAAAGAAAGAAATACAGTTAAACTATCCAGAGGTAACCTCTCCCCACCCTACAAATATAGCAAAATTATCTACCTATAGCTAACAAAGCCCTAAGAATGAATAAACCTGAACATAATCACAGAAAAAAGAGAAAACAACCAAACAAAAAAGTAAGAATCAAGACAAATGGCATCTTGGGCTCACAGTGTTGTCTAACATTTTTACAAGAGTGTATTACTTTGAGGGAAAAAAAGAAGTAAAACTGTGTATGTTTTGGTGGCAAAGACATATATGTGGTTGAGAAACCCCTAGAGAATGCCTACAGTTGCAAGATATAGAAGAAAACCATAGGAGGGCAAAGGGCAGAAGCGGGGGGTGGGGGGAGATGATTAAGGGAAAAAAACAAGAATCGGTAGCATTCAATGAAGAAAACTAAAGAAATGAGAACTTTTAAGAACAGCATAGCAAGACTGAGTAGTAAACCACTGCTTTTACTTCCTATTTGTTTTAACAAATCCACCCTAGTCTCCCCTAGTTTTCACCTCCTTCACACTGCCCATTCAAGCAGGATTTTAACTCACATTCTTCAGAGGACAGTGCTGACGTGCATACCACTCTTGAGAATAGAAGCACAGAATGACTCCATGACCCAAGAAGAGAGAAGCCCATACCATAATGTTCCAAATTGGCCTTTTCCGACTGTCATTGACAATGAAGTTAAAGGCCACTGAAGTTGGAAAGAGAACAAAATAAACAGTTATCAGAACATAATCCATTAGAAGATGAGAGGCCTGACATATCCTGTTATTATTATCTAATCATCACAGTGACCCTCAGCCAGTCATACACATGCTTAATCCTGGTCACTCCTTTTATAAATAAAAATGAAACTTCAGTGTTGAAATTTGTTAAATAAGAAATTAATAGTAAATCAACAGTATTCAGAGCAAATGAAAATATGTTTTGTGGAATTATTTTTATTTTAATTTTCCTTTTCCCTATACTCAAAACCTGGCCCATTTTCAGGAGTACATGTTGACAGTGTTTCAGTCTGGGAAGCTGCTCAGACAAACGGGATTCATGTCCTATCATCACATTAGTGTATCAGTGGTGCTCAAGAAACTGCCGAATTCCTCTCCTCACTTCAGTGTCTAAGCACCTTGAGGCAGAGCTACAGATAATTCAAAACCAACATTCTGACCACTGATAAACTGAAACAGTATTACCACCTAGCTCTTCTACACTGACTTTATAATTCCTTTCTAATTTTCTTCTACAGCATATGTCCCATAATATGCCCAAACACTTACTTCCAAAGAACATGAAGAGCACAAAGAGTACTGGGTAGAAATAGCTCAAGCAAACAGCCAGGGCATACTCATGCACTACAGCTGACAGAGCAAACACAGCCAACATGGCAGCAGATTTGAACCTCTTCGAGAAAAACTAAGACACAAAGAAAATATGAAAGTTTGTTTAAAAACAATTTTAAGTAAGCTTGAATTAGATAAAATAAAATTATCATATGCTAAAGGTACTTGTTCCCCATGAATTCATGTGTTCTGAATGTTTGAACTCCAGCTGGCAGCAACAGAAAACTGGTACCAAGAAGTGGGGACACTGCTGCTAGAAACCTGACTGTGTGGCTTTTGGAACTGGCTTGTGTGAGGAATGTGGGAGGATTTGAAACCTTGGTCTGAGCCTTGCAATGCTGAAGGCAGAGTTAATGGACCATTCTAGTCAGAGTTTGAGAGACCTAGATGCAAAAAGAACAACTGACTATGCAGGCTTGATTTATGAGGGGAAGAAAAATCTTTGCCCAGACTGGACTAGAGGCAGTTTGTATCAGAAGCTTATTGCAATCTTCCTGCGTCCTGAGAACTTATGCAGAACTTATGTGTTGCATAGAAATGGACTGGTATGAGCAGGATATGGCACAGAAAGAAATAAAATCTTTGGGCCCAAACTATTGCCCATTCAGTACAATTCTTTGAGAGATTATAACCACTGAGATTGGGCCACCTGTTCTGCACTGGGACAGCAGAAAGAATGCTGACTCTTTTAAAAGTAAGGTGGCTGGGGCTGGAGAAATGGCTTAGAAGTTAAGGCATTTGCCTGCAAAGCCCAAGGACCTCAGTTCGATTCTCCAGGACCCATGTAAGCCAGATGCACAAGTGGGTGCATGCATCTGGATTTCATTTGTAGTGGCTGGAGGCCCTGGTGCACCCATTCTCTCTTTCTCTCTGCCTCTTCCTCTCTCTCAAATAAACAAACAAATAAATAAATAAAAGATTTTTTAAAAAATTAAAAAAAAAAAAGTAAGGGGACTGCCAGACATGGTGGCATATGCCCTTCTTTAATCCCAGCACTGGGGAAGGCAAGCAAGAAAGACTGATGTTGAGTTTGAGGCCAGCCTGAGACTACATAGTGAATTCCAGGTTAATGACTGGACCAGAGCGAAACCCTCCTCAAAAAAAAAAAAAAAAAAAAAAAAAAAAGCCAGGCGTGGTGGCGCACGCCTTTAATCCCAGCACTCGGGAGGCAGAGGTAGGAGGATCGCCGAGAGTTCGAGGCCACCCTGAGACTACATAGTTAATTCCAGGTCAGCCTGGACTAGAGTGAAACCCTACCTCAGAAAACCAAAAAAAAAAAAAAAAAAAAAAAAAACAGGGAGCCTAAATGTTGAATGAGGGTCCTGCCTTTCAAAATCAGCTTTATTCCCCACTGGATTAACATGTTTGGTAGTCCTCCTGGTACTATGGGGCACAACAAATGCAGGGAAGATAGGGTCACTAGATTTGCAATGCAGTTTTGTTCTTTGGAAATGGCCACTGGGTGATGTGAAGCAGGTTTGTTGTAATCTTGCGTGGAGGGCTGATGGAGCATGAGGATGATCTGTGGGTAACAGTGGAGACCCCAGTCAGGACAGTGGATGGCTGCTAAGGAGAGCTGCTTGGCTCAGGATGGATTGTTACCTGAGCTGTGAGCAGTCCAGCTGGAAGGTCTGGATTGGAACTCCAGTGTCTTCATTACTGGTTATATGTTAGAGTTGGAGCTACAGGATTTGATGTTTGCCCTGGTTGTTTTAGATATTGTATTGGTTTATTCTTTCCTTGCTATGCCCAATGTCATCTTTTGCAGTATGAATGCTTATTTTGTGTCATTATGTTCTTTGGTTTTACAGCTCACAGTTAAAGAGACCCTGGACTATGGGATATTTGAATACTACTGGGATTGATAAAAACTATGGGGATTTTTAAAGTGGGGCAGAATACATTGCATTTTTACAATATGGGTAATAATCAGTTTGTGGGGACCAGAGGCAGAATGTGGTGGTTTGAATTAGATGTCCCCCATAAACTCAAGTGTTCTGAATGCTTGTTCCCCAGCTGGTGGCAATTTGGAAGTGGAGCCTTGCTAGAGGAAGTATGTCACTGGGGGTGGACCTTGAGGTTTATCAACCCTCAGATTGCACTGTTAGTTGGCTCACTCTCCTGCTGCTGTGTCCACTTGCTTTGGCAGAGTGATATCCAACCCCTACTCAAGCCAGGTTTTCCCCTAAATCATGGAGCTTCCCCTTGAGACTGCAAGCAAAATAAACAACTTTCCTCCTGGTCAGTTGTTTTGTCCCAACAATGCGAAGGTTACTGGAACATACCTATTAAAGTATATTTGACTTTCCAAGCTTGCTCTTGGATTTTTCAAAATCTATTAAAATAATTACATAAAACCCACATATGCTCATTACTCTAGTTTGAATATAACATGCCCTCCCGAAAGGTTCAAGTATTGGGAGCCTGGTCTTCAATTGGTGGCACTATTTTGGGGCATTCTACAAACTTTACAAAGTGGAACCAGGTGGAAAAAGTAGGTCACTGAGGGAATATTCTTGTAGTTATCTTGTCCCCTGAGCTCTTCTCCCCCTTCTTGCTGCTTCCTATCTTCAGGAGATAAATAAATAGTCTCTTCCACCACATACTTCTCCATGCAAGTACTAATCAGGTCCGACCCTGCTTAGCTTCTGAGATCAGATGACAGTGCATTCAGGTGGTATGGCTGTAGACTTCACCACATATTTCTAAGATGTTCTGCTTTACCATGGGCCCAGAAACACAAGTGACTATGGACAGACCCTTCTAAAACCATGAGCCAATATAAACCCTTTCTCATTTAAGTTATGTCAGGTAGTCTGTCAAGTGCAAAAGTAACTACCACAAAAACTCCTAAACATCTTTTAAAAGGTATCTTTCAAATCTTTTATGTTCAAGCTGGGTGTGGTGGCGCACAGTTTTAGTTCCAGCACTCAGGAGGCAGAGGTAGTAGGATCACCGGGAGTTCAAGGCCACCCTGACACTACATAGTGAATTCTAGGTCAGCCTGGGCTAAAGTGAGACCCTTCTTCAAAAAACCAAAAATAGGGCCTGGAGAGATGGCTTAGTGGTTAAGCGCTTGTCTGTGAAGCCTAAGGACCCTGGTTCAAGGCTCAGTTCCCCAGGATCCACATAAGCCAGATGCACAAGGTGGCGCATGCATCTGGAGTTCATTTGTAGTGGCTGGAGGCCCTGGCATTCTCTTTCTATCTGCCTTTTTCTCTGTCTGTTGCACTCAAATAAATCAACCATAAAAATTTTAAAAATCAGCTGGGCATGGTGGCGCACACCTTTAATCTCAGCACTCGGGAGGCAGAGGTAGGAGGATCGCTGTGAGTTCTAGGCCACCCTGAGACTACAGAGTAAATTCCAGGTCAGCCTGAGCTAGTAAGACCCTACCTCGAAAAAAAAAAAAAACAACAAAAAAAAAAACAAAGAACAAACAAACAAACAAAAAACCCACCAAAAATAGCCAGCCATGGTGGCTCACTTTAATCTCAGAACTCAGGGTAGGAGGATTACTGTTAGTTCAAGGCCACCCTGAGACTACATAGTGAATTCCAGGTCAGCCTGAGCTAGAATAAGACCCTACCTTGAAAACCGAAAATAAATAAATAAATAAAACTTTTATGTTCAAAAACATGGGCATATTTTCAAAACCTTCCATTTTGTTCTGTTGTGTCATACTTATATTCTCTCAAGGCTGGCCTCAAACTCACGATCCTTCTACTTCAGCCTCATAGTTGAGATTCCAGGCAGGTACCACAGCACCAGGCTCAAAAACATTAGTAATTAATTACATTTATGTTTGTAAGTTCCTATGGTTGATAAAAAGTGGGGGTTTTTTGTTTGTTTGTTTTTTTGGATTTTTGAGGTAGGGTTTCACTCTAGCCCAGGCTGACCTGGAATTCACTATGTAGTCTCAGGGTGGCCTTGAACTCACGGTGATCCTCCTACCTCTGCCTCTGGAGTGCTGAGATTAAAGGTGTGTGCCACTACGTCCGGCTAAAAAAATGTTTTTTTTTAATATAAAAATACATATTTTTTTGTTGGTGGTGGTGGGTTTTTTGTTTTCTTTTATGAGATTGGGTCTCATGTAGCCCAAGCTGGCCTTGGATTCCTGATCTTCTTGCCTCTACCTCTGAAGTGCTCAGATTACAGGTATATGCTACCATGCTCAGTTCAAGTTTCAATCCTTCAAGGGGCACTGTATAATAATGCAGGCATCCTCTCCAAAACTAAGCTGTATAAAGGAAAAGGACTTGCTTTATCTACACATGGAACTTCACTTGTAACTGACAGAATCAATACTCAAGTGACCTGCTACTTCTACCACAAGATGCTTCCACTTAGACAAATGGCACCCTTACTTAACAACAAAACCAAATGCATGAAAAAGCAGATGGAAGTTATTTGTTGGCAATGAGATTTCTAAGAAATGGTCTGCTATTTCAACTGCATCACTTCAACTCCACACACCCTCCAAGAACTCGTACTTTATAACCAGGGAGAATAAAATCCAGAGGAAAACATGGCATTGTTCTAGTACTGTACCTAACTGGTTTCCATGTAGTACTATTCAATACATAAGAGTTCTTAGATGTAAATTTCAGACAAAAAACCATCACCCTTTCTTCATAAGTAAATAAGGCCAACTTTTTATAGCTTACACAATACTAATACTTTCTGGAAAAGAATCTCCAGGTCTTAAATAATCAATTACATCTTGCTGCTTACCCAGAGGAGGTCCTTATAAGCATAGTAGTACAGCCAGTCATGGACCACCACATTCCAGGTCCTGTAGTAGTTGGAGTATGATGTAGAATTCCACCAGTCCTGAGGGGAAAAATAAAAGATCAAAGCACACAGAAAAACCCTTGAAGATTCCCAAAAACATGCCATATGCCCACAGTATACTGTGATATATTGTTAATCCATACACTGATGCCAGAGAAGTCTTAAATGGTATTTTGGTTATTAGTGTTCAATACATTACTCAAGTGTTATATATAGACTCTACATTGATTTTGTCTCATTATCAAACAAGTTATGACAGAAGATACAGAACATAGAGAATCATTTAAACCTCATGTTCAACCTGATAGCAACCAGTAAATTCCCTCGCCATCTTGCTAAACATGGGAGAACTGGAAGGTGAAGAGGTCACTGAGTGCTAGTGCCAACAAGCTAGTTGTTGGTACCATAAATAGCAACCTTTATCAGGGAGTGAGATGGTGGTTACTTCAAAGTCCTGGGGTCTCTTTTTACACTTCTTGCTCCCAGTTTTAAGATGGGACTAACATAATCAGACATCCTAAATCTGCAACCCACACACTTACATCCTTGAGAAAGGAATGTCAGACTTGGAGTATTTCCAAAACAACATACGAAACCTGAAGATTTAGGTAGGTTACAGAACACTATGGTCCACTCTGGTTTTAGTCTAGAACTTAAGTTTCGCTTCCAAAATGAAGTAAACAAAAAAGAGGGGAGGTTATTTCCTTCATTAACTGCTCAAGTCTTAAGAAAAATTGCTGAAGTCACTCTTACTGCACTAGATAGCAAGTTTCAAATGAACAATGAAGAAGTCTCATAATGTTCTCTGGACAAATGCTTTTTTACCACAATCACCAATATAGTCAGAGGATGCAGCAGAAGCTATATGCTGTTTTTTTTATGTGTGGGATGAGAGTTAGAGAGAAGGGGTTAGACAGGATCTTACTCTGTAGTTCAGGCTGGCCTAGAATACACTGTATAGCCCAGTCTAGCCTGGAACATATAGTAATCCTCCTGTCTCAGCTTCCTATGTGCTGGGATTATAAGCCATACTTGGCACCCATATGCTATATTAAGAAAAGTAGAAGAAAACGCTAAAAATTATTTCCCAATGTTTGTGTCAAAAAGCTGGTGTTGGGCGCTGGAGAGATGGCTTAGCGGTTAAGGCGCCTGCCTCCTAAGCCTAAGAACGCTGGTTCCAATCTCCAGGTCCCACGTTTAGCCAGATGCAAAGTGACGCAAGGGTGCAATGCCGCACTTGACCACAAGGGGGTGCACACATCTGGATTTCATTTGCAGCAGCTGAGAGGCTGTGGCATGCCCATCTCTATCTGTCTCCCTCTCCCTCTGTCTCTTTTCAAAAAAAAAAAAAAAAAAAAAAAAAAGCTGGTGTTGTCTGGGTGTGGTGGTACACGCCTTTAATCCAGCACTTTAATCCAAGCACTCGGGAGGCCAAGGTAGGCGGGAGGATCACTGTGAGTTTGAGGTTGGCCTGAGAATACACAGTGAATTCTAGGTCAGCCTGAGCTAGATGGAGACCCCACCTTGAAAAAAAAAAAACAAGCTGGGTGTAGTGGCGCATACTTTTAATCCCAGCACTTGAAAGGCAGAGGTAGGAGGATTGCCATAAGTTCAAGGCCACCCTGAGAGTACATAGTTAATTCCAGGTCAGCAGCCCGGGCCAGAGTGAGACTCTACCTTGAAAAAAAAAAAAAAAAAAAAAAAAAAAAAAAAAAGCTGGTGTTACTAGCTAACAGCGCTTGATATTTAACAATGAGGAACCAAACAAAATATGAAAAGATGAGTACACATTACCTTATAAAACATCCTGTCACCAAAGCGTAACATCTCAGCAAAGGCATTGAGCCAGCAGTGCAAAAAGGCAAAAAAAGAAAGGAACAGCATCAGCACACCTAAAAATAAGATTGGAAATATGAAGAGTCTTTTCAAATAGTTCACATTATCAAGCCATTACTAATACAGCATCATTTGTTTAGCTGGGATGAGTTTGTAAAGTGTGAGTTGCGATTTCAGTTTACCCATTCCAGATATTATGTAGCCCACTTTTAAAAGTTAATTAAAGCCAGGTGTGGTGGCATACACCTTTAATTCCAGAACTCAAGAGGCAGAGGTAGGAGGATTGCTGTGAGTTCAAGGCCACCCTGAGACTACATAGTGAATTCTAGGTCAGCCTGGGCTAGAAAGCAAGACCCCACCTCAAAATATAAAAATAAAAAAGGTAATTAAAACAAATAACTTCCTTCTGAATGATTTTAACTGAGAACAGATGAACCCAGAGTGTTGTTAAGAAATGCCTGTGGGGCTATAAGGGAGGGAGGAAAGGGAAGGACTTAAGTGTATGGTATTGCACATATGTAAGTGGAAGAACTGATTACAAGGAGGGGAATGGCCTAACCAAGGCCATGGGTAGAGAATGCATAAAAGAAGGGCAGGGGGAGGGTCAATCTAATTTCAAAAGATTGTGAATAAGACTTATATAAAATTACTTTTTTGAATAATGGTACATCTAGAAGCTGTAGACTGTTACTAGAAAATTTTCAGTGCCTGGGATGGGATACCTTCCAGTGAGTTGTTGGCCAAGGAGGTCCTGGTAGCCTCCAAAACATTAAAGGCGTTTGCCAAAGCCCTTGGTTTCCCTCAAGAAACAGATAGTAAGACCCTATTGCTGAAGACATCTCTTGCCTGAGAGGCAAGGTCACTGAGAAAGCAAGCTGGTGCTGAGCAGAAAACCTTCTCCCTGTAGACCAGCCAACTGAAAGCTGGAAAAAGCTGCACTGCATGCAGAGTATGGGAGACAGAAGTCATCAGCAGTGAAAACAGTGGACGCTGAATATTCAAATTTGGCCAGACAGGCCCAAAGACTGAATGGGTGCAATAGTGGCATGTCTACTCGTGGGGTAACCAACTGCTCCATAATTGGACTGAAGGCCCTCTCTACAGGAGGGAATACATACCTGGTACTGAAAAACCTAAGCAAAAGTCTATGGTAGGTAAGGTCATGAGCCTTAAAGCATGCTCTTGTCTAAATGTATATACTATTCCCACCAAGCTGCCCGGAAAATAATACACTTAATGTTCATATTCACATATTAATGCTACTCTCACTTCTGGTTAGAGAAGCTTCTCTTTTCAGATGGCGATGACCACTGGGATGATCCAAAAGGCAACATGGTGCTGAGAAGAAGAGATGGAGGAGTGCCCTTCACTGAAACACCTTTGTCGCACCCTCCAAGGCTCAGGGACCATTGCGGAAGAGGAGGCGGATAGAATAGAAGAGCCAAAGGAAGGGTATGACTCCTTACAATGCAACTGCCCAGACGGAAATTGGCCTTGATATCCATGTGCCTAGCAATACCTCCGCAAGACCCTCATAATAGAAGTAAAAGATGATGACATCAAATTAAAAGAGAGACTAATGGAGAGAAGGAGGGGATATGATGGGGAGTGGAGTTCTAAAGGGGAATGGGGGAGAGGAGGGAAATACCATGCACTTCTTGTATGTAAGTATATTTTGTTGTCAATAAAAAATAATAATAATTAAAAAAAAAGAGTTACCATCAAGCAAAAAAAAAAAAAAAAAGAAAAGAAAAGAAATGTCTATGGGGGCTGGAGAGATGGCTTAGAGGTTAAAGCATTTGCCTGCAAAGCCAAAGTATCCCAGTTCGATATCCAGTACCCAGGTAAGACAGATGCACAAGGGGGCACATGCATCTGGAGTTCATTTGCAGTGGCTGAATGCCCTGGTGTGCCCATTATCTCTCTCTCTGTCTCTTTCTCTATCTCAAATAAATAAATAAAATATTTTAAAAAAGAAAAAAAAAAAAGAAGAAATGCCTTGTGCTGTGCATGGTGGCACACACCTTTAACCCCAGCACTCAGGAGGCAGAGGTAGGAGGATCACTGTGAGTTCGAGGCCACCCTGAGACTATATAGTGAATTCTAGTTCAGCCTGAGCTAGAGCAAGACCCTACCTAGAAAAACCAAAAAAACAAAAACAAAAAAAGCCTCGAGGGCTGGAGAGATGGCTTAGCAGTTAAGGTTCTTGCCTGCAAAGCCTAAGGACCCAGGTTCAATTCTCCAGGTCTCACAATAGCCAGATGTACATGGTGACGCATGCATCTGGAGTTCATTTGCAGTGGTAGAGGTCCTGGTGTGCCCATCCTCTCTCTCTCTGTTTGTCTCTAATAAATAAATAAGAATAAAATCTTTTTTAAAAAATGCCTTGAGGACTGGAGAGATGGCTTAGCAGTTAAGGAACTTACTGGCAAAGCCAAAGGATCTAGGTCTGATTCCCCAGTAACCATATAAAGCAAGATGCACAAGGAGGTGCATGTGTCTGGAGTTTGTTTACAGTGGCTGAAGACCCTGCCATGCCCATTCTCTGTGCCTCTTTTGCTTTCTCTCTCAAATAAATACATGAATAAAATGTTGAAAGAAAGAAAGAAAGAAAGAAAGAAAGAAAGAAAGAAAGAAAGAAAGGAAAGGAAGGAAGGAAGGAAGGAAAGGAAGGAAGGAAGGAAGGAAGGAAGGAGTAAAGAAAGAAAGAGAGAGGGAAAAAAAGAAATGCGTTGATCTGCAGCTTAGACCTCTATGGGACATTTGACAATTCTGGAGACATTTCCAATTGTCACATATGGAGAGATATTATTACCAGTATTTAGATGTTAGAGGCCATCATGCTGCTACAGTGCCCAAAATAGTCACTGCAAAGAATTATCAAGTTCAAAATGTCACTAAATCACATGGTTGACATATCTGACCTAAACTTATACCAATAACTCTATCTCCAGTGTTGTAAACATCATCCACATGAGACTCTGCCAGTCCAAAATACTCCATGCCTTTATATCATCCTTCTGCCTAACAAACCTTCCCTCCACTTCCCAGCAAGGTAAATGCCAATCTTATTTCAAAACTCAAATGTTAAACATCATCTTTAATATGAAACAAAGTTCATAACTCCTTTATTCTACTTAAAATGGCACATATTACCCTGTTCTATAAAATATCCATTTCCATGGCCACCTAAATATTTCTATAGTATCTGTTATGTCACACAGTATGGGACAGACTGAGACTAGTTTGAAGATACAATCAAGAAATTTAAGCTGGGTGTGATGGCGCACACCTTTAATCTCAACACTTGGGGGAGGCAGAGGTAGGAGGGCTGCCATGAGTTCGGGGCCACCCTGAGACTACATAATGAATTCCAGGTCAGCCTGGGCTAGAGCAAGACCTTACCTCAAAAAAAAAAAAAAAAAAAAAAAAAATGTGCAGCCATGTCAAGAAGATAGTCAAGGGGAGACATCCCTGTTACAGGGACAGATATAGTTCACTTGGAGAAATCTTGAGAGCAGTCAAGAAAGAGTATTGGAAGTCTTTGAGAAAAACAAAGGAAGAGAGATAGTGATGACAAAACATTAGAGACAAGATGAAGAGTAAGTCAAAGAAACCGTAAAGTGCTAGCTCCCTGAGAGTAGATGGTGTTTTTAATGAGTACACAGTACGTGCTCAAGTGTAAGTACGTGAACAACGTTATGAGATGGAGGTATGGCTGGAAAACAAACAAATAATAAAAAGAAATAGCACAGGCTTGAGGGATGCTTTAGTGGTTAAGCCGCTTGCCTGCAAAGCCAAAGGACCCAGTTCAATTCCCTAGGACCCACAGAAACCAGATGCACAGGTGGCACATGTGTCTGGAGTTTGTTTGCAGTACCTGGAGGCCCTGGCCTGTCCATTCTCTCCCTATCTTCCTCTTTCTCTCTCTCAATAAATAAATTAATAAAAATAAATTAATTTAAAACATAGGGCTTTCTGGGAAAAAAAAGAAATAGTGAGATTTCAAAGTGTCATCAGAGTATCCAGTGCTATATGGAGGTCACACTGGATCAGAGCTGAATCATCTGCTGGGGTTAGCACCAGAAGATTACTAGTGATTATTATTATTATTATTTGGTTTTTTAAGGTAGAATTTCGCTCTAGTATAGGCTGACCTGAAATTTACTATGTGTCTCAGGGTGGCCTTGAACTCATGGCAATCCACCTACATCTGCCTCTTAAGTGTTGGGATTGAAGGCATGCACCACCACAGCCAGCTACTAGTGATTTTAATAAAAGGCATTTCACTGGCCTTGTGAGATTATGATTAGAGTGAACTGAATACTGAAAGGGAAGATAAAGAATAAATTAGAGTGATTACTATTAGAGAAAACAAAAAAGCCAGTAGATGCCTAGGAAGATTGCCTGGAGCTAGAAGGGCACTTCATATCTGACACATACGGAAAAGCAGTGAAGATGAGTGGATGTACCAATAAGTTTGTGGAAACAACAAGGAAACCAAAGGTGCTCAGCTTTCTGTTTTCTTTCTGAACACATAAATAACCCTATTAATGGGAATCCATGTTACCTGGCAAGATGGAATTAAATACACAGAGGACCAGAACACGAGCACTGAAGGGCTCCTGTTTGATATTCCGAAATAATGGGGCACAGAGCCTTTCGAAGATGTAGTACACATAAAATAGGCAACCAAACACCTGGAAGAGAAAATAAATATTAATAATGATGGCTTGATAAGAAAACACTCTTCCTCCAAAAGAAGTATGTGTTATCCTTAAACTGATGGTTTTTAAAACATATGTATTTATTTATTAGAGAGAGAGAATGGATACACCAGAGCCTCCTGCCACTGCAAATGAACTCCAGACACATGCTCCACTTTGTGTGTCTGACTTTACATAGGTACTAGAAAAATGAACCCAGGTCAGCAGGCTTTGCAAATAAGTGCCTTTAACCACTCAACCATTTCTCCAGCCTGATGTTTCACATTTAACTCTAGAACACAAGATTGCTAAAATCCTTCAGAAAGATTATTCAAGCCTAGTTTCTACCACAAATTTTCTTAATCTTTTATCAAATGACATTTTGTTTTTCCTTTAAGTCCATGTCATGCTATGAAGGCCAGGTCGAGCTTAACCTCACAATCCTCCTGCCTCACCTTCCTGAGTTTGTTTACTGGCAAGTGCCAGCACAGATGTCCCAAATGACATTTTTAAAAGACCAAAGAACTTTTCTTTCCTACTACATGAAGTGTTAAAGGTATATCTTATAAGTGGATATTTGATTTAAACAAAATTTAAAATGGGAACTTCTAGGACTTATGATTCTAATGACGGGTGAGGGAGGAATGGGGGAGTATCAGACCACAGATGCACATATAAAACCTTCAACCATCTATTCAGGGAGGGAGAAATGAATTTAAATGCTTACTGAAATGATCAATAGAATTAGTTTTTTCAAGAAAATTACTTTTTTGTTTATTTTTTTTATTTATTAACAACAGACAGAGAGAAAAAGGCAGCAAGAGAGAGAATGGGCGCGCCAGGGCCTCCAGCCACTGCAAACAAACTCCAGATGCATGTGCCACCTTGTGTATATGGGTTACATGATGACTAGGGAATCAAGCCTCGAACTGGGGTCCTTAGACTTCACAGGAAAGCACTTAACTGCTAAGCCATCTCTCTAACCCAGAAAATTACCTTTTATCTTGGTAAAACAAACACCAACTTTATACTGTACTAGTATACTAGTATTTTATACTATACTTTAGAAAGAAAGAAAGAAAAAGAAAGGAAGGAAGGAAGGAAGGAAGGAAGGAAGGAAGGAAGGAAGGAGTGAAGAAAGAAAGAGAGAGGGAAAAAAAGAAATGCGCTGATCTGCAGCTTAGACCTCTATGGGACATTTGACAATTCTGGAGACATTTCCAATTGTCACATATGGAGAGATATTATTACCAGTATTTAGATGTTAGAGGCCATCATGCTGCTACAGTGCCCAAAATAGTCACTGCAAAGAATTATCAAGTTCAAAATGTCACTAAATCACATGGTTGACATATCTGACCTAAACTTATACCAATAACTCTATCTCCAGTGTTGTAAACATCATCCATGAGACTCTGCCAGTCCAAAATACTCCATGCCTTTATATCATCCTTCTGCCCTAACAAACCTTCCCCTCCACTTCCAGCAAGGTAAATGCCAATCTTATTTCAAAACTCAAATGTTAAACATCATCTTTAATATGAAACAAAGTTCATAACTCCTTTATCCTACTTAAAATGGCATATATTACCCTGTTCTATAAAATATCCATTTCCATGGCCACCTAAATATTTCTATAGTATCTGTTATGTCACACAGTATGGGACAGACTGAGACTAGTTTGAAGATACAATCAAGAAATTTAAGCTGGGTGTGATGGCGCACACCTTTAATCTCAACACTTGGGGGAGGCAGAGGTAGGAGGACTGCCATGAGTTCGAGGCCACCCTGAGACTACATAATGAATTCCAGGTCAGCCTGGGCTAGAGCAAGACCTTACCTCAAAAAACAAACAAAAAAAAAAACGTGCAGCCATGTCAAGAAGATAGTCAAGGGGAGACATCCCTGTTACAGGGACAGATATAGTTCACTTGGAGAAATCTTGAGAGCAGTCAAGAAAGAGTATTGGAAGTCTTTGAGAAAAACAAAGGAAGAGAGATAGTGATGACAAAACATTAGAGACAAGATGAAGAGTAAGTCAAAGAAAACGTAAAGTGCTAGCTCCTGAGAGTAGATGGTGTTTTTAATGAGTACACAGTGCACGTGCTCAAGTGTAAATGCGTGAACAACGTTATGAGATGGAGGTATGGCTGGAAAACAAACAAATAATAAAAGAAATAGCGCAGGCTTGAGGGATGCTTTAGTGGTTAAGGCGCTTGCCTGCAAAGCCAAAGGACCCAGTTCAATTCCCTAGGACCCACAGAAACCAGATGCACAAGGTGGCACATGTGTCTGGAGTGTTTGCAGTACCTGGAGGCCCTGGCCTGTCCATTCTCTCCCTATCTTCCTCTTTCTCTCTCTCAATAAATAAATTAATAAAAATAAATTAATTTAAAACATAGGGCTTTCTGGGAAAAAAAAGAAATAGTGAGATTTCAAAGTGTCATCAGAGTATCCAGTGCTATATGGAGGTCACACTGGATCAGAGCTGAATCATCTGCTGGGGTTAGCCCCAGAAGATTACTAGTGATATTATTATTATTATTTGGTTTTAAGGTAGAATTTCGGCTCTAGTATAGGCTGACCTGAAATTTACTATGTGTCTCAGGGTGGCCTTGAACTCATGGCAATCCACCTACATCTGCCTCTTAAGTGTTGGGATTGAAGGCATGCACCACCACAGCCAGCTACTAGTGATTTTAATAAAAGGCATTTCACTGGCCTTGTGAGATTATGATTAGAGTGAACTGAATACTGAAAGGAAGATAAAGAATAAATTAGAGTGATTACTAGTAGAGAAAACAAAAAAGCCAGTAGATGCCTAGGAAGATTGCCTGGAGCTAGAAGGGCACTTCATATCTGACACATACGGAAAAGCAGTGAAGATGAGTGGATGTACCAATAAGTTTGTGGAAACAACAAAGAAAACCAAAGGTGCTCAGCTTTCTGTTTTCTTTCTGAACACATAAATAACCCTATTAATGGAATCCATGTTACCTGGCAAGATGGAATTAAATACACAGAGGACCAGAACCACGAAGCACTGAAGGGCTCCTGTTTGATATTCGAAATAATGGGGCACAGAGCCTTTCGAAGATGTAGTACACATAAAATAGGCAACCAAACACCTGGAAGAGAAAATAAATATTAATAATGATGGCTTTGATAAGAAAACACTCTTCCTCCAAAGAAGTATGTGTTATCCTTAAACTGATAGTTTTTAAAACATATGTATTTATTTATTAGAGAGAATGGATACACCAGAGCCTCCTGCCACTGCAAATGAACTCCAGACACATGCTCCACTTTGTGTGTCTGACTTTACATAGGTACTAGAAAAATGAACCCAGGTCAGCAGGCTTTTGCAAATAAGTGCCTTTAACCACTCAACCATTTCTCAGCCTGATGTTTCACATTTAACTCTAGAACACAAGATTGCTAAAATCCTTCAGAAAGATTATTCAAGCCTAGTTTCTACCACAAATTTTCTTAATCTTTTATCAAATGACATTTTGTTTTTCCTTTAAGTCCATGTCTTGCTATGAAGGCCAGGTGAGAGCTTAACCTCACAATCCCTCCTGCCTCACCTTCCTGAGTTTGTTTACTGGCAAGTGCCAGCACAGATGTCCCCAAATGACATTTTTAAAAGACCAAAGAACTTTTCTTTCCTACTACATGAAGCGTTAAAGGGTATATCTTATAAGTGGATATTTGATTTAAACAAAATTTAAAATGGGAACTTCTAGGACTTATGATTCTAATGTGGTGAGGAGGAATGGGGGAGTATCAGACCACAGATGCACATATAAAACCTTCAACCATCTATTCAGGAGGGAGAAATGAATTTAAATGCTTACTGAAATGATCAATAGAATTAGTTTTTCAAGAAAATTACTTTTTTTGTTTATTTTTTTTATCTATTAACAACAGACAGAGAAAAAGGCAGCAAAAGAAGAGAGAATGGGCGCGCCAGGGCCTCCAGCCACTGCAAAACAAACTCCAGATGCATGTGCCACCTTGTGTATATGGGGTTACATGATGACTAGGAATCAAGCCTCGAACTGGGGTCCTTAGACTTCACAGGAAAGCACTTAACTGCTAAGCCATCTCTCTAACCCAGAAAATTACCTTTTATCTTGGTAAAACAAACACCAACTTTATACTGTACTAGTATACTAGTATTTTATACTATACTTTAAAAGAATTGACATGGGCTGGAGAGATGGCTTAGCAGTAAAGGTGCTTGCCTGTGAAGCCTAAGGACCCATGTTCAACTCTCCAGATCCCACGTATGCCAGACAACAAAAGTGATGCAAGTGCACAAGTCACACATACACACAACAGTCTGGAGTTTGATTTCAGTGGCTGGAGGCCCTGGTATGCCAATTTTCTCTCTCTCTCTCATAAAAAAATTGTCTCAAAATAAAAACAGGGGCTGGAGCTGGGCATGGCGGTGCACACCTTTAATACCAGCACTCGGGAGGCAGAGGTAGGAGGATTGCTGTGAGTTCAAGGCCACCCTGAGATTACACAAGTACACAGTGAATTCCAGGTCAGCCTGGACTAGAGTGAAATCTTACCTTAAAAAAAAAAAAAAAAAAAAAAAAAGGGCTAGAGAGATGGCTCAGCAGTTAAAGGTGCTTGCTTACAAAGTCTGATAGCCGAATTCAATTCCTGATTTAGAGCCAGATGCACAAAGTGGCCCATTGTCTAGAGTTTGTTTGCAGCAATAAGAGAACCTGGCACATCCATTCTCTCTCTCAAATAATATATAAATACATAATTTAATAGAAAGTAAAAATAAAAGATAAATTATTTTTTTCACCAGAAAGCATTCTTGAGCTGCTAGTTGACATAAATTTATCAACATTTAAATAGATAAAATTATAATAAATATAAGTAACCAATCAATATATATTAGGCAGTTAAAAAAAAGGTTACCTGTAAAAATTGCATAGCAACATAACCCCATCTTACAGAAGGAGTTCTAAAAAGAGAAGAAACAAAAGAAATTTTCTAAAATAAACAATTGAACTTCAATAAATAACCTCACAATATTCTTCACACAGAGTTTGCATCTGCAGTCACCTTGCTAGAGGCAATGTCACTGGATGGTTCTTAAGGTGTGGTGATGGGTTTGAGATTCCATTGTAAAGATATGCAAAGTGTGCCTAATAGGAGTTCCTGACATGTGCTGTGGCTTGGCTGTAGCTTTGCTCTGTGTGCTGTGCACCTGGTGTTTTTTTTTTTTTTTTTCTCTTTGCTTGGCCTGTGAAGGCAGGCCAGCTTCTTCTGCCATTATGGAACTTCCCCTGGATCTGTAAGCTTCAATAAATAATATCCCTTCCTCCATAACTGTGCCTGGTCTGGAAGTTCATCTCAGTGAACCTGAAGCTGTCTGCTACACTGCTTATATTCTCAGTTCCCTCCAAACACTATAAAAATTACATCCGAGGGCTAGGGAGATGGCTTAGTAGTTAAAGGTACTTGCTCGCAAAGCCTGAAGGCCCAGGTTCAACTCCCCAGTACCCACATAAAGTCAGATGCACAAAGTGGCACATGCATCTGGAGTTCATTTACAGTGGCAGAAATCCCTGGCATGCTCATACTCTATCTCTCCTTCTTTCTCTCTGTCTTAAATAAAAATAAATAAATAAATAAATAATGACATCCAAGCACCCAATACAGTAAGGACTATGTAATTTACTCAAGAACTACTACCATCAAGTAGAATTAGATTACTAGAATAAGCATTGGAAGATTCTTACGCCAGAGAGAAAATGAGACATATTCAATTCTTTCTGTAGCCCTGCATCAAGTGGCCCCTACCTACCTCCTCCCTCACCTGCAACATACCTCTGGTTCTCACCACAGCTCCACCCCATATAACACTGTTACCTGGGATAGCTGTCACGGTAGATAAGGGTAGGAGCAAACAAGAAGTACAAGTACTGGTTGACTGTGGGTATTGGAACCGTGCCTAAAAGAAAACAAGGAACCCTATTAGAACTAAATCACAAGATCTTTGATTTCTTCCAGCAAACTAGAAGAGCAGAAAAGAAAGAAAATATAAGGAAGCATAGAACAGGGAAGAACAACATGACCTCTCAGTTTATTATTCTTATATTAGCTGAGTATTGCCAATCTCTATGAATTACTATGACTAAGATAAAACTTCTGGAGTGTGAAGCAACAATTTGCAGAGTAAGCAGGTACAGTAATAATGAGGCTATTAACATTTTATGTTACAGAAGAATCTAATGATAATTGTTTTTACTTTGTAGACATAAGAACAAAACAGAATAATCAGGAAATAATGAGTCTTCCAAGTCAATATGGATCCTATGTATTTAAAAATGGAAACATAATCTCTATACCAAAGAATGAAGTAACTTATCAATAATCCTATGAGGTAACAGAGTTACATACTTGATTTTTCCTTGGCTGCATTTAGTACTCGTGGCACATTCTCTCTGACAAAGGAATGAGCCTTCATTATCAAACGAATCTGCAAAAGGAAGAGAAATGAATTTTCTATTATTGTTTTATCACCTATAATCAACTCCAGAAATGTCCTAGATAATATAAAAAAAGAACTTCTTAATTTTGCATATGCAATCCAAGTTAATATTTTTGGAAAAAGCAAACCTGAAAATTAAAAAATACAATAAAACAAAAACTTCTGTAAAGGGACAGGGAATTATTCAGATTATTTTGCACATAAAGACACCATAATGGATACATTGTAAGTTTAGAAATTAGGATCTGGAGAGCTGGAGAAATGATTCAGTGGTTAAGGTGCTTGCCTGTGAAGCCTAGGGACCCACGAGTGACTCTCCAGATCCCATGTAAGCCAGACGCACAAAGGTGAGGCAAGCACAAGATAGCACATGCCCACTAGGTGGTGCAAGTGTTTGGAGTTCGATATCAGTGGCTGAGGCGCTGGCATGCCAATTCTCTCTCTCTCTCTCTCTAAAAATAAATAAATAAATAAATAAACAAACAAAAATAAATTAGGATCTGGGGGACCAGAGAAATGGCTTACTGGTAAAGGCACTTGTTTGCAAATCTGATGCCCAGGTTCAAATCCCCAGTACCCACCTAAAGTCAGATGCACAAAGTAGCATATGCATTTGGAGTTCTTTTAAAGTGGCAAGAGGTCTATCCTCTCTCAAATAATTTTTTAAAAAAGAGATCTTGCAGGGTGTGATGGCTCATGCCATTATACCGGAACTTGGGAGGCTGAGGTAGGAGGATGGCTATGAGTTCTAGGCCAGCCTAAGACTATAAAGCGAATTCCAGGTCAGTCTGGGCTACAGTGAAACCCTCCTCAAAAAATAAAAACAAAGGTCCATTGCGGAAGAGGTGGCAGAAAGAATGTAAGAGCCAAAGGAAGGGTAGGACTCTTTACAATGTGCTCCTCCAGACACAAAATGGCCTGGATATCCATGACCTCACAGTGCCTGACATGACCTATACAAGACCATCATAATAGGAGGAAAAGATTATGACACCAAACTGAAAAGAGAGACTGATTGAGAGGGGGAGCAGATAAGATGGAGGGTGAAGTTTCAAAGGGGAAAGTGGGGGGAGGGAAGTACCATGGAATATTGTCTATAATTAAAGAAGTTGTCAAATAAAAAACAAAAACAAAAACAAACCCACAAAACAACAAAAGCCACCTCTAAATTCTACAGATAATGGCATAAAGAGCCATATATAAGAATTTACCCAAGCTAACATGGCTAAAATAATATTGTCAGCATTAGATCTTTGTTGTTATTATTCTAACTAGCATAGCTCTGTTCTCAGTCGAAACCTTACCTGCTCAAGTATAACAATGAAGCGGGATGCTGGTGGCAGTGCATATGCTAATACAACATAAGTTGGTGCAAAACCTAGAATTCCAAGCTGGAAGAGTATGAAAAGGAGGCCATGAGGAAGAGAATAGATCACTGGGTGAGAACTCTTGCTGTAGCCATTGGCCCAATGTTGAAACAGGAAATAGGGAATTGCAAGTGTAGACAGGAACATGCCCCACCATGTCCAAATAACAGTAGGAAGTTTGCCAAAAGCATAAGCCACGAGATTGAACTCAAGCACTAGCCTGGGAAGAAAAGCACAAAGAGAAGTGAATTTTAAATATGCATTGATTTGACAGAACTCAAAACTTTTACCTTCATCTCAAATTTTTCAACTTTATGAAATAATGTAACATTAACACATCAAAGTCATAGATTAATACTTTGCCACAAAGAAACTCACTCTAACATTCTGCTTCACAATGTCTCAACAACAAATTCTCTAAAAGCCAAATATATTTTTGAACTTAAGATTCCTAAGGAAATAAGGGTATGAACTTACGAAAGATTAGAATTTCATATTAACATTTTTTAACTCTGAAAAAAATTTTTTTAAGGTAGGGTCTCACTCTGGCCAGGCTGACCTGGAATTGACTATGTAATCTCAGCGTGGCCTCAAACTCATGGTGATCCTCCTACCTCTGTCCCCGAATGCTGGGATTAAAGGTGTGTGCCACCATGCCCGGCTTAACTCTGAAATATTTTATAACAAAATATTCAACAGCAATCCATGTATAAGGTGATTTTTCAGACAGAAATGGCCAGAGTTCAAGTCTATTAATATGCTATTTCAGGGCTAGAAAGATAGCTCAACAGTTAAAGTGCTTGCTTACAAAACCTAATGACTTGGGTTTGATTTCCAGTACCTATTTAAAGCCAGATGCATAAAAGTGGCGCATGCATCTGGGTCTGTTCACAGCAGCTGGAGGCCCTGTTTATTTTATAACAAAATATTCAACAGCAATCCATGTATAAGGTGATTTTTCAGACAGAAATGGCCAGAGTTCAAGTCTATTAATATGCTATTTCAGGGCTAGAAAGATAGCTCAACAGTTAAAGTGCTTGCTTACAAAACCTAATGACTTGGGTTTGATTTCCCAGTACCTATTTAAAGCCAGATGCATAAAGTGGCGCATGCATCTGGAGTCTGTTTGCAGCAGCTGGAGGCCCTGTTGTGCCCATTCACTCTTTACATCTCTTCTATCTCTCTCTGCTTGCAAATAAATAGCATGGTGGTATACAACTTTAGTCCCAGAACTTGGGAGGCAGAAGTAAGAGAATCACCACAAGTTTGAGGCCAGCTTGGGACTACAAAGTTAGTTCCAGGTCAGCCTGGGCTATAGTGAGACCCTACCTCAAAAATAAAAATGCTGGGGTTGGAGAGATGGCTTAGCAGTGAAGGTGTTTGCCTGCAAAGTCAAAGGAACCCGGTTCGATACTCCAGGACCCATGTAAGCCAGATGCACAAGGGGGCGCATGCATCTGGAGCTTGTTTGCAGTGGCTGGAGACTTTGGCGTGCCCATTCTCTCTCTTAAATAAATAAATAAATAAATATAAAAATGCTATCTCAATCAATACTACTAATAATTAATATGAAAATTCTATTTTCTAAGAAAGTACAAAATTCAATTTATGATTTTATCACATTGTCATTTAAGTTACAACTTTTTTTGGTGTGTGAGGAGGGTGGGGCTTATGTAGCTCAGCTCAAGCTGGCCTCGAGCTCACTAAGTAATTAAGGATGACCTTGAACTCCTTCCATTTTCCAGGGGCTGGGATTATAGGAATAAGTCACCAAAGCAGACTTTACAACTGATTTTTATTTTTTTTATTTATTTATTTATTTTGAGGTAGTGTCTCACTCTAGCCCAGGCTAACCTGGAATTCATTATATAGTCTCAGGGTGGTCTCCAACTCACAGTGATCCTTTCACCTCTGCCTCTTGAGTGCTGGGATTAAAGGTGTACACACCATGCCTGATATGATTTTTATATCAAAAAGAAACCTCACAGCTGGGCATGGTGGCACATGCCTTTAATCCCAGCACTCAGAAAGAAGAGATAGGAGGATTGCTGTGAGTTCCAGGACACCCTGAGATTATATAGTGAATTCCAGGTCAGCCTGGGCTAGAGATAAACCCTACCTTGAAAAACCACACACAAAAAAAGAAACATCAGGGCTAGAGAGAGATGGCTTAACAGTTAAGGCACCTGCCTGCAAAGCCTAAGAATGCTTGTTCAAATCTCCAGGTCCCACGTATAGCCAGATGCAAAAGTGATGCAAGTGCACAATGTCGCACATGCATACAAAGGGGACCCACGAGTCTGGAATTCGTTCACAGCGGCTGAAAAGGCCCTGGTGTGCACATTCTTTCTCTGCCTCTTTCTCTCTCAAATAAAAATAATAATAAAAAACAAAACATCAAATTTTTTATGTTAAATTGCAGTAGGCTACTTATTTTAAGTAACAGTATTATATATATACCACTAAAAAATTGACGTGTACAAAATTCTCCTATTTGGGAAGTTAACTAGTAACATTTGGTCATGATCTACCAAAATAGGATATTTAAAAACTAAAAGTAATGAAATTTCTTTCTCTTTAGTTACATTTTTGAGGAGACAAGTCATCTCAAGTCAGCTGGTTTAGGATTTTCTGCAGTAAATATAGCCAACGTATACTTTAGAGAGGTAGGCCTGCCAATTATTTGAAAGCTAGCCTGGGTAGCCTGAAAGCCTACCTTGTAAACAAACAAATTTGTGAATCAACTAGCCAGATATCCACTTTGTCATCTTACCTTCCTTCATCAATGTAATCTACTACAAGTGTGCTGAGGATAAAGATGATGAGGAGGGCAATGAACATGTGATAAATTGTTCTGATGTGGTCCACTTCAAACAGCTCACTGTGAATGTAATTCAAACAAATCAAATTAATGATCTATACTTAACTATATTTAAGTTAAAACAACACACAGTCTAGACATTTCTTTAAAGCAGTATGGAAGATGCTTAATTCACCTTCTAAAAACATCTCAAAAAGAGCCGGCGTGTTGGTACACACCTTTAATCCCAGCACTTGGGTGGCAGAGGTAGGAGGATCGCCATGAGTTCAAGGCCACCCTGAGACTACATAGTGAATTCCAGGTCGGTCAGCCTGGGCCAGAGTGAGACCCTACCTCGAAAAACAAAAAACAACAAAAAAAAAAACACCTCAAAAAGAATTTTAAATGGGCTGGAGAGATGGCTTAGCAGTTAAGGTGTTTGCCTATGAAGCCAAAAGAACCAGGTTTGTTTCTCCAGGGTCCCTGTAAGCCAGATGCACAAGGTGGTGCATGTGTGTGGAGTTCATTTACAGCAGCTGAAGGCCCTGGCAAGCCCTATCTCTTGCTTAATCTGCCGCTTTCTCTTTCCCTCACTCTCTCAAATAAAAAAAAAATTCTCAAAACAGAAAAACAACCAGTAAACACACAGAGACAATATTAAAACTGAAATACATAAACTGGCCATTGTACACACTCCTATATTCCCTGCACTCAGGAGGTTGAGGAAGGAAGATCAGCCTAGGCTAGAATGAGACCTGCCCACCCCCTCACACACACACAGTCTGAAGACTTTTTTTTTGTATTTATAAAATTTTTTTATTATTTTATTTATTTTTGGAGAGACACAGAGAGAGAGAGAGAGAGAGAGATAGAGAGAGGGAGAGATAGGAAGACAGATAGAGATGGGCACACCAGCAGTCTCTCAGCTGCTGTGAACGAAATCCAGATGCATGCGCCCCCTTGTGGTCAAATGTGGCATTGCGCCCTTGTGTCACTTTGCATCTGGCTAAATGTGGGACCTGGAGATTGGAACCGGGTTCTTAGGCTTAGCAGGCAGGCGCCTTAACCGCTAAGCCATCTCTCCAGCCCTTTTGTATTTTTTTATGAGAGAGAGAGAGAGAGAATTGGCACACCAAGGCCTCCATTGCAAAAAGAACTCCAGATGCATCTTGTGCATGTGTGATTTTGCGTGCTTGTGTCACCATGTGTGTCTGGCTTCTGTGGGATCTGGTAAGTCGAGCATGGGTCCTTAGGCTTTGCAAGCAAGTGCCTTCACTGCTAAGCAATCTCTCCATCCTTTTTTTTTTTTTTTTTTTGGTTTATCCAGGTAGGGTCTCACTCTAGTTTAGGCTGACCTGGAATTCACTATGTAGTCTCAGGGTGGCCTCGAACTCACAGCAATCCTCCTACCTCTGCTTCCAATTTCTGAGACTAAAGGCATGCACTGGCACTCTCCATCCTTTTTTAAAAATTTTATTTTAATTTTTTAAAAATTTATTTATTTATTTGAGAGAGAGATACAGAAATAGGCGGGTAGAGAGAGAGAGAGAGAATGTGCACACCAGGGCCTCCAGCCACTGCAAACGAACTCCAGATGCATGTGCCACCTTGTGCATCTGGCTTACGTGGGTCCTGGAGAATTGAGCCTTGAACTGGGGTCCTTAGGCTTCACAGGCAAGTGTTTAACCATTAAGCCATCTCTCCAGCCTCTCCATCCTTTTTGAAAAATATTTTATTTACTTATTTGAGAGAGGCAGATAGAGAGGAGAATGGGTGCACCAGGGCTTCTAGCCACTGCAAACAAACTTTAGACACAAGCACCACCTTGTCCATCTGGCTTTACATAAGTACTGGAGAATCAAACCTAGGTCCTTTGGCTTTGCAGGCAAATGCCTTAACCACTAAGCCCTCTGCTAAAAATGACTTTTTTTTTTTTTTTTTTTGAGTTTTGCGAGGTAGGGTCTCACTCTGGTCCAGGCTGACCTGGAATTAACTATGTAGTCTCAGGGTGGCCTCGAACTCTCGGCAATCCTCCTACCTCTGCCTCCCGAGTGCTGGGATTAAAGGCGTGTGCCACCATGCCCGGCTCAAAAATGACTTTTTGAAGTAACTAAGATATTAAGTCTCTATATTAAGGATCTTCAAAATCTAATAAAAAGTGAGCTGGGGATGGCTCAGTAGTTAAAGGCACTTGCTTGCAGAGGCTGCTGGCCTGGGTTCAGTTCCTTCAATTCCCTAATGCCCATATTAAACCAGGTACACAAAGTGGTGTATTCATTTGGAGTTTGCTTGCAGCCCTTGTGCATCCATTTTCTCTCTCAAATAAATGAAAATAAATTTTAATCTAATAAAAACCCATTTAAGTCTTAGAAAATGTGTTTAAATTCCTTAAAATTTCAATTTTACTGTTTAAAGTATATTAAATTTTTGTTAATTAAAATGTTAGTGGTACAATTCTTGTATTAAAAATCATGTTTAAAACAGTTATTTTTTCTTTTATGTGAAAAACTTATGTCCCCCCCCCAGATAGAAATCTTAAAAGACCAATTTCTTTAAAATGAAGGAGAAATTCCCTACTTCTGGGAACTGTGTGGTTAACTTAGAAATTGAGAAATGGCTACAGTTGGCTGGAATGGGCTGGGGCTCTAGGAGTCCACTAGGGCTCTGGGAGTTCAGCCAGAAACACTGTTGCCAGGGAAGGCTCAGTCCACGCTGGCTGTTTCTAATCCGCCTCTGAGGTCAGCTTGCAGGCTCATCTTGTTCTTCCCCAATTCAATAGCCCAATTAAAAAGATCCCCAGGTTCCTACTAACTTTCAGTAGACAATCACTCAGCCTGGGACACTATCAATTATAGAGTCAGACCCAACATGTCCTGAATCCTGAATTCAGCCCTCAAAAAGCAGTTTCCTGCTTTAGGGGCTGCTGCCCATGTCAATGGATGCTTTCTTGCTTCTCTATGCTTCTTCCTTTACTGCATCTCTGAGCTCTGTTTCATAAAGTCTACTCCATACAATCCTCTGCTGCTCTCTGGGAAAGGACTCTCTGGCACAGCTCACCAAGAGCAGAATGCTACTCACCTGCCATTTCAAAACCTTAACATGGCTAAAACTAAAATGAGTTTTTTTTTTTTTTTTAATTAAATGTTTAGTTGGGCATGGTGGCGCATGCCTTTAATCCCAGCACTTGGGAGGCAGAGGTAGGAGGATCGCTGTGAGTTCAAGGCCACCCCGAGACTACATAGTTAATTCCAGGTCAGCCTGGGCCAGAGTGAGACCCTACCTCAAAAAAAAATAAATAAATAAATAAAAAATAAAAATTAAATGTTTAGAAAACTATAGCCACCTCATCCAGGCTAGAAAGCACAGATCAATTTGGCATATAAAGTAAATTTTGGTAAACCCAAGGTACATTTTACAAGAAAGGTAAATTAAGGGATTTAATATAATTTTTCACCAACCTGTTTCAATAATCACTAATGCAAGGTTAAATTTTAGCAATATTCCAATGAACAGCAGAATAAGTAACTGACTAAGGGCATGAGAAATATGCAACATCTGCGCTGGAAAAATGGCTCAGAGGTTAAGGTGCTTGACTACAAAGCCTAATGATCCAGGTATAATTCCCCAGCACCAATGTAAAGTCAGATGCACAAAGTGGCACATGCATCTGGAGTTCATTTGCAGCGGCTGGAGGCTCTGGCACACCCATTCTCATTTTCTCTCTCTCTCCCCTTGCAAATAAACAAATAAAGAAAAATTTTAAAAACTGTAACTTCTACCCAAAATATACCCTTTAGTGATCAGTTCATAAATGAAGTCAAGTACCATAAATTCATAAATGAAGTCAGTACCATGTAATTTGGATTTTGGTTGTTTGTGACAGGGTCTCATGTAGCCCAGAGCTGGCCTCGAATTCACTTCCATAGCTGAGGATGACCTTGAATTCCTGCTCCTCCTGCCTCTGCCTCATAGTATGTTAGATTAAAAAGTTTTTGTTTTGTTTTTTCAAGTAACTGAGGGGGCTAGAAAGATGGCTTAGCAGTTAAGGCGCTTGCTTGTGAAGCCTCAGGACCCATGTTTGATTCTCCAGGTCCCACAAAAGCCAGATGCACAAGGTGACACAAGTGTGCAAGGTTGCACATATGCACAAGGTGGCACACGCGTATGGAGTCTGATTATGGTGGCTAGAGGCCCTGGTGTGCCAATTCTCTCTTTCTCTCTCGCTCTTGCTCCCTCTCAAAAAAAAAAAAAAAAAAAAAAAAAAAAAAAGCAGACAGTCTGCAGGGCTTGCCTCAAAAAAAAAAAAAAAAAAAAAGTAACTGAGGGCTGTAGAGATGGTTTACTCGTTAAGGTGCTGCTTTGCCTGCAAAGCCTAAGGACCCAGATTTGATGCCCGGAACCCACATAAGCCAGACGTACAAGGTAGTGCATGTGTCTGGAGTTCGTTTGCAGCAGCTGGAGGCCCTGGCATGCCCATTCTTTCTTGTTTTCTCTCTCATAAATAAATAAATATTAAAAAGAAAAGTTACTGAGTCCAATGTCCAGCACTTGAAAGGTGGAGGTAGGAGGACCACTGCAAGTTCCAGGCCAGCCTAGGACTACAGAGTGAGTTCCAGGTCAGTCTGGGCTAGAGTAAGACCATACCTCAACCTCCCTCCTCCTCAGAAAAAAGTAACTGAGGGCTAGAGAGATGGCTTAGTGGTTAAACACTTGCCTGTGAAGCCTAAGGACCCTGGTTCAAGGCTCGACTCCCCAGTACCCACGGAAGGCAGATGCACAAAGTGGCCATGTATCTGGAGTTCATTTGCAGTAACTGGAGGCCCTGGTGTGCCCATTCTCTTTCTCTTTCTCTCTCTCTCGCTCTCAAATAAATAAATTTTAAAAAGAGAGAAAAAAGTAACTAAGAAAACTGTCAAGACTTGCTAAAAGAAACCAAAAGAGGGCTGGAGAGATGACTTAGTGTTTGGGGCGTTTGCCTGTGAAGTTAAGGACCCAGGTTCGACTATCCAGATCCCATGTAAGCCAGATGCACAAAGGTGAGGCAAGTACAAGGTTACACATGCCCACCAGGTTGTAAAAGTGTCTGGAGTTTGATTGTGATGGCTGAGGCCTTGCTTGCACAAATTCTCTCCCTGTCTGTCTGTCTCTTTTTTTTTAATTTTTATTTTTATTGACAACTTTAATTGCAGACACTATACCATGTTATTTCCCTCCCTTCCCCCACCTTCCCCTTTGAAACTTCACTCTCCATCATATCCCCTCCCCTTCTCAATCAGTCTCTCTTTTCATTTTGATGTCATGATCTTTTCTTCCTATTATGATGGTCTTATGTAGGTAGTGTCGGGCACTGTGAGGTCATGGATATCCAGGCCATTTGTATCTGGAGGAGCACATTGTAAGGAGTCCTACTCTTCCTTTGGCTCTTACATTCTTTCTGCCCCCTCTTCCGCAATGGACCCTAAGCCTTGGAAGGTAGGTTTGAGATGTTTCAGTGCTGAGCACTCCTCTGTCTCTTCTTCTCAGCACCATGGTGCCTTCTGAATCATCCCAAGGTTGCCACCATCTGAAAAGAGAAGATTCTCTAACCAAAAGTGAGAGTAGCATTAAGATATGAGTGTGGACATTAAGAGAAGTGCTTACTGGGAAGTTTGGTAAGCACAGTATATACATTTTATCTCTCTCTTTTTTAATTAATTTATTTATTTATTTGAAAATGACAGGAAAAGAGACAAAGAGGCAGAGAGCAAGAGAGAGCTAATGGGTGCACCAGGGCCTCCAGCCATTGCAAATGAACTCCATATGCATGCGCCACCTTGTGCATCTGGCTTATGTGGGTACTGGGGAATTGAACCTCGATCTGGGGTCCTTAGGCTTCACAGGCAAGTGCTTAACAACTAAGCCATCTCTCCAGCCCACCCCCTTGCTCTCTCTAAAATGAAAAATGAATAAAAGGAAAAAAAGGTGAAAAAAGTCATAGTAAGAAGGTGGCAATTCCCACTCTTTCTTGAAGTGGCTCACCTGATTAGAAAGCTGTTCTAAGACTGGGAGACATCTTAGCAATTAAAAGCACTTGCTTGCAAAGCCTGACACTTGGGTTCAATTCCCCAGTACCCAAGCAAAGCCAGATAAACAGAATGGTGCATGCATCTAGAATTCATTTGCAGTGGCAAGGAGGCCCTGGCATGCCCATACTTTCTCACTCACTCTAGATGCCTCTTTCTCTCTGTTTATGTCTCTAAGGAATAAATGATTTTTTTCTGTTGTTTTTTCAAGGTAGGGTCTAACTATAGCTCAGGCTGACCTAGAACTCACTCTGTAGTCCCAGGCTGGCCTTGAGCTCACAGTGATCCTCCTACTTCTGTCTCCCTAGTGCTGGGATTAAAGGCATGTGCCATCACACCTGGCAAATAAATAAATAAAAATATTTTTTTAAAAGCTGTTCTGGGGCTAGAGAGATGGCTTAGCAGTTAAGGTGCCTGCCTGCTAAGCCCAAGAACATCAGTTCCAATCTCCAAGTCCCACATTTAGCCAGATGCAAAATGATGCAAGGGCGCAATGCCGCACTTGCCCACAAGGGGGCGCACACATCCATTCAGCGGCTGAGAGGCTGCTGGCGTGCCAATTCTCTATCTGTCTTCCTTTCCCTCTCTGTGTCTCCCCACCCCCAAGAAAAACCAAACATTTAAAAAAACTGTTTTGCGGGGCATGGTGGCTCACACCTTTAATCCCAGCACTTGGCAGGCTGAGGTAGGAGGATCACCATGAGTTCAAGGCCACCCTAAGACTACAGAGTGAATTCCAGGTCAGCCTGGGCTAGAGTGAGACCCTACCTCGATAAAACCAATGAACAATGGAACACTCAGAAGCCATAGATTGTTCCTAGAAAATTTTCAGTGCCAGGGATGGGATACCTTCCAGTGAGTTGTTGGCCAGGGAGGTCTCAGATACCCCCACAACATTACAGGCCATTGCCAAGGCTCGTGGTTTCCCACTAGGAATAGATGGTGAAGGGACAAAGACAAGCTTAATCAATGTTTGACCAATGTGACTCCATTTTGTGTACTCCGCCATTTTGTGCTTAACCCCTCACCCAGAAAAACCACAAAAATTTTCCCTTGAGCTAGAGAACAAACTCCTGCCTCCTGATAAAAATAAAACCTTGAAGTTTGTTAGTGTCCTAACACTGCAAATAACATGGGGGGCTTCCACCAATCATGTTAAGGGTCACTCTGTTCTCCGTAGGTGGACTGCCCTTGCAGATACTTCTTGATATGTAAACATGTTTTCAGCTGTTTGTGTTTTTTCCCTTTAAAAACCCTGCTCCCCTACCCTTCGGGGTAGCAGTTCAGTTTCTGATACTGGCTGCTTCCCAAATCAATCAGAATTGATTGGCTTTAATAAAATCTTCATAAGCTTGAGCTCAAACCTCCGCCTCTGTCTCCATTACTGCATAACTCAAACCCTAACTGATGGTAAGACCCTATTGCTGAAGACTCCACATACTTGGGTTGCAAGGTCACTGAGAAATCTTTCTGGAGCTGAGCTGAAAACCTCCTCCATGTAGACCAGCTGACAGAAAGTTGGAAAAAGCTATGCTGCAAGCAGTTCAATGGGAGAGAGAAATCACCATTGGAAATAACAGTGGACACTACAAGCCTTAAATTTGGCCAGCCAAGCCAAATGAGCCAACGGGTGCAATAGTGGCATGTCTGTTGGACTAGAGGCCCGCTCCATGGGAGGAAATACATCACTGATACTGAAAACCTACAACAGGGGTAGTCATGAGCCCTAGGGGTGTAATGTCTGTTGGTGTCTGGCTAAATGTATATACTATGCTCACCAATCTGCTTGGTAAGCACTTCTCTTAATGTTCATACCCATATACTAATGCTACTCTTACTTTTGGTTAGAGAACCTTCTCTTTTCAGATGGCAGTGACCTTGGGATGACTCAGAAGGCACCATGGTGCTGAAAAGAAGAGACAGAGGAGTGCTCTGCACCAAAATATCTCTATCACATCTTCCAAGGCCAGGGGTCCATTGTAGAAGAGGTGGCAAAAAGAATGTAAGAGCCAAAGGAAGGGTAGGACTCCTTACAACACGCTCCTCCAGACAAAAAATGACTTGGATATCCATGACCTCACAGTGCTTGACATTATCTGCACAAGACCATAATAATAGGAGGAAAAGATCATGACATCAAAATGAAAAGAGAGACTGATTGAGAGGGGGAGGGGATATGATGGAGAGTGGAGTTTCAGAGGGGAAAGTGGGGGGAGGGAGGGAATTACCATGGGTTATTGTCTACAGTTATGGAAGTGGTCAGTTAAAAAATAAATTCTGGGGGCTGGAGAGATAGCTTAGCAGTTAAGGTGCCTGCCTGCCAAGCCTAAGAACGCCCGTTCAGTTCTTCAGATCCCATGTTTAGCCAGATGCAAAGTGATGCAAGGGCACAATGACACACTTGCCCACAAAGGGTGCACGCATCTGGAGTCCGTTCACAGAGGCTGAGAGGCCACTGGTGCACCCATTCTGTATCTATCTGTCTGTCTGTCTCTCTCTCTCTCTCTCCAAAAAAAAAAAAAAATCCAGGCTAGAGGGATGGCTTAGCAGTTAAGGCACTTGCCTGCAAAGGCAAAGAACCCAGGTTCAATTCCCCAGGACCCACGTAAGCCAGATGAACAAGGTGGCACATGTGTCTGGAGTTCCTTTGTAGCAGCTGGAGGCCCTGGTGTGCCCATTCTCTCCCTCCCCTCTCTCTTTCTCTCCCTCTTTCTCTCTATTAAATAAGTAAAATAAATAAAAAATAAAATATTTTTTCATTCAAATAAATAAATAAATATGTTCTAGCTGGGCATGGTGATGCATGCCTTTAATCCCAGAGCTCAGGAGGCAGAGGTAGGAGGATTGCCACCCTGAGACTACATAATGAATTCCAGGTCAACCTGGACTAGAGTGCGACCTACCTTGAAAAACCAAAAAAAGCTGTTCTAGCAATCTGGGTAGATGATTCTGTGCAGTACTTCAAAGAATTTATCTGAAGACAGAGTCCTGCTTTTATTCTTAACTCTTCCTATGAAGTTAAATACAGAACTAGATCAGTAAGAACAAGCAAAAGCCAGCATGGTGGTGCACGTCTTTAATCCCAGCACTCAGGAGGCAGAGGTAGGAGGATTGTCATAAGTTTGAGGCTAGCCTGGGACTTCAGAGTGAGTGACAGGTCAGCCTGGGCAAAGTGAGACTCTACCTCAAAAAATCAAAAAGAATAAGCAAAATTCAAGTACAAAAATGGAATACCAAACCAAATGACTGATATGCATATTCAACAAACATTTAATATTTATAGACTAGACAATGATTCTATCAATCAGGACAACTTTTTAAGAAATCAAATTAGTAATCAACAAAAACAAAAAACTCACTCTAACAGAGATCGCCGTGCAATAAAAATCTTCCCTTGTTCTGGAGGTGCTCTCAGATCTCTAGAAAGAACAATGACAACAAATCACAACAAAATATAAGTAATTCAAATATTATAAGAAACTTAATTCTGTGGGTAAGAAAAAGAATGTTACCAACTGTAACATCTAACACTACCTTTTCACTGTGATTGGGTACTATGTTGAGGATTTTATTCATGTTATCTCACTCACCCCTCAACACTGTGCATGCATACCTATCTAGGATGGGAAAAATGTCAGACACCTAACTAAAGAAACACTCAAAGGGTCTCCACAGGCAGGCCCTCTGGAAAGGCATTTCTCTATCACATTTGACAACACTCTTCCTAGTCCTGAGATCCCTTGAGATCATGGGTAGGCCTCTAGCCATACTTGAGTCCAAGTCATAAATTGCTACTGGTTTGTCCTCAAACTGGCCTGATGTGTATGATACTATTTCCAGTGAGGACATGCAATACCTCCCAACAGCCTCCTGATATTATCAGCTTGCCTCTGGGTACTAAAACTTCACATTTTAACACCCAGTACACCATTTCTTTAGGATCCTTTGTAGCAAGGCAACAGTGCTATCAATCATTCCTTCTCAAAATTGTTCTCCAGAACAGGAGGGACTGGCAAAGAACTCACAGGGCATAAAACAGAGAAAAACCCAGAATGGCAAATTTATCATATATTAGCCTTTGATAACCTTTATTATTTTGGATGACTCATCAATTGGTAAAATATATAACTGCATTGTACTTTATTACAAGTACACACTATAAGAGAACAAAAGCAATAGTGATAAGGCTATGAACAAGAACTCTGGGGCCAGATTCTGGATTCACATTGCTGCTGTGGGATCTTGAATAGCATTTAGGGCATTCTACACTAATCTGTAATAAGAAGACAGCTGTAGAATCAAACTCATAATGAGTCATTGTTTGGTTTAAGTAAGACAGAACACTCAACAAGAGTTGGCTCAAAGTTTTTTGCAATCTTAAGAGGTATACATAGTCATTATAATCCTCATATTAAGAAAGAAAAATTCATCCTTCAAGGAATTACATAACTTTCTCAATGTCACACAGAGCCCATTAAAAGTTGAGACAGGGTGTGACCTTGGCATTTTCACAGCACTCCACATTCTGAACATTGAGCTATACTGGAGTAGATATTTCCATCAAAAGAAAATAACAGGGCTGGTGAGATGGCTTAGTTGTTAAGGTGCTTGCTTGCAAAGCCAAAGGACCCAGGTTCAATTCCCCAGGACCCATAAGCCAGGTGCACAGGGTGGCACATGTGTCTGGAGTACATTTGCAATGGCTAGAGGCCCTGGCATACTGATTTCTCCCCACCCCCTTTTCTCTCTCTCAGATAAATAAAAAAGTTTCTTTATAAAAGGAAAGAGAGGGCTGGAGAGATGGCTTAGCAGTTAAGGCGCCTGCCTGCTAAGCCTAAGAACACGGTTCCAATCTCCAGGTCCCATGTTTAGCCAGATGCAAAGTGACACAAGGGTGCACACACATCTGGATTTTATTCACAGCAGCTGAGAGACTGCTGGCGTGCCCATTCTCTATCTGTCTCCCTCTCTCTGTCTCTCTCTCCAAAAATAAAAAATAAAAATAAAAAATAAGCCGGGCGTGGTGGCTCACACCTTTAATCCCAGCACTCGGGAGGCAGAGGTAGGAGGATCACGGTGAGTTCGAGGCCACCCTGAGAATACAGAGTGAATTCCAGGTCAGCCTGGACTAGAGTGAAACCCTACCTTGAAAAAAACCAAAAAAATAAAAATAAAATAAAATAAAAAAAAAAAAAAAAGGAAAGAGAACATAACACACATACTTACTTAGCTCTATGGTTGCTTTTCATTTCTTCAAGAATGGAAAAAGTTGTGAGAGCACACCCACCATTGTCCAGCGATGCAGATTTTTCAATGAGATTGGTCACAAAATCATCAAAGTGACTACCAACTTCCTTTAGGAAAAGTGGCTTCAATACCTAGTTTTAAAACAAACAAAGGAGAACATAAGATATAGTCATAGCCAGGCATGGTGGTGCATGCCTTTAATCCCAGCACTCGGGAGGCAGGAGGATCGCCATGAGTTCGAGGCCACCCTGAGACTACATAGTGAATTCCAGGTCAGCCTGGGCTAGAGTGAGACCCTACCTCTAAAAAAATAATTAAAAGATCTGAAGTAGTGATTTTCTAGATTCTTCTATACTGAAAGAGTTTGATCAAGTCCTTTACAAGTAAAGTCTACGTGAGTGTAGCAGCTCATGCTGGTAATCCTAACACCCTTGGGAGGTGGAAGTAGGAGAGTTGCTGTTAATCTGAGACCAATGGGCTACAGGGAATTCCAGAGCAGCCTAGACTACAAAATGAGATGCTGTCTTGAATGAATGATGTAATGAGTTGCCTAAAAATGTTCAGGAATACAATGGAGCTACATGAAACTTCTGATACTGCTCTGCTTCCTACAGACCCCAAATGTGTTCTGTCTCCAGGACAGGAAAGTATGCTGATATACTCTCACAGGATAGGGAATGGGGTTGGAAAGAAGAGATAAACCACTCTAGCACACTCTCTCAGGGTCACCTAAACAAGATAACCACCAATAAAGACAAACAACACGAAAGAGGAACAAACAGGCAAGGGCGAGTTGGTTGGAGATGACAGGCTTTGCTGCTCTGTTTTTCAGGTGAAACCTCAAAGAACTACCAGGACACACTCAAGAGTTAGAAAGTGCTGGGAGCTGGGGAGCCGGCTGAGTTGATCGCGTATTTGTCTCACACACATGAATTCATTCCCCAGAACCCAGGTATAATGCTGGGTGTGGTAGTACATACCTATAATGCCAGCACTAGGGAGGCAGAGACAGGAGGGTTCACGGGCCAGTCTAGCCTAACTGGGGAGCTCCAGACCAATAAGAACCCTGTCTCAAAGAGGTGCATAGTGTTACTGAGAACCACACTCTTGGTTGTCCTCTGGACTGAATGGTGACCCCCACACACACACACACACACACACACACACACACACACACACACACACTTTACATATGCATTAAAAAAAATAAGAGTGATGGGCCAGGAGTGGTGGCACATGCCTTTAATTCCAACACTCAGGAGGCAGAGGTATCAAGGTCAGCCTTGGATTATAGAGCAAGTTCCAGGTTAGCCTAGGCTACAGTGAGACCCTATCTTGGAAAAACAAACAAACAAACAAACAAACAAACAAACAAACAAACAAACAAGGGCTGGAGAGATGGCTCAGGGGTAAAGGGGTGTGCCTGCAAAGCCTAAGGACCCAGTTTCAGTTCCCCAATACTCATGTAAAGCCAGATGCATCTGGAGTTCATTTGTACCAGCTGGAGGCCCTGGCACACTTATTCTCTCCCTTTCTTTCTTTCTTTTTTCTTTCTTTCTTTCTTTCTTTCTTTCTTTCTTTCTCTCTCTCTCTCTCTCTCTCTCTCTCTGCTTGTAAATAAATAAATAAAAATATTAAGTGGTAGAAGGAAACGGTGTGATAACAGCAAGGAGTTTTAGCCACAACAGAATATGTGAATAAAGACGTGAAATTTGGAGGACACAAGGATGGTCTATGGAAGAGTCTATGAAATTAACTTTTCACACAGAGGTTACCTAAGGCTACTCTGTTTAAGCTCCTTGATCCCATGTTAATTATATGCCCATCTTCATTTTGTTTTCAATATGAAGCAAATACATGAATCACAAACAAATCAAAGGGACATAAAGAAAAAGCTTCTTTTCTTATCTAATCTCTACAATTATACTCATTAATAAGTAAAGGATTTTTCCAATATTCTCAAGGAGAAAGGGAAGAATCCTTTCACTCTACTAAAGTATAGCACCAATTCTGGGTCATCTCTGAGGTGAGACAATAATGTGCAAAATCAAATCCCTGTCCTGGGAAGTTTCTAGCCTTAAGACAAGAGCAGAATACATAGTGGTGCTCTGGAAGAAATAAAGTGCATGGAAAGGAGGTTGGTGTTTTCCTTACAAAAGCCAGGGAAAGCCTCCAAGACAAGACAGTACCTCCCAGCTACTTGGAAGGCTGAGGTAGCAAGATTGTAAGTTCAAGGCCAGCCTGAGCTACAAAGAAAGTTCAAGGCCAGCCTGAGCTACAAAGAAAATTCAAGGCCAGATTGAGTAACTGAGACTGTCTCAAAAAAAACAAAAAGTAGAGTGCTTGAGATATAAACATTTGCCTAGCAGGCATAAAGTACTAGGTTCAATCTCTAGCAACACACACACACACACACACACACACACACACACACAAATGACATCTGGGCTGAAGAGATGGCTTAGTGGTTAAGGTACTTGTCTGCAAAGCCTAAGGACCCAGGTTCAATTCCCCAGTACCCATGTAAGTCAGATGTACAAGGTGGCACCATACATCTGGAGTTCATTTCCAGTGGCTAAGGTCCCTGGTATGCCCATTCTCTTTCTCTCTTTCTGCCTGCCTCTCTTTCTCTCAAATAAATAAATATTTTTTAAAAGACGACATCTGGAGCCAGGCGTGGTGGCGCACTCCTTTAATCCCAGCACTTGGGAGGCAGAGGTAGGAGGATCGCCTTGAGTTTGAGGTCACCCTTAGACTACATAGTTAATTCCAGGTCAGCCTGGGCTAGAGTGAGACCCTACCTCAAAAACAAAACAAAACAAAACAAAACAAAACAAAACAAAAAAACGACATCTGAAGAAAACAAAAGGCTAAGTTAGTGGTTACCCATGAAAAAAAGTAAAAAGTGTGAAGAATAGGTGGGTGTGGTGATTCACCTGTAATCCCAGTACTCCGTACGTAGAGGTAGGAGGATGACTGAGTTTGAGGGCAGCCTGGAACTACAGAGTGAGTTCCAGGTCAGCCTGGGCTAAAGGGAGACACTACCTCAAAAATAACTACAACAACACAAAAGTACCAAGAAGAGGGAAGGTGGAATGTAAAATGTCCCTGAGGCAGGAATGCCCTTCGCAAGTTCTAAAAATAGCAAAAATGGACTTTTTTATTGTTAAAACAAAAAAAAAAAAAACTGATAAGAGTCAGAAAAAGGGGAGCAAGATGACAGGGCAGTAAATCATCAAGGTCTAAACACTCCATGGGCCCATATCTCAGCCTCTAATTTTCACTCAATGTTAACAGACAACCCTGGAATCTTAAGATGTGGCAAAGATTTTCAAGCCACTTCTGCTGGCTAGCATTCAGCATCCTCTGGTACCAGTCTGAAGGAAATGAATGTTATACCAATATCAGCAAAAAATTCTAAAATCAGAGTTGGAGAGATGACTCAGTGGATAAAACTCTTGCCAGACAAACAAATGTACCAGAGTTCAGATCTCCCGCACCCAAGGGAAAGCTAGATACAGTAGTGCAAGTCCCTAATTCCAGCACACCCACAGAGATAGGAGCAAAGGCTACTGAGCACAGTGGAGAACAAGAAACCCTGCCTCAAGCAAGGTAGAAGGAGAGGAAGACACCCAAAGTTGTACTCTGACCTTCCTGTGCACACCCAAACCCAAACATGAAAACACATACACACGCACACGTTTTTTTTTTTAAACTGCTAAAATCCAAATCTTCATTAACCCAATTTAAACTGCACAGTCATCTTATGACACGGGGTTTCCTTTTCTTTTCCTTTATTTTAGTTTATTTGTTTGAGAGAAAAAGAGGGAGATAGAGAGAATGGGTGTGCCAGGGCCTCTAGTCACTGCAAACAAACTTTAGATGTATGTGCCAACTTGTGCATCTGGCTTATGTGGGTCCTGGGGAATCAAACCTGGGTTCTTTGGCTTTGCAGGCAAATGCCTTAACCATTAAGCCATCTCTCCAGCCCAGGGTTTCCTTTTTACCCTCTTTCTTCTTTATTTTTTTCAGACAGGGTCTTGCTATGTAGCCTTGGCTGTTCCCTCCTATGTGAGCCAGGCTGTCTTAGAACTGGAGGCAATCCTCCTTGCCCCAGCCTCCAAGAGCTGGGATTATAGGTGTGTGCCACCTACCAGGCCTGGACTCAGACACAAGCTCTTATGATATACTCACTACTTGTCCAGAGATAACTATAAAGCCTTTGCTGTAGTCTAACAATGAAGAAAACATAATTACTAATAGCGTAGGAAATGTCACACAGAAAGGACAGTTCAGTACTGGGCGTGGTGGCTCATGCTTTTAATCCCAGTACTTGGAAGGCAGAGATAGGAGGATCACAGAGAGTTCAAGGCCACCCTGAGACTACATAGTGAATTCCAGGTCAGCCTGGACTCAAAAAACAAACAAACAAAAAAAGAAAGAAATAACAACAATTTTTAAAACAAGGGCAATTTAGAATGACGGAACAGAGAAAAATAATGTCAAAGAGAGGCTGGGTGTGGTGGCGCATGCCTTTAATCCCAGCAATAGGGAGGCAGTGGTAGGAGGATTGCTGTGAGTTCAAAACCACCCTGAGACTACTACATAGTGAATTCCAGGTCAGCCTGAGCTAGAGTGAGACCCTATCTTGAAAAACCAAAGGGAAAAAAAAAAGAATGTCAAAGAGAACAAATTAGGGGTATGTCAACAGTGTCAAAGCCAGAATGAGAGCCCAGCAGCCCAGGGTAAAACATGACTTGGGCATGCTGAGCTCTTAAGGTTCTTATTTCAGTAGGACAATTCGTGCCTTCCTCCCACCCAAGCTAAAATTCTCATGTGAATAGTTCAGGAAGGTAGACATTTAAATTTACCACATTCTACAGCATTATAACTAGACTCCTTGGGTTCATGCCTTCATGCCTTTCCTTTCTCTGAGGTAATTAAAAGTCAATAGAAGCCACTGTCTGCCACTGAGACACCAGGAACAACTCTGGTATTGTGGAAACCACTAAGTTTCAAAGCAGTGATTGTTGGGCATTGCTAAAAATGCGCTGGGACTGGGCGAGAACCCACAAGTGATGACAACAGCTACTGCTTATTACTATTGTTACTGGTTCTGAGAGAGATGGAGCCCTTCTGGGCGCAGGACAGGAGTAGCTTAGGGGTTAGAGCACAAAACACTCAACTGCTGTTTTAATTCCCTAAGCCAGTGGCTTTGAGCTTGTTGGACTCACAAGGAATTGGCAAGAGTAGACAAACTGAAGGATTTATTACTCACACAAAGGAGTCTGTTCTTTCTGCTTTTTCACTTTTGCTTTGAATAAACTTTGCCTTGCTAGACTTTCAAAAAAAAAGAAAGAGGGGCTGGAGAGATGGTTTAGTGGTTAAGCACCTGCCAATGAAGCCTAAGGACCCTGGTTCGAGGCTCGATTCCCCAGTACCCATGTAAACTAGATGAACAAAGGGGCACATGCATCTGTAGTTCATTTGCAGTGGCTGGAGGCCCTGGCGCACCCATTCTCTCTCTCTCTCTCTGCCTCATTCCCTCTTTCAAATAAATAAATAAAAAGAATGAAAGAGCCGAGGTGTGGTGGTAGCAAATGCTTTTAATCTCAGCATTCAGGAGACAGAGGTAGGAGGATTGCTTATGAGTGTGAGGCCAGCTGGGGACTACGTAGAGAGTGCCAGGTCAGCCTGAGACCCTATATCAAACAAACAAACAAAAAAAGCTGGGCATGGTGGCTCACGCTTTTAATCCCAACACTCGGGAGGCAGAGGTAGGAGGATCACTGTGAGTTCAAGGCCACCCTGAGACTATATAGTGAATTCCAGGTCAGAAAGAAGGAAGGAGGGAGGGAGGGAGGGAGGGAGGGAGGGAGGGAGGGCAGGCCAATCAGCTGGATGTGGTGGCACATGCCTTTAATCCCAGCACTAGGGAGGCAGATGTAGGAGGATCGCCATGAGTTCGAGGCCACCCTGAGACTACAGAGTGAATTCCAGGTCAGAAAGAAGGAAGGAAGGAGGGAGGGAGGGAGGGAGGGAGGGAGGGAGGGAGGGAGGGAGGGAGGGAGGGAGGGAAGGAAGGCCAATCAGCTGGATGTGGTGGCACATGCCTTTAATCCCAGCACTCGGGAGGCAGATGTAGGAGGATCACCATGAGTTCGAGGCCACCCTGAGACTACAGAGTGAATTCCAGGTTAGCCTGAGCTAGAGTGAGACCCTACATCGAAAACAACAACAACAAAAAAAATAATAATAATTAATAAATAAATAAGAAAGAAGGAAGGAAAGTTGGTTGAGTCTATAAAAATAAAGCAGAAACCATGGATTCTTAAAACCTTGGAGATATAAACTAGGCATTGAATTGGGAAGAGTTTCATTGGTTAAATCTAAATGTATATGGAGAAATTTGATTGACTGGTTGGTCAGGGAGGAATACAGAAAGTGCCTGCCAGTAGTGGGTAAGGGAGGAGGGAACCCTTGAGAACTTCCTAGAGGAAGAACCAGGAATTTCTTACTGACCACTAGCTTGAGTCAGGTTGAAGTTCATATTGGAGTTGCCTTCTCTCTGTTCTTTTGGGCCTGTGTACCTAACTACCTGCAAAAGAAGGCTTCCTAGCTCCTAATCTCTATTACGGTCACTCCCTTTGTAAAACAGAACAAAGAAAATACTGCTGGAGTGGTCCTCTTGTTTGCCTTCTTCCACTTCTTCTATCACATGAAACTTGTCATTTAGAACTTCAAAATATGAGCACAGTAAATTTGAGTAATGTCAGTAACCTGTTAACTGTCAGTAACCAGTTAATTGTGTGAATGACTTATCCTCTCAACCTTGTATCTATTGATATTAATTTCATTCAATTAATGGGTCATGAGGGGTAGATGGGGAGAAGGAAGGACTAGAGAAGGAAGGTGTTTAGATAATCTAGCAAACATCACAGGACTTGGGAGGCTGAGGCCGAAGAACTGCTACAAATCCCAAGCCAGCCTGGGTTGTACAGTGGGCCTCTCTCCTTCCCTCCTGTTCTCCTTCCTCTGCACATGTGCGTAAGTGTTTGTATATGTTCGTACATGTGCATGGCTGAGGTCAATGTCAGGTATCTTACTTGATTGCTAACCATGTTTAGTTCTTTAGTTCTGAGACAGTGTGTCTCACAGAACCCAGAGCTCCTGACTAGTCTACAAAAGCTAGCCAGCAAGGCCAGCATTTGATGTAGGTGGTGGGGATCCAAACTTAGGTCCTCATGCTTGAATGCAAGCATTTTACCCACTGAGTCAGCTCCCCAGTCCCTGAAATCCTGTCTCAAAAATATAAATAAATAAATAAATTAAATTAAAATAAAGTAAGCAAACATGCAAACTCCAGGAAAGAAATTCACTCTTATTTAAAATAAGCAGCTGGAGATAGAGAGATGGCTTAATGGTTAAAGCACTTGCCTGCAAAGCCAAAGAAACAAGGTTCAATTCCCCAGTAACCATATAAGCTAGATGCACAAGGGGGCACACACATCTGGAGTTCCTTTGCAGTGGCTAGAGATCCTGGCATGCCTATTCTCTCCCTCTCTCTCTCTCTCTCTCTGCCTCTTTCTCTCAAATAAATAAATAATATTTTAAAAATTATTTTATTTATTTATTTGAGAGAGAAAAAGAGGCAGAGAGAGACAGCAATGTGTGCACCAGGGCCTCCAGCCACTGCAAACGAACTCCAGATACATGTGCCCCCTTGTGCATCTGGCTTACATGGGTCCTAGAGAATCGAACCAGGATCTTTTGGCTTTGCAGGCAAGTGCCTTAACTGCTAAGCCATCTCTCCAGCCTAATAAAATAAATTTTTAAAAATTAGATTACTTAATCCCAACTTCTTCAAAACTGGGCTTCAAAAAGATGGACTCCACAAGGTCACACCACTAGTCTGTGAATTGTTTTGCTGCACTCACTCAATGCATGGCTCAGCACAGGGAACCTTTCAAACTTGCAGTGGCCCAGACCCAAAAACCTGACCTTTGTACACGAAACAAGTACAATAGTGAAACCGGTAATACCAGAGGATTAGTTAGAAGAGGGGGTGGTTAAAGTGAAGTTTCATGTTAGACTATATTGCTTTCCAAAAACCAAAATATATGTAGCCTAAAAATGGTAGGTAATCTAATAAAAAGGAAAGACCTATGCATACAATTCTAGTACAAACATTCCATGTGAAGATTATCAGTGAAGAAGTAGCTTACAGATGTAAATAGTGTGTTGTGAGCTGGGTGTGGTGGTGCATACCTGTTAATTCCAGCACTTGGGAAACTGAAGCAGGAAGACTGTCACAAGTTCCAGGCCATCCTGGGCTACAGTGTGAGACCCTGTCTCAAAAATGCTACTTAGTCTACAATATTTTTGAGAAATCTCATGTTTTTTTTTCCTTTCCTTTTTTTTTTTTTTCTTTTCTTTTCTTTTTTTTTTTGGTTTTTCGAGGTGGGGTCTCGCTCTGGCCCAGGCTGACCTGGAATTTACTATGTAGTCTTAGGGTGGCCTTGAACTCACTGTGATCCTCCTACCTCTGCCTCCCAAGTGCTGGGATTAAAGGCGTGCGCCACCACGCCCAGCTGAGAAATCTCATGTTTTTATGTAAGAGAGTAAGAGAGAAAGGAAGAGACAGAGAGAGAGAAAGAATTGGTGTGCCAGAGCTTCCAGTCACTGAAATCCAGATGTGTGCACCACCTTGTGCACTTGCATCACATTGTGTGTCTGGCTTACATGGAACATGGAGAGTTGAACATGGGTTCTTAGGCTTCACAGGCAAGCACCTTAACCACTAAGCCATCTCCCTAGCCCAAGAAATCTTATTTTTATTAGTCTAAACTGAGCTAAAATTCATGTGTCAACTTTAGTCTTCTATTTAGGCTTTTCATCTTTTTCTTTCAAAAAGTTTCTTTTTTTGGTTTGGGACAGGGTCTTGCTATGCATCCCAGGTTGGCCTCAAACTCACTATGTAGCCCAAGCTAACCTCAAACTCATAATCCTTCTGCTGCAGCCTCCTAGGTGCTGGGATGACAGGTGTGTACCACCAGCCCCAGCTACTCATTTTCTAAATATGAACTCCTCTAGCTAGCTACACATCTAAATTTTCATAGAAAATTCATTCTAGGTTATTAAGATTTAGCAAATAAAAATTTAAGTCACCAAGTTAAATCCATGAGATAAACAACAAAATTTTTTTTAAATATACATGTCTTAAATATTGTATAATTAAAAAGTATTCAGTTTACATGAAATTTAAATTTAGCTATACATATTGTATTTTTATTTTATTTTTTAATTATTTTTTTGGAGAGAGACACAGAGAGACAGAGAGAGAGAGAAGGAGAGGGAGAGGAAGACAGAGATGGGCGCGCCAGCAGTGTCTCAGCTGCTGCGAACGAAATCCAGATGCGTGCGCCCCCTTGTGGTCAAGTGCGGCATTGCACCCTTGCGTCACTTTGCATCTGGCTAAACGTGGGACCTGGAGATTGGAACCGCTGGAGATTGGAACCAGTGTTCTTAGGCTTAGGAGGCAGGCGCCTTAACCGTCAAGCCATCTCTCCAGCCCTACATATTGTATTTTATCTAACAACTCTAGCCTGCAGAGCTGAAAGAGCTACCCAAGAAGATTACAGAGTAGCCATTCTCTTTATAATCTACATGACTGTGACATAAATTACTGGCGCTTAAGGGGACCTGGAAGATAGTTCAATGATCTTGCCTTAAAGATTAGGAAGACCAACAATGAAAATGTGATAAGTGGACTGGAGCACGACACCAAAGTATAATGACTACAGAGACTCATGACTTGATTCCAAAAATTATTTTTAGGTTCAGTAGTTAAGAACACTTCATGAACAAGCATGAAGCACAAGGAGGCCTGACAGACTGCTCCAGTTCAATCTCCATGACTGCATAAACAGATGAGTGTGGCCATGCATGCTTCTAATAGAGGAGCAGAGACCCGAGAATTGCTGGAGCTTGTGAGAAAACAAAGCAAAAACAAAAACCAACAGCAAGCCTAAGGACCCAGGTTCTATTCCCTAGTACCCATGTAAACCAGATGCACAAGGTGGCACATGCATCTGGAGTTTGTTTGCAGTGGTTAGAAACCCTGGCATGCCCATTCTTCCTCTCTCAAATAAATAAATAAAATATTATTTAAAAAGTTTTTAAAAGAGGCAACTAGTATAAAGCCTGGCTTATAAGAAACTTTTTTTTAATCTGAAAACAGAAATGGGGGGGGGGGTATAGCAGACAGCTTCAGGTTCGCTGATATGAACTTCCAGGCCAGGCACAGTTATGGAGGAAGGGATTTATTGACGCTTACAGATCCAGGGAAGTTCCATAATGGCAAAAGAAGCTGGCCTGCCTTTACAGGACCACAAGCCAAAAGCCACACAGCACAGCACACCTCAGGAACTCCAGCTAGGCACACTTTGCATATCTTTAGATTGAAATCTCAAACCCACCACCACACCTTAAGATCTGACCAGTAACACTGCCTCCAGCCAGGTGGCTGCAGATGCAAACCACAAACTAATAAAACATTGAATATTAAAATTTAAAAAAAACATTGAATATATTGGGGACCATATATTCAAACTACGGCGGGGGGGAATCCCATGTTATCCAGATAGACTCCACAAGGTCATACTGCTAGTCTGTGAATTGTTTTGCTGCTCTGACTCAATGCATGGCTTAGCATAGGAACTGACTATGAATTTCTGATTTTCCTGCCTTCACATCTTGAGTTCTGGGATTACAGACATGCACTCTCACAACAGGACTAATAGACTTTAAATAGTCCCTCAAATTTGGTGCAACAAATTACTCATCAGAAAAGATAGTGTCCTTAAATAATCTTGATTACCATAGTTTTAGAGGCTCATATAGGACAACTAATGAAATCAGAAGATATAAATAAAATTTAACATTCTATTAACTAATGAGTCTAGGCATAGTTTCAAGTATAGTATGTACATCTTTTGAAAACCATTCTATAAAACAGTTCAATAAGTAGCTATACTGTAGACATAGTACACTAAGGAATGATGTGGAAGTGATCTCTTAATGTTAAGTTAATAGGTTCATATTATAATATCTCTAGTGATAGCATCATCCCTGGGCTCAAAAAAGTGTTGTATTTCAAACAAATTAGATGAAAGGCAAATGACATATCCTTAGCCTTGAGAGATAACTGAAAAATGAGCTGGGATGATAACAAAGACACTGATATCAAAGTAGATATAAATAACATAACAGTTTATGTAACATTAAAAATTTTTCTTTTTAAAATTATTTTAATTTAGCCAGGCATGATGGCTAATGCCTGTAATCCCAGCACTCGGGAGGCAGAGGTAGGAAGATCACCCTGAGTTCAAGGCCACCTTGAGACTACATAGTTAATTCCAGGTCAGGTGGACTATACCTTGAAACCCATCCCCCCTCGCAAAAAATTTTAATTTATTTGCAAGCAGATGGGGGATAGGTGCATCAGACACTCTTGACACTGCAAACAAAGTCCAAATGCATTCACCACTTTGTGTATCTGGCTTTATGTGGGTCCTGGGGAACTGAACCCAGGCCATCAGGCTTTGCAACTGCTGAGCCATCCATCTCTCCCTAGCCCCAATTTTTTTTTTTTTTTTTTGAGGTAGGGTTTCACTCTAGCCCAGGCTGACCTGGAATTCACTATGTAGTCTCAGGCTGGCCTTGAACTCACAGCAATACTCTTATCTCTGACTCCCGAGTTCTGGGATTAAAGGTGTGCACCACCATAAACCCGGCAGACCCTAAAATTATTTTATAAGTTATTCAATATAAATGCATATGCACATGTCTACATACAAATAATTAAATTAGGTCTGTGTCTATTTGACTTGTATTACTGTACATTGGATTTGCATTTAGTTTGGCAAATCAACTTTGAATTGATCTCACTGGAAAAGGAGGGTGTTGCCTTGGATTTGAAATTAACTTATGGAACACACTTATTAGATTTACTTATTTTTTTAGAAATCTGGGCTGGGGAAATGGCTCAATGGATAAAGTGCTTGCCTGGCAAACTGAATTCCTGAATTTGGATTCCCAGAACCTATATACAGTTGGACATGGTAGTAAAGGGATCTGTAATCCTGAAACACACCTATGGCGAAGTGGAAGATGGAGACAGGAGAATCCGAAGGAGCTCAAGGGACAGCTAGCCTGGCAGTGAACAAGACTCCGCCTCAAATAAGCTGAAAGGTGGGCTGGGGAGATGGCTTAGTGGTTAAGGCACTTGCCTGCAAAGCCAAAGGACCCAGGTTCGACTCCCCAGGACCCACATAAGCCAGATGCACGAGGGGGCGCATGCATCTGGAGTTCATTTGCAATGGCTGGAGGCCTTGGTGCGCCCATTCTCTCTACCTGCCTATTTCGGTATCTCTCTCTCACATACACAAATAAATAAAAATAAAATATTTTTTAAAAATAAGCTGAGTTGGGTGTGGGCACACGCCTTTAATCCCAGCACTCGGGAGGCAGCAGTAGGAGGACTGCCATGAGTTCAAGGCCACCCTGAGACAACATAGTGAATTCCAGGTCAGCCTGGGCTACAATAAAACCCTACCTTGAAAAACCAAAAAAAAAAAAAAAAAAATTAAAAAGAAATAATAATAAGCTGAAAGGTGAGGACCCACACTCAAAATTGTCCTCTGGCCTCCACACATGCACCATGGCATGTGCATGTTCACATTCACAAAAATACACACATTATTTTTGAACAACTGATGAATTATGGTTTGTAGGACATTCTGGCTCAATTAAAATAGCTCCACATTTTAGGTTCATTTTAATATTAATTTTATATTTATTTATTTATTAGAGACAGAGAGAGAGAGAGAGAGAGAGAGAGAAAGAAATGAACTCCAGATGCATGCACCACCATGTGCATCTGGTTTACGTGAGACCTGGAGAATTGAACCTGGGTCCTTAGGTTTTGCAGGCATGCACCTCAACCACTAAGTCATCTCCTCCAGCCCCACATTTTAGTTTTTAAAAATTTTTTTCTACTTTCCTGACATGAAATCTTCTGGATTCAGATGCAAAATTTACAGGAAGGTTATACTCTGGTTTCTCTTCAAAGCATATAAATCTTTCACCTCTTATTGGAGGCCAGACAGAAAAACTTTCTTAGCACACTCATACACTAAACAACTGGCTATTAACATAGTTCACAAAGACTAAAATTTGCTGAGAAGAGCCAATAACGATAATGATCAATGAGATAGGAGAGAAAGTGAAAGATCTTCTTGTCTTCTTCCATAATAGGATGTCAAATGAGGAGAGAGACTATTCTTTTTTTTAGTATTTTTATTTATTTATTTATTTATTTGGAGAGAGACAGAGAGAGAGGGAGAGGAAAACAGACAGAGATGGGCGCGCCAGCAGCCTCTCAGCTGCTACAAACGAAATCCAGATACATGCGCCCCTTGAGGTCAAGTGCGGCATTGCACCCTTGCATCACTTTGCATCTGGCTAAACGTGGGACCTGGAAATTAGAACCAGCGTTCTTAGGCTTCGGAGGCAGGCGCCTTAACCGCTAAGCCATCTCTCCAGCCCTTTATTAGTATTTTTAATTTTTTATTAGCATACAAAGAATCAGGTTTCATTATGACATTTTATAAACAAAATTTATTTTTGTTTCCCTTAGCCCTTTTTCTCCCTTGTCCACTTCCCCCCTTTTGCCCTCCCCTGCCTTTCACAACACCTTATTCCCCTTTTGTGGTTTCCTATGAAGTTTCATAACCTATACCTATTCTCACATCCCCTTATTTACATACATACAAACATTAAAAGTTATTATTTGCATATGAGACAGAACATGTAATTTTTGACTTTCTGGGCCCTTGTAAGTTACCTTCACTTATTATACTGTTTTCCAGATCCATCCATCCTGGGTAGAAAGACTGCAAAAACTACAAGGTGTGAGGGAATATCCAGAGGCATTGCCCCCCCCACCCATGACTGACTACTGCTCTCACTACTCATAACCCACAAGGCCATGGTGAATAATAGGAGTCCCACTAAGGAGGGCCCTCAGTGGAATGGAAGCAGGGCGGAGTCTACTTAATTCAAACAAACAAACAAAAACAGTAGAATAAGATCCAGAGATTCAAAGAATACCTGCTTCAAATGAGGTGGAATGGCAAGGATGGACTTGGAAATTGTCCCTTATCTCCACATGAACATTGTGTTACATGTGTGCCTGCACTCACAAACACATAAACTAAAACGCACCTATACCCCACCTCTAACAGTCAGGAGGCCAGGATAGGAGGAACACTGTGAGTTTGAGGTCAGCCTAAGACTACATATTGATTCCAGGTCAGCCTGAGCTAGAGTGAGACTGCACCTCAAAAATAAATAAATAAATAAATAAATAAATAAATAAATAAATAAATACAGAGCAAGGCATTGTGGTGCACCCCTTTTATCCTAGCACTTAGATGATGGAGGCAGAAAGATCAGGAACTCAAGGTCAACCTCAAAGACCCTGTCTTTTAAAAATAAATAAAAGCCCAATGTGGTGGTGCACACCTTTAATCCCAGCACTCGAGAGGCAGAGGTAGGAGGATCGCCATGAGTTTGAGGCCACCCTGAGACTACATAAGGAATTCCAGGTCAGCCTGAGCTAGAGTGATACCCTACCTCAAAAAACCAAAAGAAAGAAAGAAAGAAGGAAGGAAGGAAGGAAGGAAGGAAGGAAGGAAGGGAGGGAGGGAGGGAGTGAGGGAGGGAGGGAGGGAGGGAAGGAGGGAGGGAGGGAGGGAGGAAAAAGAGAGAAGAAAGAAAGAAAGAAAGAAAGAAAGAAAGAAAGAAAGAAAGAAAGAAAGAAAGAGGAACCTCTCTATATTAAAATAAACAAGTAAATGACATTTAAAATGTTTCTAAACTCTTTACCTAGAAGCCTATACTTAGGTTTCTGAAAGAGGATGGTACTTACCTCTGCCTCTGCTGCCAACAGTCTCTTCTTTGCTATCAACTGTTTCATATCAATTCGACCTAAGGGAAACAAGTTTTTTTAAATGTGAGTTTTATGTTGATAACTGACATAGGTACAAAGCAGCCCTACTTTAAGAATTAAGTTCCAGAAAAGTAAACAAATACAAAAGGTGAGCATGAAAACCATGGTGCAACCACAAAACATGGCACAGCCTAAAAAAGAGAAGCAAGGGCAATGGAGGCAAAGGAAACAGACATGCAATACTAAGTATAAAAAACAAGAGTCCCAGGAGAGATCTTCACTTGGGACTACTAACATGTTGGGTAGGGAGCTAGAGAGATGACTCAGTGGTTAAAGGTGCCTGCTTGCAAAACCTTGGCCAGGGTTTGATTCCCCAGTACCCACAAAGAGCCAGATGCACAAAGTAACACATGCATCTGAGTTCATCTGCAGTGGCTAGAAGCACTGGTATGCCCATTTTCTCCCTTACTCACTGTTTCAAATAAATAAATAAACATACGAGCTGGGAATATATAGTTCAGTGGTAGAATGTTTGCCTTGCACACAGGAGGCCCCAGGGTTGAACCCTACCAATGCAAAAAAAATAAATAAATAAATAAGACACTGAGATAAGTCTTAAATGATAAAGAAAAATTATATTGAACATAGGCTAAAAAGATTTTTCCAAAGCCGGGCGTGGTGGCGCATGCCTTTAATCCCAGCACTTGGGAGGCAGAGGTAGGAGGATCGCTGAGAGTTCGAGGCCACCCTGAGACTACATAGTGAATTCCAGGTCAGCCTGGACCAGAGTGAGACCCTACCTTGCAAAACCAAAAAATAAACGATTTTTCCAGAAAATGACACAACATGAAGACTTACTTGCAGGATTTCTTGAGACTTTAACCTAGGACAAATGCTGCTAAATTTAAGTTCTCACTGCTTTACAGTGTTGTTTTTTTTACCAAAGAGCAGCTTTATATACTTATTTTCTAGGTCACCAATTTCATTATAGATCAGTGCTATCCAATGGAAATATAGAATGAATCACATATACAAATCTTAATTTTCTAGGAGCCATGTTTAAAAGTAAGAAGAAATGTACAAGTTAGTCTTTGGATTCTGATGTGTATTTTATAAGAATAATGCACCTTAATTCAGACTAACATATTTTAAATGCTCAGTGAACAGTGCACTTCTAGTGGCTACCACTGAGCAATGTAGTTTTAGATCAAAGATCAGCAATTTTATTCTGTAATGAGTCAGAGAGTAAGTATCTAAGGCCACAACTACTCAACTTTGGAATACTATAATGAAGAAATCCCTGTATCTCCAGGCAGCACCCCCTTCCCCACTGGCTAACCACTACCAGAAACAGAGGGCATGGGAGCCCAGTGATACAATCTAGGAAGTCAATCTCTCTCTCTCTCTCTCTCTCTCTCTCTCTCTCTCTCTCTGCATGCAAACAAATAAAATAAATTAGAAAGAAAGTGGGGGAGGCAGGCAGAGACATTCTTGGTGCCTGGGAGCAGAGCTCATCAACTCAGAGTAACTAAGTGACTGGAGTTGGACAGCCCTGAGTCTGAGATCAGTGGGTAGACCAACCTCTGAAGACAGCGGTTCACTGCTAGTCTGAAAACTCTGAAGCCAAAGCAAACAACCTGACACCCTTACAGCAGGGTGATTAATGCTTAGTGGGTTTTGAAAGTACAAAGACACATCTACCTGTACAGATTGCTGCACTGTGTTTGTCCCCCCACTCCCAATACACTTAGGAGATACCCTCCAGGCAGAACATTTGCTACCCAAGTGGTTACAAATTGGAAGAAACCTCCCAATCTGTACATGGCAACAAAGTTATGTGTGGCCAGCAGAGGACTCTGGAATGCCAAGAAGGTAAACAGCTAAAGTAAAGAAAGGCAGTTGTGACATACATCACATGCTTGTCCAATATGGGCTCATTACCTGCATAAGTCATAGGAAAGACAAGAGTCCACAAATTCAACTGACCTGCCTTCTACCAATGCATATTCCTTGATAGCCTATAATTTTTAAGGGCCCAATAAGTAATGTTTCCTTGTCTTTTTGTTAAAATATTTTATTTTTTTATTTTAACTTATTTGAAAGAGAGAAAGAGGCAGAAGAGAGAGAGAAAATGGGTATACCAGAGCCTCTAACCACTGCAAACTCCAGACGTATGTGCCACCTAATGCACTTGGCTTACATGGGTCCTGGGAAATTAAACCTGGGTCCTTTGGCTTTGCAGGCAAGTGCCTTAACCGCTAAGCCATCCCTCCAGCCCTCATCATCATTTTTATTTCTATCACTTTTTTGTTTGTTGTCCCTTGCTGAGAGCTAAGACTTTTTTAAGACAGGGTCTTGGCTCTCTGGTCCAGACTATTCTCAAATTCAAGGCAATATTCCTGCCTCAGCCTCCCAAGTGTTGGAATTACAAGCCAAGCGCCATGACACCCACCTCACAATCCTTTTAGTAGTATTTTTACTTTATCATAGTTCTTTTTTGTGTTTTGTTTTGCTTTTCTTTTTTTGATAGATTCTCATGTAGCCCATGCTGGCCTTGAACTCCCTATGTCTCCAAGAATGTCCTGAAACTCCTGACCCTCCTATTTCTACCTCCTAAGTGCTGGGATTACAGGCTATAATTTTTATTCATTTTTATTTGTTTTCAGGGAGAGAAAGAATAGGCGCACCAGGGCCTTTTACCACTGCAAACCAACTCCAGATGCATACTCCACCTTATGCATATGGTTTATGTGGGTCCCAGGGAATTGAACCTGGGTCTTTTGGCTTTGCAGGCAAGTATTTTAACTGTTAAGCCATTTCTCCAGCCCTGAATTAATAATTTTAAAAAATAAAGTAAATATCATAAATCAAATAGTTTACTCTATATAACCCAGTAAGAAAAGCAAGCTAGTTTAACATTTCATTTTTATTACTTTTTTAGTGTGTGTGCATGTATTTGCAAGTGTATGTGTCTGCATGTGCACATATGGAGGTCACATGTCAACATCCAGTGTTTCTTCTCTCTGTCCTCCTGTCTCTTTTCTTTTCTTTTCTTTTCTTTATTTTATTTTATTTTATTTATTTTATTTTATTTTTTATTTTATTTTATTTTATTTGGTTTTTCAAGGTAGGTCTTACTCTAGCTCAGGCTGACTTGGAATTCACTATGTAGTTTCAGGGTGGCATCGAACTCATGATGATCCACCTACCTCTGCCTCCCGAGTACTGGGATTAAAGGCGTGCACTACCACGCCTGACATCATCTTATTTTTTGAGACAAGTGTTTCATTAAACCTGGAGCTAAGGTTCAGCTAGAGTAGCTGGCTAATAATCTTTTGGGGATCCTCCTATTTCCACCTCCCCAGCACTGGAATTACATGGCATATAACTACAACTACGTTCTTTTTTTTTTTTTTTTTGGAGACAAAGAGAGAGAGAGAGAGAGGAAGGCAGATAGAGATGGGCGCGCCAGCAGTCTCTCAGCTGCTGCAAACGAAATCCAGATGTGTGTGCCCCCTTGTGGTCAAGTGCAGCATTGAGCCCTTGCATCACTTTGCATCTGGCTAAACGTGGGACCTGGAGATTGGAACCGCTGGAATTGGAACCAGCATTCTTAGGCTTAGGAGGCAGGCGCCTTAACCACTAAGCCATCTCTCCAGCCCCACAACTACAACTTTATGGGTGAGTGCTGGGGATACAAACTCAAGTTCTCACGTTTGCACAAAAAGCAGTTTACCCTCTGAGCCATCTCCCAAACCCATACATATCATTTCTATCTTTAAATTAAACTGATTTGAGCCTAAAAAAAACCATGTCTTCTGACCTTTAGTCACACAGCATTTTAACAAAATTAAGGAAGCCACTTATAGTGACTATGTTCCTAAAGATGACTAAGGAGGGCTATGCAGTGACTAATGACTGTTTTTTCAGGTTTCAGTTCTTTTATAATATTTTATTTTTATTTATTTATTTGACAGAGAGAGAGGGAGAGAGAGAGAGAATGTGAGCGCCAGGGCCTCCAGCCACTGTAAACGAACTCCAGACACATGCACTCTCTTGTGCATTTGACTAACGTGGGTCCCGGGGGATAGACACTGGGTCCTTTGGCTTTGCGGGCAAATGCCTTAACTGCGAAGCCATGCTTCCAGCCCCCAGGTTTCAGTTCTTTTAACAATTATTTTCTTTGCTTGTGCAAGTATAGATTAGCTAATATGTAGGCACTGATTCTTTACATAAGTCCAAATGGATTTTAAAATCCTAATTATTTTTTATAACATTCTCACTGACCATTTTGGGGGCTTTTTTCCTACTTTTATTCTATAAGCACATGAGGAGATGACTCATCTCATTGTCACAGAAATGCAGTTCAAAACCACAATAAGTTATCACTTCACATACACTAGAGTCTTTATCAGTGAAAGACAGACAAGTATTGCTGAGGATGGGGAGAAATCAGAACCTACATGCATTGCTGGAGGGAATGTAAAATGGCATAGCTGCTTGGGAAAGTTTGACAGTTCCTAAACAGTTTAAACAGATTGATCCTGACTTGATAATTCCACTCCTTGGTATTAAATATACACAAAGAATTGAAAATGTAGTTATATAAAATTCACACACAATTTTTACAGCAGTATTATTCATAACAGCTAAAAATTGCAACTAACAAACCAACCAGAATGTCAATTGATAAATAAATAAATAAAATGTGGCATATATAAGTAATAGAATACTATTCAGCTACTAAAAAAAAAAAAGATTGAAATACCTTCTGCTGAGTGAAAGCAACAAGATATGGTTTCCTTTATATGAACAAGCAAATTCAGAGGAATGGGAAGAGCCAGCACTGGGTAGGCTGAAGCAGGAAGATAGAAAGCCTAGGCTACATTTGAGATTTTACCTCAAAAACAAATAAAACAACAACAAAGTGAGATGAGGTAGATAAATAGTTACCAGGGGCTGAAAGAAGGAAGGAATGGGACATAACTTAGTAAGTAGAGGCTTCTTTTACAGGTCATAAAAATATTTTGGAATTAAACTGTGATGCTGGTTCTAAAAGCCTGTGAATATACTGGTAAACCACTTAATAGCAGACTTTAAAATGTTTAATTTCAGGGACTGGGAAAATGACTAAGCAGTCAAAGATACTTGCAAAGTCTACGCACCAGGTTCAATTCCCAAGCCACCCACATAAACCAATGCAAAAAAAGCAACACAAGCATCTAGCATTCATTTGCAGGAGCAGGAGGCCCTGGTATACACCTACAAGAAATTTATTTATTTATTTTTGGTGGGGGGAGGTGGGGGAAGAATGGGCGCACCAGGGCCTCTAGCCACTACAAAAAAACTCCAGAGGCATGTGCCACAATGTGCATGTGGCTTTATGTGAGTATTGGAGAATTCTATCTGGTCTTCACAGGCAAACACCTTAACCAATAAGCCATTTCTCCAGCCCTAAAGAAAAATTTTAAATGCTCATTTTTATACTATGTGAAATATAATCTAATAAAATTTCTCTAAACCTTACCCTCTGTTCTATGGATTTCAATACTTTGAAATTCACATGACAAAAATCCGAGGACTGGAGAAATGGCTCAGTTGTTAAAGGTACTTGCTTGTAAAGCCTGGGGCCCAGGTTCAATTTACCAGTACCCACAGAAAGCCAGATGCACAAAGTGACAATGCATTTGGAGTTCATTTGCAGTGACAAGAGACCCAGCAAAGCCATTATCTATCTCCCTTTCTCTCTCTCTCTCTGCTTGTAAATAAATAAAAAAATGTTAAAATTTTAAAAAAAGAATCTAGAGACACCCCAAAATTCCAGTATCATACTGGTGTGCTGACTGGGAAATGCGAGGTAAGTGTTTTACTATCTGCTTTCTCATGGCAAGAGGCATGATCTGTTCTAGCTCCTAATTCTCGGTCTTCTCTGCAATTCCTTTCCACCTGGGGCTGGGCACATCTGAATCTTGGTAGATGGTAGCACTGGGAAATGTCATAGATGGTAGATTTGAGAAACTTTGTTTTCTCTTTCTGCCCACTTGTAAATTCAATAGCAAAATGTAAATGCTGGGCATGGACTGTTGACTGAGCTTGTCAGGATGTATTCTGTGTTTGCTCTTTGGAACATTGACAGAATTTTAAATATTATTTATTTTTTAATATATTTTATTTATTTATTTGAGAGCAAGAGGCAGAGAGAGAGAGAGAATGGGCACACCAGGGCCTCCAGCCACTGCAAACCAACTCCAGACGCATGTGCCCTCTTGTGCATCTGGTTTATGTGGTTCCTGGAGAATCGAACCGGGATCCTTTGGCTATGCAGGCAAACGCCTTAACCGCTAAGCCATCTCTCCGGCCCAAATATTTATTTATTTATTTATTTATTTATTTATTTATTTATTTATTCATTTTCATTCATTCATTCATTCATTCATTTGAGAAAGAGAAAGAAGCAGAGAGAGAATGAGCATGCCAGGGCCTCCAGGCACTGCAAACAAACTCCAGATGCATGCGCCCCTTGTGCATCTGGCTTATGTGGGTCCTGGAGAATCAAACCAGGACCCTTTGGCTTTGCAGGCAAATGCCTTGACCACTGAGCCATCTCTCCAGTCCTGTTTATTTATTTGAAAGAGAACGAGTGGAGCCGGGCGTGGTGGCGCACGCCTTTAATCCCAGTACTCGGAAGGCAGAGGTAGGAGGATCGCCAAGAGTTCAAGGCCACCCTGAGACTCCATAGTGAATTCCAGGTCAGCCTGGACCAGAGTGAGACCCTACCTCAAAAAAAAAACAAACAAACAAAAAAAAAAAAGAAAAAAGAAAGAGAACGAGTGGGAGCACCAGGGCTTTTAGCCACAGCAAACAAACTCCAAATGCATGCTACACCTTGTGCATCCAGCATCACATGGGTACTGAGGAATCAAACCTGGCTTTGCTGGCAAGCACCTTAACCACTAAGCCATCTCTCCAGCCCTTGACTGTGTTTTAAAGGCTAATGACCAATCTAGTCTGTGGGGGAAATGCAGATTTCACCTGTAATTGCTATACTGGGTGTGTGCTGGTAGACTATTTTAGGACGGATTCAGGCCACATGGTGGGGGCACAATAAGGGGTGCCTGAACCCAGAAGACTGCAATCCATGCTAGGTCACAGTGGCATGGTGATAAGGAGAGGCCCACCCATCAGGCATATGTAGCACATGGCTGTGATTACTGGGTGGCTAGACACAAATAGCAGAAGCAAATTCATAACTGGGCAGGAGGCTAAGAGACTTACTAGCCTAATGTGTTCTGGTCTGCCTTTTTAGATTTTTTTCCATGTGGGAACTGAAAAGATTGCTCAGTGGTTAGAGATCTTGCTAGTGAGCACTGTCTGATGTTTTGTGTTCTGTCTTTTTGTTTTATAAGGAATAGAATGTTCTGTATTTTTGGTTTCTACATTGCAAGTGGTGAATTAGTCTTAATTCATGCAGCGGGACAGACTTGAATGGAGAACTCACCCTGAGTGCTAACATGCATACATTCTATTTACTCCAGAGGGGGTTGTTGTTGTTTTCCTGTTTACTAGTACTGCTTTAATGTGTGGCTAATCTACCAAGCAAGATACAAGATCACAGGGTATTATTTAGAGTCATATCATAAGGAACTAAACTCACAGACTCTAGACTTCTACAGGGTCCTGTTGGTAAGGAAATCTATAGACTGGGCTTCTCTAGAAGTATGATCTACAAAGTATTGTATGTGCAGAGTGTCTTTGCTCTAAATGCTATGCCAACTCATCACCCTGGGCTGCCATGGGACTACTTGTATTGACCTCCATCTGGGGGATAGAATCACAAGGTACCAAGGTACTTGTTCTAAGGCTCAACTGTGCCAAGAAGTAGAGGGGATTATTTGGAGTCATAGGATTCTGCCAGGTGCAGTGGCTTACACCTTTAATCCCAGCACTTGAGAGGCAAAACAGAAGGACCAGTTTGCCTCTGGGCAATGACAAGAGCCCTTAATCTGATGCTACCAAATTAGCTTTGGAGACACTTCTCATGATGTCCTAAAACAGAATGTTGTTTTCAAGGTAGGGTCTCACACTAGCCTAAAAGCTGACCTGGAACTCGTTCTGTAGTCCCAGACTGGCCTTGAACTCAAAGCAATCCTCCCTCCTCTGCCTCCTGAGTGCTGGGATTAAAAGCATGTATAACCACGCCAGGCCATAGTTGCTTTTATTTTTTTAAAAACAAAACCATATCCAGGTGTTTTAAGAATTTGGTCTCCAAGTCTGTTAACATATTTTGCCTGTACTTACAACAATCCGTGTGTGTGTGTGTTTCTATTTTTAGATATGGTTTATCACATCCAGGCAATCTAAGTAAGATACAAAATAATGCTAAGGTTTTATACCATCGTCAGCTAAAGACAGAAGATGTAAATATGCCTTATATTTCCATTTTTCTTTGGGCGCTCAACAACCCATCTACCAGCCATAGCTAGACACCAGAGAACCAAAAAAGGGCAACCAATATTTTGGTCCCATTCTTCAGGTCAAACAGGCCCAGGAGATGACAAGACACTCCTCAAGGGTCCCATAGCTCTGGTAAGTCACCTGCTTTTTTTTTTTTTTTTTTTTTTTTGAGGTAGGGTCTCACTCTGGTCCAGGCTGACTGGAATTAACTATGGAGTCTCAGGGTGGCCTCGAACTCATGGCGATCCTCCTACCTCTACCTCCCAAGTGCTGGGATTAAAGGCGTACGCCACCATGCCCGGCTTCACCTGTTCTTGATCAGAGTTCATGGAAACTCAGAGTTGGACTCCAACTAGTGTACAAAAGGAGCGTCAGAACAGAAGGAAGATCCTCAGTGATTACAAAGAAAGCCACGTGGTCAGCACAGCCCTGACTCATCCTAGTAGATGGCTCAAATGCTGGGAGAGTCATAGCCCTCCTCCAAGGTCCCTAAAAGTCTCTCCTAATGAGCTACAACTGACCTTAAAATTTATACACAACACACACACACTAATCAAAGGAGAGAAAGAAAGACACTAAGTTATCAGACATGATGTAGTATAAGCAGAAAAAGGTTTTTCGAGACCCACATTTTATCTTTGAAGAAGTTTTGCCATTTGATAATACAAACCTTAACAATAAAAATAATAATTTAATAATTACCCTTCTCAGTCTTATTTTATTCAAGTCTTTGGTTGAAAGTAGACAAGAACCTTAGGTTTGGGGTGCAAGGAATTTCCTGAAGCCCTAAACCCCCATTTCAAGTCCAACTCAGATGGTTCTGTGACAATCTAACTCCATCTACGTGGATTCCCCTAGACAACTCTCCAAGGCCTGAAAGTCTGTAAGAATGGGAACCCTAAAGGGTCACAATTTTCTCAGTGTCCACTTCCCCCTAACTCCTTGCTTTTATTCTTTCTCCCCAATGTCTTTATCCAGGAATGTCTTCCTATACTATACCAATGTACTTTCAGGGTCCCTTATATAGACCCCACTGGAAACAGACCCCAATGGCCATACCTCACAACCCCACTCAGTTCCGAACACCAGATCAGTCATTACCCCAATTCCCTAATGGTAATTAGGGTTACTGCTTCAGAGTAAGAACTGAGGCAGTTTAGGGGCCAAGTAAAAGTGAGGAATGTTCTTGAATCTGCCCTTGGCAGTCTTTGCTCTGCTAGAGATCAGAAAAAGATTAACCCCTCCTTATCTCTTGCTGCCTAATGGAATTTTAAAGATCTGTTTTTCTTAAATTCCACCTGAATCCCTGGCTAAAAAGGAAATCTTTCTACAATTAAGATTCCTGACAGGATTAAATCTGAACCTTGTGAGTGGTTAGCTCAGCCCCCATCCAGAACCTAGAAAAAGCTCCAGTTGGGGTCTCTAGGTAGTCTTCACCCAATTCCTGCCTTCTCATGGGCAGGAGCTCTCTGTATTCTTTCCTCTTTCCTTCTCTTAAGTATTTTAAGTTCTATGAATAATCTAATAAAATTTCTCTAAACCTTAAAAAGAAATTTTTAAAAAGAAAAGGAGAGCTGAGGAGATACTCAGTGGTTAAAGGTGCTTGCTTGCAAAGCCAGCCCGCCTGCCTGGCTAAATCCCCAGGACTCACATAAAGCAAGATGCACAAAGCAGAGCATGCGTCTAGAATTTGTGTGCAGCAACAAGAGGCCCTGGCACACCCATATACTACTCACTGTCACTCTGTCTTCACTCTCCCACCAGTATCCACTCATAAATAAGTAAAAAATATATTTTTTAATGAGTCTGGGGTAGTGAGTTTGATCCCCAGAACCCACAGAAAAGTGTTAGGAGTAATGACATATTCTTATGCCTCTAGGGAGGCAGAGACAGGAATTGTTAGCTATTCTAGCCTAATTGACAAGCTCCAGGCCAATGAAACCCTGCAGACTGTGTTCCTGAGGAATAACACCCAAAGATGCCCTCTGGCCTCCACAAATACAAATGTGCACCCTCCACACACACATGCACATAGACATTTAAAAAAAAAAAAAAGACTTTAAGCAGCAACATTTACATTCCTGATAAGATTTAGCTACTGATACCTACCAGCCTGGATTCAATTCCCCATTACCCACATAAAGCCAAATGCACAAAAGGATGCATGTGTTGGAGTCTATTTATAGTGGCAAGAGGCCCTGGTGTGCTCATTCCCATATTCTCTCTCTCTCTGCTTGCAAATAAATAATGTGTGTGTGTGTGTGTGTGTGTGTGTGTGTGTGTGTGCAGGAAAGCAGAATGTTTCTTATGAAAATAAGTTTCAGAAGAAAAAACAAAACAAACAAAAAAAAAAAAAAGAAGCCTTTGGATGGCAAAGACAACCTGACTCAGAAAAGTTCCACACTTGTTAAGCAAATAAGACTCAAATTTCAAAAACCTATTGAATTAAAACTAAACAAATGTCATTGCAAAAATAAGTATCATGATGCAATAGATCACATCAATTAGGGTTGCAATTATAAATCTACCATTCATAACATAAGCTTTGACCTTTACAAGCACTATGCCTTACACTTCTGCACTAAGCAAACTAATAAAACTCTAACCTTTCCCTCTCTCCTGGGTGTATAGAGCAGCTCAAACCTAGATTATGAATCCTGCTAGTAACTCAATTTTTCTTCATTATAATTTGTTTTTTAAATTTTTTGTTTATTTTTATTTATTTATTCATTAGCAACATACAGAGAGAGAGAGAAAGAGAGAGAAAGACAGAGAGTGAAAGAACGGGCACACCAGGGTCTCCAGCCACTGCAAAGGAACTCCAGATGCATGCACCACTTTGTGCATCTGGCTTACGTGGGTACTGAGGAATTGAGCCTCAAACTGGGGTCCTTAGTCTTCACAGGCAAGAGCTTAACAGCTAAGCCATCTCTCCAGTCCCCTATTATAATTCTTACAATAGTAATTAGTAATAATCCAATTTATGTATGTGGGGAGCCCATATTGGGGATCAAACCCAGGGCCTCATTAAACTAGTCCCTAGCTCTATGTGATTTTAAGGACTTTGTCATTCACTTAGCTTGGAACTTGATAAATATAAATATACCAGTACTGGTCACTACTGTAGCCCCAGAATCTAATAGGACACTTCAATAACTACTGGTGGGCTATGCTGGCTGAACGAAAGAGTAGTGTCTAAAATATAGCAGATAGTCAAAAAGTATTCACTGAATTAAGAACTTAGTTGCTAAACAATTTGTTACCAGATATATAAAACTATCAGTATTCATTAATCAAATACAGCAAGCCCTATTCTATAACACTGAACTTGTTCTCTAGTTTATTAAGCTATCTCAAAAATACAAAAACTCTCACCATTTCTATGTGACTCCTGGAACTCTTTTGTGTAACTTCTCTGGTCTTCATCTTGCTCATGATTTTCAGTGGACTTTAACAGCCGGTTTCGCAGAGACATCTTCTCTTCTCTCACCATCGAGTTGCCTAGGAAAGAAGATATAAAAACTCTGAATAAGAGGTAGGAATAGGGCTAGAGATGGCTTAGCTGTTAAAGTGATTGTCTGTTGAAGCCAAAGGACCCAGGTTCAACTCCCCAGTACCCACATAAGCATGATGCACAAAATGGAGCATGTGTCTAGAATTCCTTTCCAGTGGCTAATGGCACTGGTGTGCCCATTCTCTCTCCCTCTCTCTACCTTTTTCCCTCTCAATAAATAAATAAAATATTTTTAAAATATTTTTTAAGGGCTGGAGAGATGGCTTAGCAGTTAAAGCACTTGCCTGCGAAGTCCAAGGACCCAGTTTCAATTCCCCAGAGCCTATGTAAGCCAGATGCACAAAGTGGTGCATGCATCTGGAGTTCATTTACAGTGGCTACAGGCCCTGGCATGCCCATTCTCTTTCTCTTTCCATCTGCCTCTTTCTCCTCTCTCTCTCATAAATAAATAAATAAATAAATAAATAAAAATATTTTTAAAATATTTTAAAAAATTTAAACTTTGAACTAAGTATCTGGCTTAGCTAATTTGCAGTGGAGACCCCAGAACTTTGAAAATGCTGGGACTGTTGAATGGCAACTAAGAACAGCTGGTTTGGGATAGACTTTTACCCCCTGGGTATGAGCGACCCAGCTGGGGGGGGAGGGGTTGCGGAATTGGAACCTCAGAGACTTCATCATGGGTTCTACATGCCAGACAAGTAGCTGCAGGGTTTGATATTTGCCATGTTTGTTTTAGACCTTGCACTGGCTCAATCTTTTCTTTCCATGCCTTCTTTTGCACTCGGGATGCAGAGGTAGGAGGATCACCATGAGTTCGAGGCCACCCTGAGACTACAGAGTGAATTCCAGGTCAGCCTGAGCTGCAGTGAAACCCTACCTTGAAAAACAAAACAAAAAGAACCTAGAAACAATTTGGTCTGGGATACTGATAAAAATATACAAGTCATCTACATGACTGGAGGGATGGCTCACAGGTTAAAGGTACTTGCTTGGAAGGCCTGATGGCCTGGGTTCAATTCCTCAGTACCCATGTAAAACCAGATGCACAAAATGGCAAATATCTGGAGTTTGTTTGCAGTGGAAAGTGGCCCTGATGCACCCATTTACCCATTCCTCTCTCCCTGTTTACAAAGAAATTAATAAAAAATATTTTAAATATTTTAATTATTTATTTATTTGAGGCAGAGGAAGGATTGGCATATAAAGAGAGAATGGAATACCAGGTCAGCCTCTGAAGCCATTGCTAAAAAACTCCAAAAAAATATATATTTTTAAATATTTTAATTATTTATTTATTTGAGAGAGAAAGAAACATATGAATGGTCACCAGGGCCTTTGCTAAAACACCTTGTGCATCTTAACTGGGAGTGGCCATCATTCCAGCAAAATAAAATCATATTTTAAAAATATTTTTAAAAAAATTAAAAAATAAAAGTCATCTTTCTCAGTCACAAAGGATTGCTGGGACAAGATGACTCAGTAAAGTACTTTGTCCAAGTTCATATTCCCAGATACAACATAAAATCGTTCTGTAAGGCTGAAGAGATGGCTTAGTAGTTAAGGTATCTGCCTGCAAAACCAAAGGGCCTAAATCCAATTCCCCAGGACCCATGTAAGCCAGATGTACAAGGTGACACACACATCTAAAGTTTGTTTGCAGTAGCTAGAGGCCCTGGCACACCCATTCTCTCTCTCTACCTGCCTCTTTCTCTCTCTCAAATAAATAAAAAAATATAAAAATATTTTTTAAAAATCCTTCCATAATCCTAACACACCAAAGGCTAGATGGAAGGCAGAGACAAAGGAATTCCCTGAAATCTTAGCTAATCTGAACACAGCAAAGAACAAAGACCCTGCCTCAAAGAAGGTGGAAGGTTAAGACTGAAAGTTGTACTTGGGGGCTGGAGAGATGGCTTAGCAGTTAAGGCATTTGCCTGCAAAGCCAAAGGACCCCAGTTCAATTCCCCAGGACCCACGTAAGCCAGATGCACAAGGGGGCTCATGCATCTGGAATTCATTTGCAGTGGCTGGAGGCACTGGCTTGTCCATTCTCTCTCTCTCCCTTTCAAATAAATTTTTAAAAAAAATTTTTTTTAAAGTTGTACTTGGATCTCCACAAATGTGCTGTGGCATGAGCATACCTGTACTCAAACACGTAAACACAACACACACACAAATAATTTTTTTGATGTAGGGTTTCACTCTAGCCCAGGCTGACCTGGAACACACTCTGTAGTCCCAGGCTGGCTTTGAACTCCGAGCAGTCCTGTCTCCCAAGTTCTGTGATTAAAGGTGTGCCTTTTCCATTTTAGTTACTAGGACTAGAAGTCATTCTTAGACCAGTTTTTTTTTTTTTTTTGTTTGTTTGTTTTTTTTTATCTTGGGACTCAACCTTGATACATAACATTCCCTCATCTAATCCCAGACAAATTCATTTGACTCTAGCTTCATGATATATTTAATTCTAATATTTGTCACTACAGTTTTAAATGCCACTCAAAGCCCAGGCTTGTGTTTGTAATCCCAGCACTCAGGAGGCCGTGAGCTTTCAGAAAGCCTGGGCTACATAGTGAGACACTGTCACAAATAAGCAAACAAACAACATTCTTCACTAACTTCTACACTAGTCTTCTAAGGATACTTTTCCTTCTAATCCTTTTTTTTCTTCTAGTTCTACCTCTTTCCCTTAAGCACAACACCAGAATAATACTTTTTAAAAGATAAATCAGCAGCCGGGCGTGGTGGCACACGCATTTAAACCCAGCACTCAGGAGGCAGAGGTAGGAAGATCATCGTGAGTTCAAGGCCACCCTGAGCTACAGTAAGACCCCACCTCAGGGGTGGGGGGAAAGGTAAATCAGGGGTTGTGAGTGTATCTCAATGGTAGTACACCTGCCTAGCATAAGGGAGGCCCTGAGTTCAGTCCCCAATTTCAAAAAGGGAGTAAGACAAGAGAGACTTGATATTTACCTTTAGAGAGTGACTTGAATTTATCTTTAGAAAGATTAACTCAGCACAAAAAGGAGGATGTGTGAAACACAAGACTGGAGGGATAGCAATGAGCTCATACACAGAACAAAAAGAACTGAAATAAAACTCAAATAACATGACTATTTAAAAAATGAAGTGGGACCAAGCATGGTGGCACATACCTTTAATCCCAGCACTTGGGAGGCAGAGGTAGGAGGATCACTTTCAGTTGGAGGCCAGCCTGAGACTACAGAGTGAATTCCAGGTCAGCCTGGACTTCAGTGAAAACCTACCTGGAGGGGGAGGGGGAAGAGAAATAAGTCAAAAAATAAATTTAAAAAATGAAGTGAAAGCCGGGCGTGGTGGCGCACGCCTTTAATCCCAGCACTCGGGAGGCAGAAGGAAGACATCAGATAAATAGTTAATTCCATAGTTAACTTGCAAAACCAAAAAAAAAAAAAAAAAAAAATGAAGTGAAGTCAGATAAATTTCTGAGATATGTAGCTGGCAGAAGGCAGCTGCTCAAGCAGAAACCAAGTGAGATTGCTAATGCATTAAGGCTACAGATGTGCCATTATCCTAACTAATCATACAAAGAAGAGAAGAATAGATAAAGTCAGTATTACATGCCTGTAGGCCAGCCAAGTAATTAAAACCAGGTGAAGATAGGGATCTGGGATTCACCAGTACACTGACAGCAAGCACAGGCACAGGTTCAGGAAGTCTGTCAGTGAGGCTACCCAGGAAATTACCAAGTTAACATTTACACAGCACTTATTTAATCACCCATGTAGTAGACACTCCTATTCCATTTTACAGGAAGTTAAGTAATGTCCCTCACTAATATGGGTTATTTTAAAAAGCGACTTTAGAGCCAGGCATGGTGGTGCACACCTTTAATTCCAGCATTCGGGAGGCAGAGGAGAATTGCCATGAGTTCAAGGCCACCCTGGGACTAGAGTGAATTCCAGGTCAACCTGGACTAGAGTGAGACCCTACCTAGAAAAACCAAAAAGTGAAAATAAAAGTGAAAAAATAATTAAAAAGTAACTTTAAAAAGGGAAAACTGAACTGAGAAATGGCTTAGCATTTAAGGTGTTTGCCTATGAAGCCAAAGGACACAGGTTAAATTCCCCAGGACTCACGAAAGCCAGATGCACAAGGGACACATGCATCTGGAGTTTGTTTGCAGTGGCTAGAGGCCCTGGCATGCCCATTCTCTTTCTATTTCTCTTCTCTCTGCTTGCAAATAAATAAATTAAATTTAAAAAAAGATGCAAACTCTATTTAAAAAAAAAAAAAAGAGGAAAAACAAAGCCCAGTGTGGTGGTGCACACCATTAATCCTAGCATTTGGGAAGCAGAGATAGGAGGATCACCGTGAGATCAAAGCCAACCTGAGACTACACAGTGAATTCCAGCCTGAGCTAGAGACCCAACCTTGAAAAAAAAAAAAAGGAAAAAACTATACGAGATTAAAGGATACTTTAATAGAAGCAAGTAATACAAGAGTTTTTTTAGCATCAATATTATGGAACAGTCAAGCGGAACACATACACACAAGTGGAGGGTAGCGCATGAGTGACATTTCACAATTTGGAGACATTAACAGAGATGATTTACTTAACTACATGTACAGTTCATTCAGGAAGGACAAATACATTGAAGTGGGTTGCACAATGAGCTGAGGAAGTGAAAACAGTGATCATGGGACTCCAAAAGCTCAGCATGAAGAAATCGGGCTCTGGAGTTTACGAAGCCAGTACTACTTACAGGCTAGGCACCACAGTAGAATACCACTACATTTTACATTTCCTGTTTTTTTTTTTTTTTTTTTTTTTTTTTTGGATTTTTGAAGTAGGGTGTCACTCTGTCTCAGGCTGACTGGAACTCACTATGTAGTCTCAGGGTGGCCTTGAACTCATGGTGATCCTCCTACCTCTGCCTCCGGAGTGCTGGGATTAAAGGTGTGTGTCACCACACCCAGTTTGCTTTTCTTTTTAAAAATTTTTATTTTTATTTATTTGAGAGCAACCGACAGAGAAAGAGGCAGAGAGAGAGAATGGCCGCACCTGGGCCTCCAGCCACTGCAAATGAACTCCAGATGCATGCGCCACCTTGTGCATCTGGCTTATGTGGGAACTGGGGAACCGAGCCTCAAACTGGGGTCCTGAGGCTTCGCAGGCAAACACCTTAACCACTAAGCCATCTCTCCAGCCCTGAGTGTTGAATTTTTTATAGCCTCTGGATTTCTGCTTTGATATGTTTTGCTTGATCACTGTGTCTGCCAATACAACCCTAGAGCTGGTTGTCAGGCTACCAGTAAGAGCAGTGTCCCTGGCACCACTTCTACTGCAAGTTCTCCTGGGCCCTGGCAGATGTGGAAGGTATTTCCATTGCTACTAACTGGCTTTGGGAACTGAAACAAGTTTCTTAGCATTCACAAATCTTTTGCATCTTTCAAAATTGAGTGGAAAGCCCACTGTAGTGGTTCATGTCTATAATCCCAGTACTTAGGGAGGCTGGGGCAGGAAAATTGTTGTGAGTTCATGACCAGCCTGAACCACAGAATGAAACCCTTGCTTTTAAAAAGAAAAGCAGGGCTGGAGACCCAGGCTTGACTTCCCAGAACCCACATAAGCCAAATGCAAAAAGTGACACAAACGCACAAGGTCATGCATATGTACAAGGTGGAACAGACATCTGGAGTTCAACTGAGGTGGCTAAAAGCCCTGGCATGACAATTTTCTCTCTCAAAAAAAAAAAAAAAAAAAAGGAACTCAACACTAAATCGGACTGCCAATAGGCCTGCTGTGGCTGAGAGCAAAAGATTATAAGAGCCACAGAGTGGGTAGGGACACCCTGAGGCATGGTCCCCAGTACCTCACTGGGACTTATTGAGGCCTTTATGACCCCACAGGGAATCCCATAACCCCACTGAGGAGGGCCTCAAGGGAAACGGGAACAGGGATGAGGGAGTAAAAAAGTATAATCTGGAGGCTGGGTATGGTGGTGTACGCCTTTAATCCCAGCACTTGGAGGCAGAGGTAGGAGGATCACCATGATTTCAAGGCCACCCTCAGATGACAGTGAATTCCAGGTCAGCCTGGGCTACAGGGAGACCCTACCTCAAAAAATCAAATGATCCATTGTTTGGAAGAGGGGGCAGAAAGAATGTAAGAGCCAAAGGACGGGCAGGACTCCTTACAACGTGCTCCTCTAGACACAAAATTGCCTGGATTTCCATGACCTCACAGTGCCTAACACTAACCTACACAAGACCATCATAATAGTAGGAAAAGATAATGACATCAAAATGAAAAGAGAGACTGGCCCAGCAGGGAGCCTTTGCGCCTGCACTATGGCTGCAGATGGGCTGGCAGCAGGTCCTGGTCCAGTGGCAGGCGCTGAGGGTGCAGGCCATGATAGGTCTGATTGAGCCAGGCCTGGCCCGTGTGCTGAGCTAGAGGGGGAGGCAGTGAGTGGTTGGCAGAGTCTACAGGGCTCCATTCTGAGAAGCTGGGCTGGCTGCAGGATGACAACAAAAAACACTTTAATGTTGTCACATTTGTAGGAGTGTCCTTGCTGCTGATACTTGTAAGACTGGCCAGCCTCTCCAGTTTTGCACTTCGCCTGCTCATTCATTCAGCAAGATTTATTGAGCACTTCCATGAGCTATCTGGTGACTGGCCTAACAAGGTACTCCAACCTGATATTCCAGGTCTTCTCACAGGGGCTTAGGCAGATAGAGAACTCAAGCTGAATCCTCAGTGTACTCTTCTAGGAGCCATGCGGGGTCAGTGGAGCCTACTGCTTGGCCCAGCCCGCCTCTGCCCCCTTCTGCTCCTGGGCGATGTTGCCCACCTCTGCTACGAAGCCTCATATACCTTTGGCACTATGGCAAAGTTTGCCTGCGCTCCCTGCTCTGCAACTCCTTTGGGGCCAGCGACACTGTTGTTGATGCTGCCTTTGAGCCCATTTACTGGCTGGTGGACAATGTGATCCCCTGGTTTGGGGTGGTGTTCGTGGTTCTGTTGATCATGCTGACTAGCTCCGTTGTGGCCATTGCCTACCTGTGTGTCCTGCCTCTCATCCTTCGAACCTACTCAGTGCCATGGCTCTGCTGACATTTATTCTATAGTCACTGGAACCTGATCCTCATCGTCTTCTATTTACTACCAAGGCCATCACCACTCCTCCTGGGTACCCACCTCAGGACAGGAATGACATTGCTACAGTCTCCATCTGTAAGAAGTGCATTTATAGTAAGCCAGTCCGGGCTCACCACTGCAGCATCTGTAATAGGTGTGTGCTGAAGATGGATCATCACTGCCCTTGGCTAAATAACTGTGTGGGCCACTATACCACTGGTACCTCTTCTCTTTCTGCTTTTTCATGACTCTGGGCTGAATCTACTGTAGCTACGAAAGTTGGGACCTTTTCCGCGAGGCTTATGCTGCCATTGAGACTTACCACCAGATCCCACCCCCACCTTCTCCTTTCAAGAAAGGATAACTCACAAGAGTTTGTCTCCTCTGGTTCCTGTGCAGTTCCATGGCACTGGCCTTGGGTGCTCTAACTGTATTACATGCCATTCTCTTCAGTTGGGGGGAGACTAGCATCGAAAGGCATATCAACAAGGAGGAGAGATGTCGTTTACAAGCCAGAGGCAGAGTTTTTAGGAATCCTTACAACGCTGGCTGCTTGGACAACTGGAAGGTGTTCCTAGGTGTGGACACAGGAAGGCATTGGCTGACCCAGGTGCTGTTACCTTCTAGTCACGTACCCCATGGGAATGGAATGAGCTGGGAGCCCCCTCGCTGGGTGACTGCTCACTCAGCCTCTGTGATGGCAGTGTGAGCCAGACTGTGTCAGCTACAACTCTTGTTCTGCTGCCTGTTGTCAAGAACCTCCAAAGGTCAGCTTTTTTTTTTTTTTTTTGGTTTTGCGAGGTAGGGTCTCACTCTGGTCCAGGCTGACCTGGAATTAACTATGTAGTCTCAGGGTGGCCTCGAACTCTCAGCGATCCTCCTACCTCTGCCTCCCGAGTGCTGGGATTAAAAGCGTGCGCCACCACGCCCGGCTCCTTTTTTTTTTTTTTAATCTATGATCCTAAGAGCCATTGGGCCTGTCAAAGGGTACTATGCAGGGACACCTTAAAAACCAATCTTCTGGCCACTAAAAAAGCAGGACACAATGTGGAGAAATCCTAGGACTGATGTCCCTTTACTCAGTCAAACAGAAGTTATAGCCCCAGACTAGGGGTCAGGCAACTAGCTACTTTTCTCCACTGTTGACCCTGACCTCTAAGTCACAGCACTGGGGCTAGCCACCATCTTTCACTTTGGGAAAAGACCTGTCAGAAGATCCTGGCTTCTCAATGAGGCAGACACCAGCCTGCTGCCAAGGTCACTGCCATTTCTCCCTTGTTACTGAAGGCATATCATTAATAAAAAAATAAATAAATAAATAAATAAATAAATAAGAGACTGATTGAGAGGGGGAGGGGATATGATGGAGAGTGGAGTTTCAAAAGGGAAAGTGGGGGGAGGGAGGGAAGTACCATGGGATATTGTCTACAATTAAGGAAGTTGTCAATAAAAAGATAAATTTTTTAAAAAAATTGTTGCACCATTGGGGCTGGTGAGATGGCTTAGTGGTTAAGAGCTTTGCCTGTGAAGCCTAAGGACCCTGGTTGGAGGCTCAATTCCCCCGTAACCATGTAAGCCAGATGCACAAGAGGGCACATGCATCTGGAGTTCATTTGCAGTGGCTGGAGACCCTGGTGCGCCCATTCTCTCTCGCTATCTCTCTGCCTCTTTCTCTCTGTCTGTTGCTCTCAAATAAATAAATAAAAATAATCAAAAAATTAAAAAGTAAAAAAATCGTTGCACCATCCAAAAAACAAACAAAAAGTATAATCTGCTATCATAGTATATATTATATACACATATCATTGATAAGACAAGAATGTAAGAAACCAATCTGTGCACTGCAGTTATGTAATGCTCTGTGGGTAAGTAGCTCCCCTTCAGAAAGCAAACAAAAAGAAATACATTTGAGAAACAAATGAATCTGTTGCAAAGAAGTGTCAATTTTAACCTACCTTCAGTGTTCTTAATTAACAAAGATTTCAAAAGAACCTATAAAATGTATCACAAATAAATACTGCCTACTAAAGGTGAATAATTTTGCTGAGGTTCAGCAGGGGAAAAGATAAAACAATTACTAATAGAATTTACAACCCAGTTGCAGATGTGGGTGCCTGCTCCGATAATTTCAACATTTGAAAGGTGGAAACATGAAGACTAAAAATTCCAGAGCAGGGCCAGGCGTGGTGGTGCACGCCTTTAATCCCAGCACTCAGGAGGCAGAGGTAGGAGGATCACCGTGAGTTTGAGGCCACCCTGAGACTACATAATGAATTCCAGGTCAGCCTGGACTAGAGTGAGATCCTAACTCAAAAAAACAAACAAATAAATAAATAGATTCAAGAGCAAGCAGGCATGGTGGCACACACCTTTAATCCCAGCACTCAGGAGCCAAGAGGTAGGAGGATCACCTGGGCTAGAGCAAGACCCTACCTTGTAAAACAAATAAACAAACAAACAAAAATTCCAAGGTCATCCTCAGCTACACAGCAAATACTAAGCCAGCCTGTCTAAAGAAAAATATTAACAATAAAAATAATAACTAACAGTCCCAAACATAAATCTTCTCCCTCTTCCCTCCAAAAAAGGTTTACTCTAATACCATGCCACAATTTTTACATATGACAGACAGAACTGGGTCAGTTAGCAAAACTGAAGAACATCAAAATATGGGCAAGCCAGGCATAGTGGCAGCCACCTTTAATCCCAGCACTCAGGAGGCAGAGGTAGGAGGATCATCGCAAGTTGGAGGCCACTTTGAGAGTACATAGTGAATTCCAGGTCAGCCTGAGCTAGAGTGAGACTCTACTCAGAAAACAAAAAGCAAACAAAAAACCACAGGCAAATTTCATTTTTATCTGTATGGTTAATAAAATTAATTTATCCAATATGGTAAATTTCAAAAAAAAAAGGAAAAACAGCAAGCCTTCTCTTTGATAAGGAAACAGGTACTTTTCCCCAGTTAATGTTTCTCATTTAAAAATTCCTTTCCAAGCAGGAGCAATGTGTCCCACACCTTTGGGTCCCAGCACTTGGGAGGTTGTGGTAGGCATTCAAGGCCAGCCTAGGGCTACAAAGTGAGTTCCAGGCCAGCCTGGACTAGAATGAGGTCCTGCCTCCAAAAATAAAATAAATAAATAAAGTTTCCTTCCTCTCTTAGCCCTGGAAGCCATTAGTTCTTTCCATTGTGCTGGGTGCTGGGCCACACTCTGAGAAATAGGCAGGACTAGCCCAGTGTTCATAAAATTTACTATTGGAGAAAACAAAGCATCTGATTAACCCAGCTCCTTACAACTGCTAAGGAGAGTAGAATGCCTGGGAAGTATCAGGGAATGAGTGGTTCTCAGAGAAAGTGACTTGGTGTACTATTTGAGGAATGCTTAGGAGTTGGGGGAGGAGGGAGGACAGCCATTAAGAAGTGAAGGAAATGATCCTAGAGATAAGGAAGAGAAGGTTTTCCAGGAACAAGAAATGACATCAGTGTAGCTTGAACCCAAGAGAGTAAGAGCCTCCCGAGTGGCTGGAGATGGGAAGAAAGCGCTCCCTAGGTATTTTGGTCTTCCTCCTAAGAGAATGTGAAACCTCTGACCAGTTCCAAACACGTGATGCACTGAGGCATGCATTTCTCCACGATTACTCTTCTGACTCTTGCATGCATCAGAGCTCTCTCCAAACCAACTCCTGTGCCGCCAGGGCCACTTTCTCGAAGAAAATGAAATTCAAGTTGAATTCCTCACTATAGGAAGGAAAACAAGTACTCTGAAAACAGTTTAAACAAGTGGCAGCTCCTTAAAGCGGCCAGTGAACTTTATACATATAGACAGATGGCAGAGAATGAAGTTCACAATTGCTTCCCACAAATAATTTTTAAATACAGCTATCACTTAAATTACATGGCTATTGACATTGAAGGACAAAGACAGAAACTTTACACCCTGGTATTTAAAAACAAGATGTTGATTAAAGGTGTTGATGCCTGATAACACCATCTTTCCCTTTACACACTTTCCCCCCTAAATCAGCAAGAAACTGACTTCCTGAGTCACTTAAAATAAATTAATAAATGAAGTGACTTCTAATTCTTAACTTTCTTTGCCTTGAGAAAGGCCACATGACTTGGGGGACATCAAAGCACCTGATGTGCAAAAAGGCTGCCGGGTGGTAAACTTTCCCGCCCTCCCTTTCCCTAACTCCCGGGGACTGGCGGGGCCTCCCCCTTGCGCCCCAGCAGGACAGCTTGGTGACCAGGCCCGGCCCGGCCCGGCCCGGCCAGCAGAGCCGCCTCGTTCCCCTTCCTCCCGAGGCTGAGACGAGCGGACCCGGACAGAAAACGAGGGGGGCAGCAGAAGCACGGGCGTTACCTGCGGCCGGCCGGATGGCAGCTGCGGAGGCCTCGGAGCAGGGCTGAGGCCGGCGGGCCGTCCCAGCGCGGCCCACCGACACGAAACAGAAGGCAAAGATGCAGCCCGCGCTCCGGGGCCCTTAACGCCGCCGGCCCCGCGGCTCAGGAAGATAAAGCGCCCTCCGCCCCCAACCTCCCAGCCTGCGGCTGCGTCACGCGCACGGCCCTCGGGCTCGGGATTTCATTGGTGAGCCTGGCGGGCTCTGGCCACGCCCATCGGCCCCGCCCCTTCCCGGACTCGCCGGTACCCAGCGCGTGCTGGGCTGGGAGGCGCTCGCGCCCGGGCTCCGTGTCTGCTGGCCGAGCTTCTTTCTCGCCCGCAGTGGCGGCTCAGGCCTGGAACACCTCAGCTTGCTTTCCATGTCCACCTTAGCCCTTGAAGGTGGGTGGCCGCGACGACACCGAGCTAACTTCCTGAGAGTCAAAAGACAGCCTGCGTGGCAGCATGGGACCAGGGGAGTCTGGCGCTGCCTCTCGGTAGATCTTTGCCATGGAAAACTGATCATTAAGGCACAGAACAGAAAGGGATGGCCAGAAGCCTTCATCACGAGTCGCTTTGTGATCTGGAAATTGTCCTGTGTCCTTCAGCTATATGAAAACTAGATAAGGAGACCAGTAAGTAAGTCATATGAAACAATGGGACAATCAAGTAATTTTTTAAAAATCCTTGGGACTTCATGAAGAACAAATGATGCCGAGATATATAGATTAGATATAACAGTTTAGGGCTTAAGCTGCACAAAGGCACTGGGTGTAGATGAATTTAGGGTAAAGGTAGGTGAAAGAAAATGCTGATCGAAGCAGAAGTTGACGAGTCGCAATCAACCTGCCTGCTAACCTGGCCTGCCCAATCATTCATTCCTTATTGTCAGCTTGGCCATTCCTTTACAAGAAAGAGGCCCTGGGCAAATAAATAAATGCCTCAAGCTTCTCAGAACTGACTCCCTTCTACAGTAGACCTGTGACCAAGTGGGTTTTTCTGTTTCCCTGGCCACCTATTGCAGAAGCACTGTCCACCCAAAGCAGAGCTGACCTGAACATCAGGTGAACTGAGGCATGTTGTCATTGGCAGACCTGCTCAGTTTGGCCTCTTCTGAGACAACTGTGATTGCCGCTTTGTCAGCTACACTCATGTGATCTGGTAGATCCCAACGGCTTTTTTGCTTCTCCTGTCTTGTCCCACCAGTTAAAAGGTGGGAGGGAATATCCAGGACATTTCCCTCCCCCACACACACACATACAGTGACTGCTGCTCTCACAATTCATAACCCAGAAGTCCATGGTGAATACCAACGATCCACTGAGGAGGCCCCTCAGGGGAGTAGGGACAGGGAGGAGGAAAATGATGGTACCAACATATGTGTCCAGACAAAGTTTCTATTTAATTAAAACTCCAGAATTTGTTATTATGGGGCTCATATACACATAAGAAGATACTTGCCTTTTCACTGTTTCATTTATTCAATCAAAAAGTACTGATTGTGGAGCTGGGGAAATGGCTTTATTCAACTCCCCAATACATACTTGAAGCCAGTGCACAAAGTGGCACATGTATCTGGAGTTCATTTGCAATGGCAAGAGGTCCTGGTATGCCTATCTGCCCCTGCCCTCAAATAAATAAAAATCTTAAAAAAAAAAAATACTGATTGAACTGGGTGTGGTGACTCATGCCTGTAATCCCAGCACTTGGGAGGTGGAAACAGAAAGATCAGGAATTCAAATTCATCTTTGGCTACATAATGAGTTTGAGGCCAATTGGGCTACATGAGATCCTGTCACACACACACACAAAATACACACACACACACACACACACACACGTATATAACTTGTGGGATTTAGGTGTTAGGGATACAACAGTGAATAAAACAAAAGCAGCCTGTTTGAGAAATTTGTTTCTTGTGGGGAAGATAAATAACAAAACAAGTAAATAATTGAAGGGAATAATAAGTGTTAAAAATAGAGTGCCCATGGGGCTGGAGAGATGGCTTAGCAGTTAAGCACATGGACCTGTGAAGCCTAAGGACTCTGGTTCGAGGCTTGATTCCCCAGTACCCACGTACACCAGATGCACAAGGTGACGCATGTATCTGGAGTTCATTTGCTGTGGCTGGAGGCCCTGGGGCACCCATTCTCTCTCTCTCTCTCTCTCTCTCATCTATATATATATATATATATATATATATATATATATATATATATATATACGCTATCAAGTAAATAAATAAAATAAACAATTAAAAAAATAGAGTGCCCAGAGAAAGATGTGAATCAATGTCACAATCAAGTAATTTTTTAAGAGGGTTCTTGAGGCTTCATAAAGAAGACTATGAGAAAACTATGCAGAGTCTTAATGTATAAATTACACAGAAAAGGTAGTTAAATAATCCATATAGAATCCTACTTGCTAGCTAATTTATGTTTAAAAATATATGTTAAAAAATAAAAAGAATGTGAGTTCAAGGCCACCCTGAGAATACAGAGTGAATTCCAGGTCAGCCTGGGCTAGAGTGAGACCCTACCTTGAAAAACCCCCAAAAGAAAGAAAGAAAGAAAGAAAGAAAGAAAAGAATGCTGGGGATGACGGTGTACACCTTTAATCCCAGCACTTGGGAGGCAGAGGTAGGAGGATTGCCATGAGTTCAAGGCCAACCTGAGACACATAGTGAATTCCCTGTCAGCCTGGGCTACAGTGAGATCCTACCTTGTAAAAAACAAACAAAAAAAGGGGGGGGGGCTGGAGAGGTGGCTTAGTGGTTAAGCGCTTGTTTGTGAAGCCTAAGGACCTCGGTTCAAGGCTTGATTTCCCAGTACCCACATAAGCCAGCCAGATGCACAAGGTGGTGCATGCTTCTGGAGTTTGTTTGCAGTGGCTAGAGGCCCTCATGCGCCCATTATCTCTCTCTCTCTCTCTCTGTCTCTGTCAAATAAATAAAAATAAACAAAAAAATTAAAAAGCAAGAAAAGAAAATGATTTGAAGAGGAATAGAAATGGAACAAAGCCGGAGTGGTGGTGCACACCTTTAATCCCAGCACTCAGGAGGCAGAGGTAGGAGGATCACCATGAGTTCAAGGCCACCCTGAGACTACATAGTGAATTCCAGGTCAGCCTGGACTAAAGTGAGACCCTACCTCAAAAAAAAAAAAAAAAAAAAAAAAGAAACAAAGAAAGAAAGACGTGGAACAGAGACAAAACAGGAGAGCAAAAGTAAATTATTGAGCAAGTACCTGGTAGTAATTATCTGGATTTAGGTAAGTTGCCTTGGAAACAGAAGACGAAAGATTTCAGGTGCTTCCCTGAGGTGCAGATGTGAAGAAAGGCAGACACAAGGTAACTGTGGGTTATTTCCTGAAGCAACCAGGAGGGTGGTGATATCATCTAGAGCAAAAGTAAAGGCCACACAGCACACTGGAGGAGGAGGGCTGGAGAAACTCCAAAAGCCTCAGAGCAGAATCGAAATGTGTTTCTCACCACTGGCCTGAAACAAACCTAACTTCAATTAAATGCTATTGACCTCATCATATTCCAAACACCAAATACAGGGCTGGAGAAGCCAAAGGACCCTGGTACAATTCCCCAGGACCCATGCAGGCCAGATGCACAAGGGGTACATGAGTCTGGAGTTCATTTGCAGTGGCTAGAGGTCCTGGTGTGCCCATCCTCTCTCTGTCTGTTTCTCTTGTCTCTTTCGCTCTTTCTCTCTGCTTGCAAATAAATAAATAAAATAAAATCTGCATTTCAAAAACCAAATACAGAGAACTTGTCATGAGTCACCAGGATGTAAAGATGAGTAAGATTGTCTATTAGGAAGATGGATAACTAAAACAGTCAAATCAATTTTACAATAAAAATAAGTTTAAAACGTGCTTATTGATTTCTCCCTCCCTCACTCTCACTCTGTCGCTTTAAAAAAAAGTGCTTAAGCCAGGAGTGGTGGCGTATGCCTTTAATCCCAGCCCTGGGAGGCAGAGGTAGGAGGATTGCTGTGAGTTCAAGGCCACCCTGAGACTACATAGTTAATTCCAGGTCAGCCTGGGCTAGAGTGAGACCCTACCTCGAAAAAACCAAAAAAAAAAAAAAAAAAAAAGTGTTTATCTAGTAGGGTCACTGCAAATCTTCAGTGAATACTTTAAAGCATCCCATATAGCCCCTGGCCAATACAAATTCAGTCAATATTCACAATTATTGCTGTTGATGTTTTCTTTTGGATATAGTGGTATCAGATGGACTAAAGGAGAGGGGAAGGTAAAATGGGTGTGGGGGGAAAGGGAGAGGCTGCCTGAGCCCAGCTGTCTAAACCAGTAGATTGTTTGTCACGGAAGAGAAATGAAATACTCCAAGCAAAGGAAAAACAAGGTCAAAGGCCATAAGACAAGAAGGAGTCACATCCACAAAACACAAAGTAGAAGGATTTCCTGAGAAGTTGCAAGATCTAAAGCTGAATTTGTGAACCCATGTCTATGAAACATTCTGATTCAGACTCTCATAGACAGTGGGGAGCCAGCAAATGATGTTAAGTAGGAAGGAGTCACAATTTAGGAGAGTTTACTAGAGGGAGATGCAACTGGAGGTGGGTAGATTAATTGGAAGGGTGATGTGGTAATATAGGTGAGAGATGATGAAGACCTAAACTACTGCAATAGCCAAGTGGAGTAAAAAGAAGGGATAGGGATGAAGAGATGGCTTAGTAGTTAAGGTGCTTGCCTGCAAAGCCTATCACCCTGAGTTCAATTCCCTAGTACTCATATAAAGTCAGATACACTGTGCTGCATGCATGTAGAGTTAGTTTCTAGTGGCTGGAGGCCCTGGTGTGCTCTCTCTCTCTCTCTCTCTCTCTCTCTCTCCCCTCTCTGTTTCTTTTCTATCTCTGCTTGAAAATAAATAAATAAATACAAGTAAAAATACTTTTTAAAAGAAAGGGAAGAATGAAGCACGCCTTTAATCCCAGCACTTGGGAGGCAGAGGTAGGAGGATCACCATGAGTTCGAGGCAACCCTGAGACTATATAGTGAAGTCCAGGTCAGCCTGAGCTAGAGTGAGACCCTACAAAAAGAAAGAAAGAAAGAAAGAGGGGACTGGAGGGAAAGTTAAGGTGTATGAAAGAAGGACCCTGGTTCGATACTCCAGGAAAGCACATACAAAGTTTGAAAGAGGCCTGGCATGCCCATTCTCACTCTCTCTCTCTCTCCCTCTCTCTGTCTCAAATAAATAAATAAATTAAATTAAATATATTTAAAAAAAAAGAAAGAAAGAAAGAAAGAAAGAAAGAAAGAAAGAAAGAGGGAGGGGAAAGGGGGAAAGGGAGGGAGGGAGGGAAAAAGGAAGGAAGGAAGGAAGGAAGGAAGGAAGGAAGGAAGGAAGGAAGGAAGGAAGGAAAAGAATAGGATAAAGCAGAATTTGGATGTGATGCTAAGGTTGTGTTCAAGATTTGTTGATTTAAGGTTAAGGCACTTGCCTGCAAAGCCTGAGGACCTGGGTTTGACTCCCAGAAACCATGTAAGCCAGATGCACATGGTGGTACATGCATCTGGAGTTCATTTGTACATGCCCATTCTCTCTCTCTCAGATAACTAACTAACTAACTAAATCAATAAATAAATAAAAAGATTTAATGATTTAAAAGTCTGGGCAGCTGGAATTCATGCTGGTGGAGGTAAGAAAAGTATGAAAATACATCCTGGAAAATGAGCAAGAATAAGCTTTATTTGAGTTAATAAATAAGCTTCATTAATGCACCTGTATGGAGACTTGAAGGAACTGAATGAACAAGAAGGAATCAAGTTTTGCTTTTTTTTTAATATAATAAAATAGATTCCATGGTTTTTCTGGTCAATAATATATATTCATTGCAAACAGTGAAAACAAATGCAGAAAAGTAACCTAGTATCTTAACTCAGAGATGCAACTACACTTAGATGTGAAATAAATGAGCAGTGACCTGAGCCTGGGCTCTGAGCCCCACTTCAAAGGTCAATGGGTTCTCTAAGGAAGAAGGAAAAAAAGAGAGAGAGAGAGAGACCAAGCCAGATTTTAAAACATCTCAACATTCCAGGTCTTGAAAGAGCCTCATCTTCCTTAATGACACCAAGTAAGCAATAAACCTTTATCTCATCCCACGTATGTCACCATCAGCACTCAGTTACATGGAAAACACATTCATTAAGAGTGAGGCAAGAAAAGCCGGGCGTGGTGGCGCACGCCTTTAATCCCAGCACTCGGGAGGCAGAGGTAGGAGGAGAGTTCGAGGGCACCCTGAGATACATAGTTAATTCCAGGTCAGCCTGGACCAGTTCAAAGGTAAAAATTAAAAAAAAAAAAAAGTGAGGCAAGAAGGGCTGGAGAGATGGCTTAGCAGTTCAGGTGTTTGCCTGCAAAAGCCAGAGGATCCCAGTTCAATTCTCCAGGACCCACATGAGCCAGATGCACAAGGGGGCACATGCATCTGGAGTTCATTTGCAAATAAATAAATAAATTTTTTTTTAATGAGGCAAGAAGCTGGGCATGGTGGTGCATGCTTTAATCCCAGCACTCAGGAGGCAGAGTCAGGAGGATTGCCATGAATTTGAGGCCACCCTGAGACTACATAGTGAATTCCAGGTCAGCCTGGGCTATAGCAAGACCCTACCTCAAAAACAAACAAACAAACAAAAAAAAAGAATAGAATAGAATATTTTATAATTAAAATAACTTAATTTATTTTTTTTTCAAGGTAGTATCTCACTAGCCCAGGCTGACCTGAAATTCACTATGTAGCCTCAGAGTGGCCTTGAACTCACAGCAATCCTCCTACCTCTGCCTTTCAAGTGCTGGGATTAAAGGTGTGTGCCACCATGCCTGGCTTTTTGGTTTTTGTTTTTGTTTTTTAATTTTTTTTTTTAATTTACAAGCAGAGAGACAGAGAGAAAGAAAATGGTCATGCCAGGGCCTCTTGCCTCTGCAAATGAACTCCAGATGCATTTGCCACTTTGTGCATCTGGCTATCTATGGGTATTGGGGAATCAAACCCAGGCCATTAGGCTTTGCAAGCAAGTGCCTAAACCATTGAACCAATGCTCCAACCCCATTAAAATAACTTTTAAAACAAAATAATAAAAACATATTCATTATGCTCATGTTTTGTACACATTAAATTTAATATGTTTGAGTAAAAATTGTTTAAATAATTGCAGTTGATAGAACATCAGTACAATAGAACCTATTTCTTTGTATGCTAATCAAAAAACTAATCTAAAAATATAAAAATATAAACTTGAATAATAACTTAATCAGTCATTTTGCTGAAATGATGACAAAAGTTACAGAATAAATGCCTGATTTTACATTGAATTCCATTGATGTTTTGTTTTATTCCTTATCCAAGCATCATGGAGCATTAGCCAAAAATCTAGACACATGCCATGAGATTTAAATTCTGTCATTTTTGACATTCCATCTCTCTTCTTGTCATTTAAAAACTACAGCTCTATGCATATTTTTCAGTTCAGTTCTTATGAAAATTTATTTGTTGAATTATGAGGGTATATTTTATCAGGTAGGTGATGTTAACTAAAACTTGTAAAATTTAAATACATGGCATGTGCATCTCAATTTGTTCTTTTTTCTTTATCTCACAAATGTTATTGGTGGGCTTATCTACAGAATGTGTGTTCTGCCACACACATTCTTTAGGTAACACCCTCCCTTCCATTACACACACACACACACACACACACACACACACAAATATTGTAAGGCTCCTGAGGAAAAGAAATGGCCTTACCCATTCTTGATTTCCTTGTGTGGTGTCTGTCACAGTGATGAGAGACTCTTAATAAATAGGCTTTGAATCACACATATAGAAAGTGGGAGGTACACCTCAACATAGTTGATATACATCTCATCTCAAGAAAGTTTTCCCAACCTGGAGGAATCATAGGTATTTAATCCCAATTACTTGAATAGTAGAGCCAGGAGGAGTATCAAGAGTTCAAGGTCATCCTTCGTTAAAAAAGGAGTTTTAGGCTAGACTGGACTACCTGAGACCCTATCTCAAAAAGAAAAACAAAGAAAGGAAGGACGGAAAAGAGGATAAAAAGAGAGTTCTCTAGATATAGTGTACTTCAGAAATCCACGAGGCAAGAGTGAAAGTTGTTGAAACTTCAGGTTATTTTCCCTGGGACACCTGACGCACATGCAATAGAGAACAGTTACTCAACCTGCAACACCGTGATGCATCCTTTAGCACAATTAATCTAGGTGAGAGAGTCACTAGCTCAAGTAGACTGGTAGTAAAGCCTATGTCTTCAGATGATCTTTAGAGTGAAAAGTGGGAAGACATTAAATAAACTTCATACTCAAAGATAAAAAGCCACCCCCTAGTACTATAAAATTTTAGTATTTTATTTGTTTATTTATTTGAGAGAGAGGCAGAGAGAGAATGGGCTCACTGGGGCCTCCAGTCACTGCAAACAAACTCCAAATTTACATGCCCCCTTGTGCATCTGGCTTACGTGGGTCCTGGAGAGTCAAACCGGAATCCTTTAGCTTTACAGGCAAATGCCTTAACAGCCAAGCCATCTCTCCAGCCTCCCCCCAGTACTACATAAAATCTCTTTTATGGACTGATGAGATGGCTTAGTGGTTATGGCACTTGCCTGTGAAGCATAAGGACTCATGTTTGACTCTCCAGGTCCCACATAAGCCTGATGCAAGAGTGCAAGGTCTCATCTGCTCACAAGGGGGTGCCCATGTCTGGAGTTTGATTGCAGTGGCTGGAGGCCCTGGCATGCCAATTCTCTCTCTCTCACAATCTTACTTTCACATTAAAAAAAGAAAAAGGCAGTCTGTTAGGCATGCCTCAAAAAAAAATCCCTTTTATAATATTCTTAAAGTTTACCCTTTAGTCCTATTGGAATCTTTTTAAGTTTCCAGTAAAAATTCAAGGGACAATTTTGATGATATTAGCAGTATAATCAGTAACCATCTGTTAGACATTTGACTAAAGCTAAGTGTGGTGGTTTGATTCAGGTGTTCCCCATAAACTTAAGTGTTCCAAATGTGTAGGTCCCCAGATGGTGGCAATTTGGGAATTGAAGCCTCCTGGAGACAGTGTATTGTTGGGGGTGAGCTTAAGGGTGTTATAGCCATCTTTCCCTTGCCAGGGTTTGACACACTCTCCTGTTGCTGTTGTCCACCTGTTATCCACCTGGCCAATAAAACCCTACTTTTGAGCCAGGCGTGGTGGCGCACGCCTTTAATCCCAGCACTTGGGAGGCAGAGGTAGGAGGATTGCCGTGAGTTCGAGGTCACCCTAAGACTACATAGTTAATTCCAGGTCAGCCTGGACCAGAGTGAAACCCTACCTTGAAAAACCAAAAAAAAATAAATAAATAAATAACCCTGCTTTTCTGTCCACCCACTGCTTGTGCCATCATTTTCCCCCTGCCATCATGGAGCTCCCAAGTCTATAAGCCAAAATAAATACTTTCCTTCCACTAGCTGCTCTTTTCAGGTGTTTTGTTTTGTTTTTTTCCCCAGCAATGTGAACCTGGACTGCAACAGTTAAAATTGGTACTGAGAAGCAGGATCATTGCTGCTAGAAACCTGAGTGTGGCTTTGGTTATTTGGAATTGATTTGTGAGAGGAATGTGGAAGGACTTGAAACCTTAGCCTAAGAGACTTCTTACAGGACCGTAAGTACAGCTTGATGGACTATTCTGGCCAGAGTTGAAGACCTGAATGCAGTAAGAACTATGGACTATGAGGTTTGGCTTATGAGGGTGAGAAAGAGCTTTGCTTGGACTGGGCTAGAAGCAGTTTGTGTGAGAAGTTTGCTGTTATGCCCGTGTCCTGAGAACTTGTGCAGGGTTTTATTGCATAGAAACAGACTGATATGAACTGGAGGATATGGCACAGAAAAAAAAAATGAAATCTTTGGGCTGTAACTGCTGCCCATTCAGCTGTAATTGTTTGAATGATTACAACCATTGAGATTGGGCCAGCTGATCTGCACTATGACATCAAGAAGAATGAGGGCTCTTTAGAAGTAAGGGACCTGAATGCTGAAGGAGTTTACTATTCTCCAAGTTAGCTTTATTCCCCACTGGGTTAACAAATTGGCAGCCCACTTGGTACTGTGGAGTATAACAAATGCAAGAGAGGGTCATTGAATTTGCAACACAGTTTTGTATTTTGGAAATAGCCATGGGCAGTGGGAAGCAGGTTTGTTGGATTACCTGTGTGAAGTCCCAATGGAGCCATGTGGATTGTTGAAGTCAGTTTCACATTGCTAGCAGAAAACACCCAACCCAGAGCAGCTTGTAGGGAAAAGGGTTTATTTTGGCTTACCGACTATAGGGGAACTCCATGATGGCAGAAGAAATGATGGCATGAGCAGGGGGTGGACATCACCTTCTGGCCAACATCAAACAGACAATAGCAACAGGAGAGTGTGCCAAACACTGGCAAGAGGAAGCTGGCTATAACACCCATAAGCTTGCCCCCAAGAATACACTGCCTCCAGGAGGCATTCATTCCCAAATCGCCATCATCTGGGAATCTAGCAATCAGAACATCTACATTTATGGAGGACATCTCAATCAAACTGCCAAATGGATGAACTGTGGGTTGGAGACCCAAATGGAGGTGTCAAGACTATGGGATGGCTGCCAAGGAGAGCTGCCAGTATTAAATGAAGTTTTCTGGGACTGGGAGTAGCCTAGCCAGAGGGACAGAATTGGAACTCCAGAGACTCTTCACTGGTTAGAATTATCGGACTTGGAGACTTGACACTGCTTAGAATTATCAGACATGTAGTTATGGAGTTTGATGTTTGTCCTGTTTGTTTTAAATCTTGTATTGGTTGAGTATTTCTCTGCCATGCCCAATGCCATGTTTTGCAGTGTGAATATTTATTCTATACCATTATGGTTTTTATTTATTTATTTATTTATTTATTTTGGTATTATGGCTCAGTTAAAAGATCTTGGATATGGAGATGTTTGAACTTCATTGGGATTGATAAAACTATAAGGACTTTTAAAGTTGGAATGAATACATTGCATTTTACACCATGGTTGGTCATCTGTTTATGGGGGATAGGGGCAGGATGTAGTGGTTTAATTCAGGTGTCCTCCATACACTTAAGTGTTCAGAATGCTTAGGTCCCCAGCTGGTTACAATTTGGGAATAGGATACTCCTGGAGGCAGTATATTGTTGGGGGCAGGCTTATGGGTGTTATAGCCAGCTCCCCCTTGCCTGTATTTGGTACACCCTCTTGCTGCTATTGTCTACCTTATGTTGGCTGGGAGGTGATGTACCCCCTCTGCTCATGCCTTCATTTTCCCCTGCCATTATGGAACTCCCCCTCAAGTCTATAAGCCAAAATAAACACTTTCCTTCCACAAAGCTGCTCTTGGTTGGGTATTTTCTGCCAACAATGTGAACCTGACTACAACACTAGGCATGGTAGCCCACACCTATATTCTCAGCACTCAAGAGGTTGAGAGAGGAGAATTATCAAAAATCTGAGGCCCCGTTGGGCTATATAGTGAGTTCAAGGAGCTGGGCATGCTGGAGCATGCCTTTAATCCTAGCACTCAGGAGGCCAAGGTAGGAGGATAACAGTGAGTTTGAGGCCAGCCTAAGACTACATAGTGAATCCCAGGACAGCCTGAGCTACAGTGAAACCCTACCTCAAAAAACAAAACAAAACAAACAAACAAAACAATAAGAAAACTATAATGAGTTCAAGGATAGCCTGTGATGCATAGCAAAACCTTGTCTTGAGCTAACACCTCAAAAAAAATAAATAATTGACAGGCTAGAAAGATGGCTTAGTGGTTAAGATGCTTGCCTGTGAAGCCTATGGACACAGGTTTAATTCCCCTGTACCTATGTAAGCCAGATGCACAAAGTAGCACATGTGTCTGGAGTTTGTTTGCAGTGGCTAGAGGCCCTGGCATGCCTGTTCTCTCTATATATACCTATCTGCCTCTCTCTCTGTCTCAGATAAATAAATAAAATATTTTTTAAAATTGACTAAGATTTCTTGCTGGGTTGTTGGGGGTGATTAAATTCTAAGTGACAAACTGGATGTGGCGGTGCACACCTTTAATCCCAGCACTCAGGAGGCAGAGGTAGGAGGATCGCTGTGAGTTCGAGAATACATAGTGAATTCCAGGTCGGCCTGGGCTAGAGCCAGACCTTACCTCGAAAAAAAAATTCTAAGTAACAAAAATAATTTTGTTGCTGGGCATGGTGGCACACTCCTTTAATCCCAGCACTTGGGGGGCAGAGGAAGGAGGATCGCCAAGAGATCGAGGCCACCCTGAGACTACGTAGTGAATAATTACAGGTTAGCCTGGACTAGAGTGAGACCCTAACTCAAAAAATAAAACCAAAAAATAAAAATATTTAAAAAAACATTGCCAAAGCCCTTGGTTTCCCACCAGGAATAGATGGTAAGACTCTATTGCTGAAGACTCCACATACTTGGATGGCAAGGTCATTGAGAAATCCTGCTGGAGATGAGCTGAAAGCCTCCTCCAAGTGGACCAGCTGACAGAAAGTTGGAAAAAGCTACACTGCATGCAGTTCAATGGGAGAGAGAAAACACCAGTGAAGGTACTCAACAGTGAACACTGCAAGCTTCAAATTTGGCCAGCCAGGCCAAATGAGCCAATGAGTGCAATAGTGACATGTCTGTTATGGGGGAAACCAACTGCTCTCTAATTGTACTGGAGGCCTGCTCCATGGGAGGGAATACATCCCTGATACTGAAAAACCTATGACAGGGGTAATCATGAACCCTAGAGGTGTAACGTCTGCTGGTGTATCGCTAAATGTATATACTATGCTCACCAAACTGCCCAGTAAGCACTTCTCTTAATGTCCACATGCATATATTAATGCTACTATCATTTATGATTAGAGAAGCTTCTCTTTTCAGATGGTGGTGACCTTGGGATAACTCAAGTGCTGAGAAGAAGGGACAGAGGAGTGCTCAGCACTGAAACATCTCAAACACACCTTCCAAGGCTCAGGGTCCATGTGGAAGGGGGAGGGGAGGAAAGAATGTAATAGCCAAAGGAAGAATAGGACTCCTTACAACGTGCTTCTCCAGATACAAAATGGCCTGGATATCCATGACCTCACAGTGCCTGACACGACCTACACAAGACCATCATAATAGGAGCAAAAGATCATGGCATCAAACTGAAATAAGAGACTGATTGAGAAGGGAGGGGATATGATGGAGAGTGAAGTTTCAAAGGGGAAAGTGGGGGGAGAGAGGGAAGTACCATGGGATATTGTCTACAATTAAAGAAGTTGTCAACAACAAAAAAAAAAATTTAAGAAAATTGTTTAAACTGGGCACAGTGGGACATGCTTGTAATCTCATCTTTCTCCTTTTGTTAATTTATTTACTAACTTATTTTATTTTATTTATTTATTTGAGAAAAAGACAATGGGTGCGCCAAGGCTGTCAGCCACTGCAAATAACTCCAGACGCATGCACCACCTACGTGCATCTGGCTTATGTGGATACTATGGAATCTAACCTGGGTCTGTAGGCTTCGCAGACAAATGCCTTAACCACTAAGCCAATTCTTCTCTGTTTTTTAAGATAAGGCCTTATCGGGCTGGAGAGATGGCTTAGCAGTTAAGGCGCTTGCTTGTGAAGCCTAAGAGCATTTGTTCCAATCTCCTGGTCCCACATAGTAGCCAGACGTAAAAGTGACACAAGCATGCAATGTTGCAATGCACACAAGGGGGTGCACATATCTGGAGTTATTCACAGCAGCTGAAAGGCCCTGGCATGCCCATTCTCTCTCTCTCTTTCTCTCTCTCAAAAATAAAATAATAGGGGCTGGAGAGATGGCTTAGCGGTTAAGGCACATGCCTGTGAAGCCTAAGGACTCCAGTTTGATTCTCCAGGTCCCACATAAGCCAGATGCACATGGTGTCACATGCATCTGGAATTCGTTTTCAGTGGCTAGAGGTCCTGGCGTGCCCATTATTATTCTTTCTCTCTGTCTCCAATAAATAAATAAATAATAAATCTTTTTTTAAAATAATAATAATAATAATAAAGTTTTCCACTAAAACCTAAAACAGAAGGCTGGAGAGATGGCTTAGTGGTTAAGGTGCTTGGCTGTGAAGACTAAGAATCCAGGTTCAGTTCCCCAGGACCCATATAAGCCAGATGTAAAAGGTGGTGCATGCATCTGGAGTTAATTTGCAGTGGCCAGAGGCCCTGACCCTACCCTCCCAATAAATTTATTTAATTTTTAAAAAGCTAGTAATATTTTATGTGTATATGTATGTGTGTGCATGTTGGAAGTCAGAAGGCAACCTCAAGAGATAGTCCTCAAGAATGTAATCCACTTAAAACAAACAAACAAACAAAAAACAAACCCAGAGCCTCTAATTAGACTAAGTTGACTGGCATGGAGCCCAGGGTCCTCATGTTTCATTTCTCCAGTGTTGAGAATACAAGTACACATCACCATGTGCAGCATTTTTATGTGGCCTACAAGGATCAAACTCAGGTCTTCCTGTATGCAAGCTAACCACTTTACCAACTGACCTATTTCCCTAGCCCCTCCAAGATTTAATACATTTTCTAAATATTTATTTATTTATTTATTTATTTATTTATTTATTTATTTATTTTCAAGTGAAGAGAGAAAGAAAGAGAGAACGAGAGAGAGAAGAGAAGAGATACAGACAGAGAGAATGAGCACGCAGGGGCCTCTAGCCACTGCAAATGAACTTCAGATGCATGCACCACTTTGTGCATCTGGCTTTATATGGGTGCTGGAGAATTGAACCCAGGTCAATAGGATTTCCAGGCAAGCATCTTAACTGATGAGCCATCTCTCCAGCTTTCTAATACATTTTGTGTGTGTGTGTGTGTGTGTGTGTGTTTCAAAGTAGGATCTCGTTCTAGTCCAGGCTAACCTGGAATTCACTACATAGTCTCAGGGTGGCCTTGAACTCACAATGATACTCCTACCTCTGCCTCCCAAATGCTAGGATTAAAGGTATGCACTACCGCACCCAGCCTCTAACACATGTTTGCCAAATTGTTTTTCACTTTTTAAATATATATTATATAAATATATACTTATTATTAAATATTAAATTATTATATTAATAAATATATTTATATAAATATATATTATACTCTTTTATCCTCTTGCCCCCGCTCCCTTTACCCTGGGGACCCTCCTCATTGGGGTTATGGTATTCACTGTGAGGTCATGAAGACTTCACTCAGTTCCTGTGGGATAGCAGGGGGACAGTGCTTCAGGATATTCCTACCCATTCTATGGCTCTTACAATCTTTTTGCCCTCTTTTCCACAGTGTTCTCTGAGCCATGGTGGACCTGTTAGCAGTCTGAATTTAGTTATTTTTGCCATGTTTATTCCTGAATTGTGTTTTAAATTTTTGAGACAGAGTCTCATGTAGCCTAAGCTATCCTCAAACTTACTATGTGTAAGAGGTTAGCCTCTAACTCCTGGTTCTTCTGCTTCTATTTCCCGAGTGTTGGGATTCCAGGTATATGACATCATACCCAGTTATTCCTGAATTAAAAAAATTTTTTGCTCAGACAGCTGGGCATGGTAGCACATGCCTTTAATCCCAGCACTTGGGAGGCAGAGGTAGGAGGACTGCCTTGAGTTCAAGGCCACACTGAGACTACATAGTGAATTCCAGGTGAGCCTGAGCTAGGGCAAGACCTTACCTCAAAAAAACAACAACAACAAAAAATGTTGCTCAGCAGGGTGTGGTGGCACATGCCTTTAATCCCAGCCCTTGGGAAGCAGATGTAGGAGGATTGCTATGAGTTTAAGGCCACCCTGAGACTACATCGTGAATTCCTGGTCAACTTGAGCTGAAGCAAGACCCTACCTCAAAAAAAAAAAAAAAAAAAAAGTTGCTGCCCTAAAGCTATCATTTTTTCCCCTAAAGCTTTCATTTTATTTGTTTGTTTTTGTTTGTTTGTTTGTTTGTTTTGAAGTAGGGTTTCACTCTAGCCAAGGCTGACCTGGAATTCACTAAGTAGTCTCATGGTAGCCTCAAACCATGGCGATCCTCCTACCTCTGCCTCCCAAGTGCTGGGATTAAAGGCGTGCACTCCACGCCTGGCTGTTAAAGCTTTCATTTTAAAATAAATTTCCTCACTTGTTGCTGTCTGATCTTATAACCAGAAAACTGCCAAATTGTTCTTCTTGTCTTGTTCATAGATTTTTTTTTCAGTCTTTTGTGTAAAAAATATTACTCTCTCTAGGGCTGGAGAGATGGCTTAGCGGTTAAACGCTTGCCTGTGAAGCCTAAGGACCCCGGTTCAAGGCTCGATTCTCCAGGACCCATGTAAGCCAGATGCACAAGGGGGCGCACAACACATATCTGGAGTTCATTTGCTGTGGCTGGAGTCCCTGGTGTGCCCATTCTCTCTCTACCTGCCTATTTCTGTATCTCTCTCTGTCTTTCTCAAATAAATAAATAATAAAAATATAAAAAAATTACTCTCTCTAAAAAACTAGAGTTAAATTTTCCTTTCAAATTATTATATCTTGTGTCCCTTTATTTATTTTACAGGCTAATGTCTACAATATAATGTCTGTTAGGGTGGGGATAATGTTTTGTTTTGTTTTTATGTATTCCTGCTTTTAAAGGGATTACTATTAATATTTCACTATTAAACATGACGTTTAGGGTCAAGAATAGTATGACTCCTATCTAGAATCTCTACTTCAGTGAGGAAAGGAAAAGAGAAATGAGGGGATTTTAAATGGTAATCATTTCTTCCTGCTTTACTTGTTGCAATAATACATCCATGTAGGGGTTTCCATCCCATTTTTCACAATAGGGGCCTAGTATTTACTGGACCCACTAGAGCATAAGCTTTACAGCTGGAAAAGGTGGCTCATTCCTGTCATCCCAACATTTGGGAAACTAGACCAGGAGGACTGTCATGAGTTCCAGACCAGCCCAGGATAGAGTGAGGCCCTGTCTCAAAAAACCAAAGCAAGTGTCTATGAAGATCATTCAGTGAGTAAAATGCTTGATGTTCAAGTGTGAGGACCCGAGTTTGCATCCCCTGAACCCATGTAAAAGGTAGCACTGGGGAGGTAGAGACAAGAAGATCCCTGGGGCTTGCTGGCCAGCTAGTCTAGCATAGCTGGGGAAAAACAGTTAACAACTTTGTGAGCAAGCAGGGGCCTCTGCTATATAAAACAACCAACCTGACAAGATGTACACAGCCTAGGTGGGTAAATAATTGGCTAAGAGATCTTTCTACTCGGTGGAAAGGAACCCATAGCTGGAACTGGGAACCAAGTCAGAATCCTATGGAGACCAAGATTATGGTCTCCAACAATAAGCTCCCACTAGTTTTTGTCCCAAAGAGGGGCCACATCCATCAAAACCTCTCTAAATTAACAATGCTTATTCCCTTTAACCTACACTGATCTCACTCTCCATTGGAGAATCTGTTCTTCTTTTTCAGTAGGCAGCAAGAACAGAGCGCAACAAAATCTATCAACAAGACAAGAAAAGATAGCTGACGCCCTGGCAGGAGATGAACCACCCCTTGCACTTGAGCTAGGACCCAGGTGAAACCTCAGAGGAATTGGCGAGATGAGCAAGAGTGCTGCTTCCATGGCAAACCTGACAACCTGCATCAGGGTGATGGAGACAGACACTGAGGACACTCAACACGTATTAAAGCAGAAATCCAGAAGGTGCTGAGAGACCAACACTAAAGTAAACTTAAAACACACCCTCCAAGGCTCAGGGAATTTTGAGAAAGAGGGGGCGGAAAGATTATAAGAGTCACAGGGTGGGAAGGAATATCCAGAGGTATTGCCACCCCTCACAATGACTGACTGCTGCTCTCACAACTCATAACTCACAACCCCACGGGGAATACAAGTAATCCCACTGAGGAGGGCCCTCAGTGGAATGGGGGCATGGAGGAGGAAAATGATGATACCAACACATGATGTGTTCATACAAAATATATACTTAATAAAAATTCATTTAAAAAAGTTTTGTTATATGGGATGCCATTTGGTTCAAATAGCTCCAGCATCTTTGGGTCTTCCATAACCAAACCCAAGCTCAGCATAAACAGTAAAATTAATAAACTTAGCCAGGTGTGATGGTGCATACCTTTAATCCCAGCACTCAGGAGGCAGAGGTAGGAGGATCACCATAAGTTCCAGGCTAGCTTGGGACTACATAGTGAGTTCCAGGTCAGCCTGGGCTACTATGAAACTCTACCTCAAAAAAAAACAACAAATAATTAATAAACTTAACCAATCAGAAATAATTTAACCTAGTAATTGGGGACTATGTATTTTAAACAAATATATTTTCTTTTTCTTGTTATGACAAACACCTTATAAAGTTTCTTCTCTCACTCTATTGATATAGCAACAAACCCTTGTGGCTGATGCTGCCCAATTCATGAACCAGAGTGCTCATAAATTTATTAAAGTTTTGTTAAACATTAAAATTTTAATGTGGCAAAGTTTATGTTTATGTACCCCAGCACTTTCATATGTTCTATAGACACCTGCTCTGCCATATTGCTCAAAATGATTAAAAAAAAAAAAAAAACTTAACAAAGCACGTTAATTGTGATAAAGGTCACACATCCCACTCACCCCTACCTAAAATAATCTTTAAATACTTCTCACTGGGAAAAATAAACTATGCTAATCTGATGACTTCTTTTACCTCCTGGACATTCTTGCATCAATCCTGGTTTAAGAAACATAGTGGAGGAGTGAGAGGTTAGATTGAAAAGGTGAACTGGAGCCATGTTTAAAAAGTCTTAAATGCAAAAGTAGGAAAATTAACATTCTGTGTCACTTTTTTGATTCAGTAGATTATAATTCCTTGGCAGACATACTTCTGATGAGCAAGTGATTTTTTTTTTCTCAAATGGACTCTTTCATTCAAATTAATGAGTGATCTTTATGTGCCAAATACTTGGTTTAGTGTTGTGTGGAATAAGAGACATGATGAAAGACACCATTCTGCCCTAAAGCAATTTATAAGTTAATCTTGAAACATTTCTTGTATGCAAATTATTACTAAGTAAAGTAAAATATGGCAAGTGGCAAATACATGAGAGTTCAGAGAGCTAATGAAGTTCCAAGCATGTTTTGTGTGACATGGTGCTCTGAGAAGAACAACTATTGTCATTTTTACCAGAAGCATCTATGACCACACAGGAGGATTCCAGATTGAGCCTGCTGAGGTTGTCATCCATGCTTGGATGAAGTCTTACAATGATGGCTGCTTTGGGGTTTGTATGCTTCTGTAAGTAATCTCTTGCCCATGCCCTATATAGAAGCCCAATAAACTCACTGGCTGCCAGGGTGAACTTCACTGGAATCCACCTTTAGTTTGTCTGGGGTGCCCTGCCTAGGGCACTTCCTCAAACAAGAGTTCATGCAACAGTAGAAAATGACCTTGGAATGTAAGTAGGGTGGATAACTGTCCTGATTTGCATTTACTGGGGTGGTAGTCACCTTTTGTAACCTTGATAAAATAGCTGGAAAAGCCAGTGAATAGAGGAAGGCTTTGGCTCACAGTTTCAGAGGTGTCAGTCCATGCTGGCTGGCTTCATTGTTTCTAGGTCTATGGTAAGGTGGCTCACCATGGTGGAAGGATGTGGTGGAGTAAAACTGCTCAGCTCATGGTGACCAGGATGCAGAGAGAGAGAGACAGAGACAGAGAGAAGGGAGGCTGGGGGGAGGAAGGTTGAGGAACAAGATAAATTCTTCAAAAGTATTTCCCCAGTGATCTACTTCCTCTGCTTAAGCCCATCTCCTAATAGATCATAAATTCATTGATGAATTAATAAATGTATTGATGAACTTAGTGACCTTATGATCCAGTCATCTCTCAATAGTACCACAAACTGGGCACCAAGTCATCCAAACGTGAGTATTTCTTGGGGACATTTCATACTGAAGCCTGAGGGGGTTCTGAAGATTCAGAACTTTCATTGATCAAACCAGAATAGTTCTGGGGAAACCAAGAGAGTTGGTCACTTAACAAAGGCAGGCAGGTAGGAAGAGTAGGTTGAGGCTTTATCCAGGACAGGAGATGGAAGTTGAAAGAATCCTGTAGAATGACTTAGGTTATATTGGCTACCTTGACTCATAGGTTGAATAATAGTCCTACCAATAGTTTAGTGATTCTGTTGTTGTATCAAAAGACAAAATTGGGCTGGAGAGATGGCTTAGCGGTTAAGGCGCCTGCCTCCTAAGCCTAAGAATGTTGGTTCCAATCTCCAGGTCCTACGTTTAGCCAGATGCAAAGTGATGCAAGGGCACAATGCCGCACTTGCCCACAAGGGGGTGCACGCATCTGGATTTTGTTCACAGCACCTGAGAGACTGCTGGCACACCCATTCTCTATCTGTCTCCCTCTCCCTCTCTCTCTCTCTGTCTGTCTCTGTGTCTCTCTCTAAAAATAAAAAAAATTTTTAAACTTTTAAAAAAAAGACAAAATTATGAGCTGGGTGTGGTGGTGCATGCCTTTTATACAAGCCCTTGGGAGGCAGAGGTAGGAGGATCATTGTGAGTTCGAGGCCACCCTGAGACTGCAGAATGAGTTCCAGATCAGCCTGACCCTACCTTTAAAAAAAAGACAAATTTAGTTTAAAGATACAAGATTTTTTTTGGTTTTTTAGGGTCTCACTTCCAGGCTGACCTGGAATTAACTATGAAGTCTCAGGGGCGAAGCATCCTACCTCTGTTCTGGGATTGTGCGCCACCAAAATTGGTTTTTATTTGAATGAGTGCATCTTGTTCTGTAAAACAGAATGAACAGAGCTGAACAGAGTGGGCTTAGGAAAACAGAAGCAGAGGGACTGAAGAGATGGCTCAGTGGTTAAAGGCACTTACTTGCAAAGCCCGACAGTCCTGGATCCATTCCTCAGTATCCACATAATGCCAGATGCACAGTGGTGCATGTATCCAGAGTTCATTCACAGCAGCAGGGGTCCTGGGGTACCCACTTTCACTCTCTCTTTTCCCTTCTCTCTCTCTCTCTCTCTCTCAAATAAATAACTTATGCTAAAAAAAAAAAAAAAAAAAAAAGCAGAAACTGGGTCTATGGAGATGGCTCAGTGCTATGCAAGTATGAGGACCTAAGTTTAGTCACCAGCTTCCACATAAAAAGCCATATGTGGCCACATACCCTTGTAATCCCAGCTCTGAGGCAGGTGGGAAGAGGAAGGTCACTGGGGTTCACTGGCCAGCCTAGCTGAAGAAAAGGGAGCTCCAGGCTCATTGAGTGACTCACAAGGAAGTAAGTAAGATGGAGATCAATAGAGGAGGCCTTCAACATCATCCTCCGGTCTCCATAGGTGTGCACACAAGTGGAGCACCTGCATACCCATGTGCATACAACACACATGCTATACATCAAAAAAAAAAAAAAGAACAGAGGCAGAAACAGAGGGATGTAGAGGTCAACAACTGTAATGAGGGGCTAGGGCAGGAGAAACTTGAGTTTGAGGCCAGCCTGTAGTACCTAGCAAAACCCTGAGAGACAGGAGCAGGATGGGGAGAAAGAGGAGGAGAAGAAAATGGAAACCATAAAGCATATTTCCTTAGTGAGTTAAAAGGAACTTTTCTTACAATGCCAGCCAGGTACATTGGGGCCCTTCAGATAGTTACTGTGAATCTCTTGTTTTGTTTTGTTCTGGCAATCTGATCCATCTCAAAGCCAGGAATGATGGCACACACTTGACATGCCAGTACTTGGGATGTAGAGGCAGGACAAGTTTGACGACAGCCTGAGCAACACAAAGCCCTGTCTCCAAACAAACAAACAAACAAGCAATAATAAAATAAATAATATGCCAGGCGTGGTGGCTCATGCCTTTAATTCTAGCACTCAGGAGGCAGAGGTAGGAGGATGGCAGTGAGTTCAAGGCCAGCCTGAGGCTACAGAGTGAGTTCCAGGTCAACCTGGGCTAGAGTGAGATCCTACCTCAAAAAAAAAAAATACTAATAAACCAATGACTTCTAATCCTAGTATAAAAGAGGTGAAGGCAGGAGAATAGGGACTTTGAGGCCAGTGTGGTCCATATAGGAAGACCCCTGAGACTGCAGAATGAGTTCCAGATCAGCCTGACCCTACCTTTAAAAAAAGACAAATTTAGTTTAAAGATACAAAAAAAAAAGGCCTCGAACTCTGGCGATCCTCCTACCTCTGTTTAAAGAATGCGCCACCACTACAATTGGTTTTTATTTGCAATTCTAGAATTGGGCAGCATCTTGTTCTGTAAAACAGAATGAGTGTTCTGCTGAGCTGAACAGAGCGGGCTTAGGAAAACAGAAGCAGAGGGACTGAAGAGATGGCTCAGTGGTTAAAGGCACTTACTTGCAAAGCCCGACAGTCCTGGATCCATTCTCAGTATCCACATAATGCCAGATGCACAGTGGTGCATGTATCCAGAGTTCATTCACAGCAGCAGGGTCCTGGGGTACCCACTTTCACTCTCTCTCTTTTCCCCCTCTCTCTCTCTCTCTCTCTCAAATAAATAACTTATGCTAAAAAAAAAAAAAAAAAAGCAGAAACTGGGTCTATGGAGATGGCTCAGTGCTATGCAAGTATGAGGACCTAAGTTTAGTCACCAGCTTCCACATAAAAAGCCATATGTGGCCACATACCCTTGTAATCCCAGCTCTGAGGCAGGTGGGAAGAGGAAGGTCACTGGGGTTCACTGGCCAGCCTAGCTGAAGAAAAGGGAGCTCCAGGCTCATTGAGTGACTCACAAGGAAGTAAGTAAGGTGGAGATCAATAGAGGAGTCCTTCAACATCATCCTCCGGTCTCCATAGGTGTGCACACAAGTGGAGCACCTGCATACCCATGTGCATACAACACACATGCTATACATCAAAGAAAAAAAAGAACAGAGGCAGAAACAGAGGGATGTAGAGGTCAACAACTGTAATGAGGGGCTAGGGCAGGAGAAACTTGAGTTTGAGGCCAGCCTGTAGTACCTAGCAAAACCCTGAGAGACAGGAGCAGGATGGGGAGAAAGAGGAGGAGAAGAAAATGGAAACCATAAAGCATATTTCCTTAGTGAGTTAAAAGGAACTTTTCTTACGATGCCAGCCAGGTACATTGGGGCCCTTCAGATAGTTACTGTGAATCTCTTGTTTTGTTTTGTTCTGGCAATCTGATCCATCTCAAAGCCAGGAATGATGGCACACACTTGACATGCCAGTACTTGGAATGTAGAGGCAGGACAAGTTTGACGACAGCCTGACCAACACAAAGCCCTGTCTCCAAACAAACAAACAAACAAACAAGCAATAATAAAATAAATAATATGCCAGGCGTGGTGGCTCATGCCTTTAATTCTAGCACTCAGGAGGCAGAGGTAGGAGGATGGCAGTGAGTTCAAGGCCAGCCTGAGGCTACAGAGTGAGTTCCAGGTCAACCTGGGCTAGAGTGAGATCCTACCTCAAAAAAAAAAAAAATACTAATAAACCAATGACTTCTAATCCTAGTATAAAAGAGGTGAAGGCAGGAGAATAGGGACTTTGAGGCCAGTGTGGTCCATATAGGAAGACCTTGTCTCAAAAATAAATTTAATCAAATAAAAATAAAACAGTGGGGATGGAGAGATGGCTTAGCAGTTTGGCACTTGCCAGTAAAATCTAAGGACCCAGGTTCAATTCTCCAATACTCATGTAAGCCAGATGCACAAGGTAGTACATGCCTCTAGAACCTTGTTTGCAGTGGCTAGCAGCCCTGGCATGCCCATTCTCTCTTTCTCTCTCTCTCTCATAAATAAATAAATATTTTAAAATAAAACAGTGAACTCCCACCAATTTTAGGAACTGCAAATATTTTTTAAAATTTTTAAATATTTTATTTATTTATTTGAGACACAGAGAGAGAGAGAGATGAAGAGGCAGAGAGAAAGAGAGAATGGGGGTGCCAGGGCCTCCAGCCACTGCAAACAAACTCCAAACACATGTGTCCCCTTGTGCATCTGGCTTATGTGGGTCTTGGAGAATTGAACCTGGGTCCTTAGGCTTCACAGGCAAATGCCTTAACCACTAAGCCATTTCCCCAGCCATTTATTTTTTTAAAATATTTTATTTATATATTTGCTAGCAAAGAGAGAATGAGAGAGATAATGGGTGCACCAGGGCCTTCTGCTGTAGCAAACTCCAGATGAACCAGGCGTGGTGACGCACGCCTTTAATCCCAGCACTTGGGAGGCAAAGGTAGGAGGATCATCATGAGTTCAAGGCCACCCTGAGACTACATAGTGAATTCCAGGTCAGCCTGAGCTAGAGTGAGACCCTACCTCAAAAAATAAAAAATAAACTCCAGATGCATGAGCCACTTTGTGCATTTGGCTTGACATGGGTACTAGGGATTTGAACCCAGACTTCCTGGCTTTGCAAGCAAGTGACTTTAACCACTGAGCAATCTTTCCAGCCTCATTGTTTTTTGTTTTCTGAAACAGGATCTTATATATATAGCTCAGGCTGGCCTCAACCTATCTATCTCACAATGACCTGAACTCCTAATCCTCCTGCCTTCACCTCCAGAGTACTGAATTTATAGGCATGTGCCATCACGCCTGGCCAAGTACTATATTAAAGGGTGGACAGAAAGATAAGCATGAGGGCATTAGGAATAGGTGGGAGCTGGGCCACTACAAACTATTGAGAAAGTGGGCACACTTGGGAGTAGGGCAAAGACAACATGAGAAGGGGGAGGAAGTGAAGAAAGAGGGGAGGAAGTGAAGAAAGAGGTGAGAGGCTACATATACAATCACAATAGCTCTGGAAGCCTTGCCTCCAGCCAGTGTGAGGAAACCTAGCAATTGTCATTAAAAGTAATAAATCGATTCCTAATGTTTTATAGAAATAATAGGATGGGAATGTGTCAGTAGATAATTGTCTTCTCTTAATTTGGTTGTACAGTTGTGAAATGCTACAAGTCACTTTGCTAAATGCACAAGTTGATTGCAGAGAACTACTTTTAAAATAAAGATTAAAGAGTCCAAAACAGGAGCTAAAGGGAAGCCTGGGGAATGGTATTCCAGGATGATAGTGCTTAAATGAGTCAGACTACTGAGCCTCTCATTGTAGAGATGAGGAAACTGACAACAAGCAGGTTTAATTGGATTACTCCATGACATTGAAATAGTTAATAAAATAGACTGGACTTGAATACCAGGACTCTTGACTCCTAATCAAGTGCTTTCTGTAATGCTACACACTAGTATAAAACTCCAGGTTAACCTGACCCAGAGGCTCCACAATTTTTAAAAATATTTATTTATTTACCCGCACATGTGTGTGTGTGTTTGCACACACACAGTAGAGTCTCTTACCACTGCAAAAGCAAACATGTGATGCTGACCCCACCTCCCTAGACATGTTTCACAATTTGTGTGTGTGTGTGTGTGTGTGGCTTTTCGAGGTAGGGTCTTACTCTAGCTCTGGCTGACCTGGAATTCACTTTGCCTTCTCAGGGTGGTGGCCTCAAACTCCTGGCAATCCTCCTACCTCTGCCTCCCAAGTTCTGGGATTAAAGGTGTGCACCACCATGTCCAGCATGTTTCACAATTTTTAATGTTAGAAGCATTTTTGTGATTATAGTTTGTTTTAAATATTATTTTTATTTATTTATTTATTTAAAAGAGGAAGAGAGGGCCGGGGAAATGGCTCAGCGGTTAAGGCGTTTGCCTGCAAAGCCTAAGGACCCAGGTTTGATTCCCTAGGACCCACCTTAGCCAGATGCACAAGGGGGTGCACACATCTGGAGTTTGTTTACAGCAGCTGGAGTCCCTGGTATGCCCATTCTGTCTTTCTCTCTGCCTCTTCCTCTCTCTCTCTCAAATAAATAATTAAATAAAATATTTTTCAAAAAAAAGAAAGAGGAAGAGAGAGAGAAGCAGATGGAGAGAGAATGGGTGTGCCAGGGCCTCTAGCCACTGTAAATGAACTTCAGATGCATGTATCATCTTGTGCATCTGGCTTATGTGGGTCTTGGGGAATCGAACCTGGGTTATTTGGCTTTGCAGGCAAGTGTCTTAACCCTAAGCTATCTCTGAAGGCCATAGTTATGGTTTTGTACCTAATGATTCTCACCATATTGTAGCAAAGGCCATCTCTACCCATCTTGGTAGAGACAAATACCTGACTTAGAAGGAAAAAAGTGTCTTAACCACTGAGCAATCTCTTTAGCCCCAAGAAGTCAAGATTATTGAAGTTCACATAAGGGCATGAAACATGGACAAGGAGTTACATTCCCTGAGGAAGCAGACCTAGGTTAGAGAATCTGCAAATTCTAGCTGAAAGTGAATACCAGAAAGATCTAGGGAATCTCTGTATGATATGTGGGTACTGGGGAGTCAAGCCCAAGCAGGTTGTTAGGCCTTGCAGGCAAGCACCTTAATTGCTGAGCCACCTCTCCAACCCTGTTTTTTATTTGTTTTGTTTTGGTTGGTTTTTTTTTTTCAAGATCATTTTGCCAGATGTGGTGGCACATGCCTTTAATCTCAGCACTCAGAAGGCAGAGGTAGGATAGCTGTGAGTTTGAGGCCAACCTGAGACTATATAGTGAGTTTCAGATCAGCCTGAGACCCTATCTTGAAACAAACAAACAAACAAAAAAGCCAAAAATACAGAGTGAAGGCAGAAGAGATGGCTTAGTGGTTAAGGTACTTTGCTTGCAAAGCGTAGCAACTGAAATTCGATTCCCCAGTACCACATAAAGACAGATATACAAAATGGTGCATGCATCTGGAGTTCATTTGCAATAGCTAGAAGCCATGGTGTGCCCATTCTTTCCATCTGTGTATCTTCTCTCTATGTCTCTCTGATTGCAAGTAAATAAATAAAACAAATCAAAATTTAAAAACTTTCCAGGTGTTGGTGGTGCTCATCTTTTTAAAAAATTTTTATTTATTTATTTGCAAGCAGAGAGAGAGAGAAGAGAGGCAGACACACACAGAATAGGCATGCTATGGCCTCTGGCCACCGCAAACAAACTCCAGGTACATGTGCCTCTCATGCATCTGGCTTATGTGGGTCCTGGAGAATTGAACCAGGATCCTTTGGCTTCGCAGGCAAATGCTTTAACCGCTAAGCCATCTCTCCAGACGGGTGCTCATCTTTAATCTCAGCACTTGGGAGGCAGAGGTAGGAGGATTGCAGTGAGTTCAAGGCCACCCTGAGACTACATAGTGAGTTCCAGGTCAGCCTGGGCTAGAGTGAGACCCTACATTAAAAAACCAAAAGCAAACAAACAAACAACAACAACAACAACAAAACACCATTTTGTAAAAGGTTTCCGAAACTTGATGAGCAGTTTATCATTTTTTAAAAGGCATTGTAATATCACATTTTTATTTCCCAGTTTGAATTTAACTCCATATATTGTATTCACCAGATAATTTAGATCTTTTTTTTTTTTTTTGGTTTTTCGAGGTAGGCTCTCACTCTAGTCCAGGCTGACCTGGAATTAACTATGTAGTCTCAGGGTGGCCTCGAACTCTCAGCGATCCTCCTACCTCTGCCTCCCGAGTGCTGGGATTAAAGGTGTGCGCCACCACGCCCGGCTCAGATAATTTAGATCTTATATTTTAGTGCTATCCTAAGTAAGAGTGACAGAAAGATTTGGTAGAAAGGTTTTCCAGAACCCCTGTTGGCACACTGGATAGAAAAAAGACAATTCTGGTGATGGCAACATCATGCTCAGCTAAATAGATGACATTGTGTGTTGGGAGGTGGTATGTACAGCATATGCATGTGTGCACCTGTGAGGCCACATGTGCAGGTTGGAGTAGAATGCCAGGTGGCCTCCTCTATTGCTCTTCTGCACATTGTTTCCTTGAACAGAGTCTCCACAGTCTGGCTGAGCAAATGACACTGTCTCCACCTCAGAAATGACACTGCAAATGAATTCCAGACCCATGCACCACCTTGTGCATCTGGCTTATCGGGGTCCTGGGGAATCAAACCTGGGTCCTTTGGCTTTACAGGCAAGTGCTTTAACCACTAAGCCATCTGTCCAGCCCAATGCCTGCCTTTTTAGTTGGGTATGGTGGTTTGAATTAGGTTTCCCCCATAAACTCATGTGTTCTGAATGCTAGGTCCCTAGCTGATGGCAATTTGGGAATTGGAGTCTTCTGGAAGAGATGTGTTTTTTGGAATGGGCTTATAGGTGTTATACCTAGCTTCCCCTTGCCAATGTTTGCCTCATCCTCCTGCCACTGTTTGCCATCTACTATGGCAGAGGTGCTGTCCAGCCTCTGCTCATGCCACATTTTCCTTTGCCATCAAGGAGCTTCTCCTTGAGTCTGTAAGCCAAAATAAACACTTTTCTTCCATGAGCTCCTTTTGGTCAGGTGCTTTTTGCCAGAAATGTGAGGGTAACTACAGCATCATGCTTGCGTGCTCTCACCCACTGAGCCATCTTCCCATTCCCAGTGGGTAACATTCTTAAGGAGTTATTGATGATATAACTGATCTCTCCCTTTTTCCTTCTTCCTATCTTTCTCCCTCTCCTAGCATGGTAGTTCATGTCTATAATCTTAGCATTTGAGAAGCTGAAGTAGGAGGCCAGCCAGCCTGGGTTAAAAGAAGTAAAGAAAGATAGTCTCTCTCTCTCTCTCTCTCTCTTATCCAAATATATGTATGCTATACATACATCCTACCACTGAGAAACACCTCCCAAACCCCAAATTAGAATCTCATAATTAGGATCCCATAACCTTCTTGTAGTTAAAGTCTGGAAAGAAAATTATTCATAAAACATGCTTTGGTAACATGCCTGGATGAATCATGAATGTTTCCTGGATGGTCAATAAATCATAGAATCAAAGGCATTATCTAGTACAAACCTGCATCTTGTAGATGACTAAACTGATCCTGACATTCCTATGTGCTTCACACTCTGACATTAAGGAAGGGAAAAGCAAAATCTGTTAGAATGCAAAAACCATAAGAAAGAAAAAAGAGGGGCTGGAGAGATGGCTTAGTGGTTAAGGCATTTGCCTGCAAAGCCAAAGGATCCCGGTTCCACCCTCCAGGACTCACATAAGCCAGATGCACAAGGGGGTGCATGCATCTGGAGTTCATTTGCAGTGGCTGGAGGCCCTGGCATGCCCATTTTCTCTCTCTTCTCTCTCTCTCTTTCTCTCTCTCTGTCTCTTTCTCTCAAATAAATAAATTTCCAGGTTTTACATTCTCAGATGCAAAGACCATCTTCATTCTTCTCTGGAACTTGACTTCAGTTGAGTTAAAACACCTTAAAACTGAATTTGCTACACAGAACTCAACAATGCCTTCCTGTGGCTTCAGGGGAGTATAAAAAAGAAAAAGTATCTGCAGGTGCTGGAACAACTATGAAGAGAAGCTATAAATATTAGTCATTTGTAAATTCATCAGTGTCTCTAAACAGATGAATACATTGTTTCCTAAGAAAGCACCAAGTACAGGAGGAGCCAAAGTGCTCCAAAAAAAAAAAAAAAAAGTAAAAACAAGAACAGATGTGAGGAAATCATACTATTTTGCCTCATAAGGAATAAAAGTCATTCTGTTTCTCTCTTTTATAAGCAATTAGTTTTTCTAGCATTTTATTTATTTATTTGAGAGAGATATAGAGAGAAGCAGATAGGGACAGATAGAGAGGTGCCTCAACCACTAAGCCATCTCTCCAGCCCATCACTTAGTTTTTGAATAATGCTTATCATGTTAAGAGTACAATACCTAGGATTTTCACCCTTCAGATACAAAACTCAAATGGAAATGAAAAAACTGCAAATTTCTTATCAATTTCTAGATGAATTTTCAGGAGTCTTACTTTCTGCACCTATTAAGAAATAGTTTGGGCTGGAGTGATGGCTAAGTGATTAAAATGTTTAAGCTGGGCATGCCTTTAATTCCAGCACTCAGGAAGCAGAGGTAAGAGGATTGCCGTAAGTTTGAGGCTACCCTGAGACTACATAGTGAATTCCAGGTCAGCCTGGAGTAGAGTAGACCCTACCTCGAAAAACCAAAAATAATCATAATAAAATAAAAATTAAAAAAAGTGCTTGCCTGCAAACCCTAAGGATGCAGGTTTAATTCCCCAGTACCTATGTAAGCCAGATGCACGTGGTGGTACATGTATCTGGAGTTTGTTTGCAATAGCTAGAGGCCCTGGTGCAGCCATTCTCTCTCTCCATAAATATATATATAAAAAAGTATATATATATATAATTTTTTTTAATTTAAAGAAATAGTTCAAGTTGGCTTTAAAAATTTTTTTGATTATTAAAGATCTATCGTATTTGTTATAAAGACTTTTCTCAGGAGACCCCCCCCCAAAAAAATCAATACAAACTATTGCCTAGATTCTTGGTTGCCCATAAGAACTAGATGGTAAGACCCTATTGCTAAAGGTAGCACATGCTTTAGTTGCAGGACATTGAGACATTTAGCTGGAACTGAACTGGAAGCCTCTTCCTTGCTGACAAGCTGTCATGATACTGAAAAGTGATGTGCAGCCTGCTGGGGAAGAAAAGTCATCAAAAGTCTTAACCAGCAGTGGATCCTGCACACATCTGACTAGCCAGGCAAGATGTGCCCACTAGTGCCATAGAGGCAGTCTGTTACAGGGGGAACCACCTGCTCTCTAATTGGATTTGAGGTCCACTACACGGGAGAGAATTCATGCCTGATTCTGAAAACCTAGTCAAAAGCCTATGGCCCAGGACCCACGTAAGCCAGATGCACAAGGGGGTGCATGCATCTGGAGTTCGTTTGCAGTGGCTGGAGGCCCTGGCGCTCCCATTCTCTCTTTCTATATGCCTCTTCCTCTCTCTCAAATAAATAAATAACTATTTTTAAAACACACAAACAACGCCTTATACCCACACATTAGTGCTGCTATCAGCCCTGATCACAGAAGTTTCTTTCTGCAGTAGGTCTACGTCAATGCAGGGACGCAGAGCTAGTAAAAGTGCTGAGAGTAAGTGGCTATTGTGTGCTTAGCCCTAAATCTATCCCATTCCCTCCAAGGTTCAAGGAACATTATGGAAGAAGGAGTAGAACGAATGTAAGAGCCAGAGGATGGGGAGGAGTCCTGTCAAATGCTGTCTTCTGGATACAACATGGCTATTACGCTCATGAACTCACAGCAGCATTGGTTTTCTGCACAAGACTGAACATGTCAACAGTCCATCATGGATAGGTGAGGGGCTCATGCCTTCCAGAGGAGCTATTAGCAGATAATATATATATATTAGCACTTGGGATGCAGAAGTAGGAGGATCTCCTTGATTTCAAGGCCACCCTGACAGTACATAGTGAATTCCAGGTCAGCCTGGGCTACATCGAGACTCTATCTTGAAAGAAACAAAACAAAACAAAGCAAAAGATAAGAAATACCAATGTTTGTTTTTTAAGTTTCAGAATTTGCTTTTTGGATAGCTTTTAACTATTCTGCTTGGGACCTGCCTGTATCAAAATAAAACTTAAAATAAAAATAAAGCAAAGTGGCTGGAAAGGGAACAGGGTGATAGTGCTAGTGTATATAGCACATGGGAGGCCTGGGCTCAATCCCCAATGCCACTAGAGCCACCCCTAAAAATGAGAACTTCAAGCTTATAGTCATTTGAGGTTTGTGACTTCCTCTTTTGCTAATTTCTTTTTTTTAATTATTTTTATTGACAACTTTTATACTTACATAAAAAAAACACATGATATTTCCCTCCCCTCCCCCCATTCGACTTTAGAACTCCAATCTCCATCATATCCTTTCCCTCTCTCCATTTGTCTCTCTTTTAATTTGATGTCATCATCTTTTTCTTCTATTTTGAGGGTCTTGCGAAGGTATTGCTAGGAACTGCAAGGTCATGGATATCGAGGCCAATTTCTGTCTGGACAGTTGCATTGTAAGGAGTCGTACCCTTCCTTTGGCTCTTCCATTCTCTCCGCCCCCTCTTCCGCAATGGTCCCTGAGCCTTGGAGGGTGTGACAGAGGCGTTTCAGTGCTGGGCACTCCTCCATCCCTTCTTCTCAGCACTATGTTGCCTTTTGGGTCATCCCAGTGGTCATTGCCATCTGAAAAGAGAAGCTTCTCCAACCGGAAGTGAGAGTAGCGTTAATATATGAATATTAAGCATAGTGCTTTCAGGGCAGCTTGCTCTTTTGCTAATTTCTTGCAAGGCTTTGGGGCGTAAACCATATGACTGTGCGTGGAAGTTATGTCACTGTGGAGGAGGAACAGGAGAAAGATGGCATTTTTAATTAATTAATTTATTATTATTATTTTTTTTTTTTTGCAATCAGCCAGGGGAGAGGACCAAAGAGAACATGGATGTCAACTTGCCTGCCCTGGCAAGGATTGGATGGCACATCTGATCCAGTCTCATCCAAGATGGGTGCAAGCAGTGCTCCCCAGCAGCAGCTTCCTGCTTCTTCCTCAGCCTGGCACTCCTGGGCAGGCTGGCCTCTTCTGGGTCAACCTCTTGAATCCCCCAACCAATCAGTTCTCTCCCTTACACATTTGAGTCTGATAATTAGGCCCATCCTAACTGGCCTTTGGTCCATATAAAGGAGCCTAACCACCTGTCCCCTCTGTCCCCTGGCCCCATTTGAATACAAATGTGTACCGCCCAGCAGGCAGGGCAGTAGGAGGATTTCCTTTCCCCTGGGGCTTTTCCTGCTTGCTCTCTACATGTATTTTGCTTCTAGATGATTTACTGTTTTACTACCTGTGTGATCTCTTTAAACCCTGAGTCCTTTACTGTCCTATCTTTTTTTTTTTTTTTTCCGAGGTAGGGTCTTGCTCTAGCCCAAGCTGACCTGGAATTCACTATGTTGTCTCAGGGTGGCCTTGAACTCACGGTGATCCTCCTACCTCTGCCTCCCAAGTGCTGGGATTAAAGGCTTGCACCACCACGCCCAGCTTCTACTGTCCTATCTTTTAACGTTTTATTTTTCTTTTTGTTTTTTTGAGGGTGGGGGGCGTCTCACTCTATCCCAGGCTGACCTGGAATTCACTATGTAGTCTCAGGGTAGCCTCAAACTCAAGGCAGTCCTACCTCTGCCTCCCAAGTGTGGGGATTAAAGGTGTGAGCCACCATGCTTGATTTACCTGTTAGTCTTTTCTGAGCCCCGCCCCCAATATGTGAGTGTGATGATGAAGGGGATCTTTTGGCTTGAGCTCTCATGTTTTGGCTATATAGTGAGAGGTCAGCCTGGTCTACATGAGACCCTGTTTCAAAAGACAACAACAACAAGAACTAGGAGAGATGGTTTAGTGGTTAAGGCACCTGCTTGCGAAGCTTAAGGACCCAGGTTCGATTCCCCAGGACCTATATAAGTCAGATGCACATAGTGGCACATACACTTGGAGTTTGTTTGCAGTGGCTAGAGGCCCTGGCATGCCCATTCTCTCTCTCTCTCTTTTCTCCTTCTCTCATAAATAAATAAAAATAAATATTTTTTAAAAGACAACAAGATAAAAGTGAAGATATATTTAAGAAGCAGAAAGCCAAGCACGATGGCATATTCCTGCAATCCCACATTGAAAAGATTAAGGAAGGAAGATTGCTTGAGTTTGAGGCTGATCTGGGCTACCTAGCAAGACCCTGCCTCAAACAAAGAAACAAACAAACAAACAAAAGTAGAAAATAAGGGTCAGAAAAGTGAGTACATGTCAACTGTGGTAGCTAGCATATCTATTTATTTTGAGACAGGGTCTCACGAATCGCAGGCTGCCCTGGAACTAACTACGTAGCCAAGGATAACTTTGAACATCTCTCCTTCCTACAGCCAAGGATGACTTTGAAATTCTGTTCCTTTTACCTCCACTTCCCAAGTGTTGGGATTACAGGTCTTCATCACTGTACTCAGTTTTTTGGGGGTGCTAGGAGACTAACCCAGGCCTTCATGAATGCTAGGCAAGCACTCTCATTGTGCTGCATCCTTCACTTGATATAAGCCAACATATCTTTGAGCATCAAATCTGACTATAAACATTTTTGCAGTTAAGGAAACAAAACAAATGGTCTTCTTATGTCAATCATAATATATATATATATAAATAATGTGTGTGGTTTTTCAAGGTAGGGTTTCACTCTAGTCCAGGCTGACTTGGAATTCACTATGTAATCTCAGGGTGGCCTCGAACTCTCAGTGATCCTCCTACTTCTGCCTCCTGAGTGCTGGGATTAAAGGTGTGAGGCACCTCACCTGGCTTTTTTTTTTTTTTTTAATATAGGCTATCACTGTGTAGCTCTGGCTAACCTGGTATCACAGCCCAGGCTGGCCTCAAACTTGGAGCCATATTTGTCTCTGCCTCTTGAGTACACTGAGTACAAAAATTATAGGCATGAGCCACCTTATCTGGCTTAGTTTTATGATTGTTATTTTGAGACAGGATCTCACTCTGTAGTCCAGACTTATAGTAATTCTCCTGCCTCAGTCTCTTGAGTTTTACAATTACAGGTATGGATACCAAAATTGTTTTTTATTTTCAACATATACACAAAACATAAAACTTGTATATATTGACAGGGTGTGGTGGTTTGAATGTAAATGTATGTCCCCCATAGAGTGAGAATTTTTTTTATTTTTATTTATTTATTTGACAAAGAAAGAGGGGGGGAGAGAGAGAGAGAGAATGGGTGCTCCAGGGCCTCCAGCCACTGCAAATGAACTCCAGACGCACGTGCCCCTTGTGCATCTGGCTAATGTGGGTCCTGGGGATTCAAACCTGGGTCCTTTGGCTTTGCAGGCAAACGCCTTAACTACTAAGCAATCCCTCCAGCCCAGTTGAGAAATTTTTGATTAAGATGGAGCTTGCAACTTGAGTCTCCAGCAGGTGGAACCCTGTTGAGGAAGAGGTGTGCCATGGAGATGGATCTTGAATCTAGCCTTATGAGGTATAGAGAACCAGTTTTGAGCTCTGATTGTTCCTGTTTGCTGGCTGTTGGTGATGTCTCTCTGCTAGGGATCCATGGAAGTGAGCCAGCTTCTTCTGCCCTGATGGATTTTCTCCTGTAATCTATAATCCTGAAATAAACCCTTTCCTCCCATAAACTGCTTCTGGTTGGACATTTGTCCCAGCAATGAAGTAACTGCAACAAACGGTAACATGTAATCTTTTTGTATTGGTACTATTTTGTTTTTTCATTTGTTTTTGACCTGGGAGTTCATGTAGCTGCAGCTGGCATTGAACTCCTCCTGCCTCAGCCTCTCAAATCCTGGGATTTGGGGCATGAGCCACCATTCCCAACTCTGTGTCATCTTTGATATGCTTCTGCTTTTCTCAGTCTTTGTCGATAAAACCACTCTGCTCTGCTCAACTCAGTCTATCATAATACTTTTCTCTTTTATGGAATTAAGTGTTGCCTAACTTTAGAATTAACATAAAACCAATTTACGTCTTTGTTTGATTTTTGTTTTTATAAGTTTTTTGTTTGTTTGTTTGTTTGTTTTTTACTAAGGCTGAGTTGGGACTCATTTTATACACAGGTTGGCTCATAGAAATCCTCCTACCTTAGCATCTCCAGTGCAGAGATTAAAAGTGGGAGATACTACCTGGCTTGAGTTTTTAAAGTTTCAAAAATATTTTATTTTTAACTGGGCATGGTGGCTCACATCTTTAATCCCAGCACTTGGGAGGCAGATGTAGGAGGATCATCATGAGTTCAAGGCCACCCTGAGACTACATAGTGAGTTCCAGGTCAGCCTGGGCTAGAGTGAGACCCTACCTCGAAAAACCAATATTTGGGAGAGAGAGACAGAGTGAGAATGAGCATGCCAGGGCCTGTATCCACTGCAAACAAACTCCAGATACATGTGCCACCTTGTGCATCTGGATTACATGAGTCCTGGGGAATTGAACCTGGGTCCTTTGGCTTTGCAGGAAAGTGCCTTAACTGCTAAGCCATCTCTCCAGCCCCTAAAGTTTTTTAAAATATATTTTTATTTATTTGCAAGCAGAGAGAGATAGAGAAAAGAGAATGGTTGCAGCAGGGCTCCCAGGTGTTGCAAATAAACTTTGTGCATCTGGTTTTATGTGGGTACTTGGGAATTGAATCTGGGTCCTTAGGCTTTAACCACTGAGCAATCTCTCCAGCCTGGAGAAGGTTGCTGCTGGGGTGGATCTTGAGGTTGACATACCCGGACCACTGCGTGTTTAGAGCTAGCTCACTTTTGCTGTTCTCTCCCTGCTGCTCATGCAGAAGGATATAAGCTGGTTGGTATGCTTTTCTCCACCATGGTGAGACTTCCCTCAAAACTATCAGCCTAAGCCAGGCATGGTGGTGCATGCCTTTAATCCCAGCACTCGGGAGGCAGAGGTAGGAGGATTGCCATGAGTTCAAGGCTACCTTGAGACTACATAGTGAATTCCAGGTCAGCCTGAGCTAGAGTGAGACCCTACTTCGAACCCCCCCCCCAAAAAAAAAACTATCAACCTAAAATAAACCCTTTCCTCCCATAAGCAGCTGTTTCTGGCCAGGTATTATGTCACCATAGTGAGAAAGGCATGGTGTGAGCAGAAAACCAGGCATTATATCTTGACTACAGCATTCAACCTCCAGGTCTTCTTTTTTTTTTTTTTTTTTTTTTTTAACAGAAGCCTTTTATTGTTTCAATAAAAAACAAAATGTTCTTATGATCCAGGACCTCATTTCTGTGTGTAGCTGGATAATTTAGATCTTACTCATCAGCCTGCTGCACTGTTCCTTTTTCAGAAACATAGATATCATCCAAAAACTTTCGGATAGCCTTGTTTTTAACTGTTGGCTTGTTGAATCAAAACAGCTGAATTTGAAACAAGTTCAATGTCATTTCCTTCAAGGATTAACTTATCTTTCTGGCCTGAGACACAGAACAAGCAACACCTGTTCTCATCTGAACCCTTCAGGTATACTTTTCACCCAAGAAATTTAAGATTTCAACAAGAGATCCATTTTCCTGAATAACGACGTTGATGGGGAAGTTAGCATACACGGACCTCATCTTGTAAAGGAAGCCAGTGTAACACCCTTGATCATGTTCTGGACATGACTACAGATAGTACGAACAGTAGCCAGTTCCTTTCTATATCCCCACCATTTGTCAACGTGTAGCCTCTTCTTTTTCTTTCCCAGGAGACTCAGCTCTACATTGATGTGGTTGAAGTCCCTCCGGAGAGTTCCTGTGGGGCCCTTCATGATAATTGCATCCCTTGAGAGTGATGTCAACATTTTCTGGGATGTCGACAGTCTGGTTGCTGAGAATGGTCTTCATCCTCACAGTAGATGTAGCAAAGAGGAACCTCCAGGTGTTATATCCTTTCTGTACCCTTTTCTGAAATTTCCCTAATGGCTTTTGGTTTTTGAGACAGGGTCTCATATAACCCAGGCTGGACTCAAACTCCCTATATAGCTGAGAATGACCTCGAATTCCTGATCCTCCTGCCTCTATTTCCTAAGTGGTGTGGATTACAGGTGTGTTCTACCATGCCTGACTACCAATTCAGACCTTTAAGTTGTAATATTGTCATTTGGCAGATCAGCTTTGTATCCTCTGAGCTCATCCCAGTGTCTGATATGTAGTACACAGAATCTTATTAAGTCTTTGTTGACTAACTCTTAGAGAAATTATGGGATGGTTTGTTGAATAAACTATTGTAACTAATACTTAAGTCTGTCTATTGGTAGTACTGGTGTTTTAAGGGACTAAATCAAAGGCAATTAATGTGTATTTTTTACTTCCCCCAAGAATGCCTTGTGCATAGTAGATGCCTAATAAATATTTAATTAAATGGGAAATAAAAAGAAGAGTTATGTCAGGGCTAGTGGTGCAGTCCTGTAATACCAGCACTCAGGAAGCTGAAGCAGGAGGATCACATGTGTGAGGGCAGCATGGCCTCATAGGAGAGCCTGTGTCAACAGAAACAATGAGAGTATTGTCAGCAGTGCAAAAGCACACATGACAGGAATGTACATTTGTGCAAATATTACAGACATCAGGAAAACCTAAAAACAGAACTGGCGTAGCACTCGAGAGTATCCAGGGCAACCGGTGCACAGAATGTCCCGCTGCCTCATGATCACAGCTGATTCCTGACTCAGAATCAGCATGTGCTCAGATATTGGCCACTTCGTGGAACCGAGACTGGACAATTTTTCTCTTCTCTTTTACTCCTTTTTCCAAGTGAGCACCAAGCACAAGGTGTGTTAGTGTAGCAGTTACCTTCTTGTTACTGGGGAACCAAACAAACAAACAACTGAGCCAGAAACAGCTTATGAGAGCAAAGGGTTTATTCTTGACTTACAGTTTCCAGGGGAAGTTTCACCATGGTAAGAAAGGAATGGTGTGAGCAGAAACCCAGGCACTATATCTTGACACATCTGCAGAGAGGAAGCAGCAGAAGTGAGTTCCTAGTGTTGGCAAGGTGGGGGCTGGACTATAAAATCCCAAGGCCCACTTCCCGTGACACACCTCCTCCAGCAAGGTTTCCACAGGCTTCAACAGCTGTTGACCCGAGGCCTGATCGCAGACACGTGAGGCTATGGAGTACAATTTATATTCATACCCTCACGATTAATAACTTTTTCATTGCTGTGAACCAAACCTAACCAGAAGCAACTTAGGGAAGTAAGGTTTTATTTGGCCTACAGTTCCGGAGGGCTACCATCCACCATGGTGAAGAATGCTTGGTGGCAGGAGCATGAAGCAACTGGTCACACTGTAGCTGAGAAGGAAGTAGAGCATGAACAGGAGGTGAAGCAGGGCTATAAAACCTCAAGGCCAGGTCCCTCCAGTGACCACTTCCTCTAGCAAGGTTCTACTTCCTTGAGATTCCACAATCTTTCCAAACAGCACCACCAGGTGTTCAAACATGAGTCTATAAGGGCCATTTCACATTCAAATCACAACACAATATGGACTTTCTAGTCTGCATACCTACCCAAACTCTTGATCCTCATTCATGGGATTTCCTTAAGTCTCTTGGCCCATAGAAGGGAAGAAACATGGGCTGGAGAAATGGCTTAGTGGTTAAGGCATTTGCCTGCGAAGCCAAAGGATCCTGGTTCGATTCTCCAGGGCCCACGTAAGCCAGATGCACAAGGGGCACACGCATCTGGAGTTCGTTTGCAGTGGCTAGAGGCCCTGGCGTACCCATTCTCTCTGTCTGCCTCTCTTCTATCTCTCTCTCTGCTTGCAAATAAACAAATAAATTTTTTTAAAAAGGAAAGAAACAGTTCCTTCTTTCAATTTATGGGCCTTCCTTTCCACACTTTTTCTTTGCTTTATGTCATGGAAGTGAAAGTGAAAGAAGGGACTGTACCTATCTTTTAGGCAGCCAAGCAGGAAGATCTAGCTTGGGTGTGGCAAGCCCCCAAGCTGTAATTCTCTTATAGAGTGAACGTTCCAGCCTTTGCCTAGTCTTCCTCCTGAGTCCTTTACTATCTGTGGAGGGAGGGCTGTATCAGCATTGGATTCCCCTGGCTCAACATTATTTTCTGAAAGCTTCTAAGTATTCCTGAGGTTTCATGGCCCTCAGCTAAACTTTTTTTTTACTGACAACTTCCATAATTACAGACAATAAACCATGATAATTCCCTCCCCTCCCCCACTTTCCCCTTCACAAATCCATTCTCCATTATGTTCCCTCCCCCTCTCCACTAGTCTCTCTTTTATTTTGATGTCATCATCTTTTCCTCCTATTATGAGGGTCTTGTGAAGGTATTGCTAGGCACTGTGAGGCCATGGATATGGAGGCAAAGTTCTGTCTGAATAATTGCATTGTAAGCAGTCCTACCTTTCCTTTGGCTCTTACATTCTTTCCGCCACCCCTTCCACAATGGGCCCTGAGCCTTGGAAGATATGATAGAGGTATTTATTTCAGTGTTGAATACTCCATTGTCACCTCTCAGCACTATGGAGACTTTGGGGTCATCCCAGCGGTTATTGATATTTGAGAAGGGAAGCTTCTCAAACCAAAAGTGGCAGGCTGGAGAGATGGCTTAGTGGCTAAGGTGCCTGCCTGCTAAGCCTAAGAATGCTGGCTCCAATGTCCAGCGGTTCCAATCTCCAGGTCCCACATTTAGCCAGATGCAAAGTGACACAAGGGCGCAATGCCACACTTGCCCACAAGGGGGCGCATGCATCTGGATTTCATTCTCAGCAGCTGAGAGACTGCTGGTGCGCCCATTTCTGTCTCCCTCTCCCTCTCTGTCTATCTCTCTCTGTCTCTCTCTCCAAATAAATAAAAAATAATAAAAAAAAATTTAAAGTGATAGTAGCATTAATATATGGGTATGAATATTAAGTAAATTGCTTACAGGGTAGTTTGGTGAGCATAATATATGAATTTAGCCAGATAAGAGCAGGCGTTACACTTCTAGGGCTCATGATCTCCCCCACCCTAGGCTTTTGATTAGGTTTTCAGTACCAGGCATGCATTCCCTTCCATGGAGCAGGCCTCCAGTCTAATTAGGGAGCAGTTGGCCTTCGTCATAACAGACATGCCATTATTGACCTGTTTGGTCATTTGGCCTGGCTGGCCAGACTTAAGGCTTGCAGTGTCCACTGTTTTCACTGCTGTCTCCCATCAGGCTGGATGGAGCAAAATACAGACAAATTCTAAAATTCAACTGAACAATGTACACAGTCAATCAAATCCAGCATGAAGTATTTATGTAAGAGTGGGTATTAAAACAAACAGATAACCTAACGAAGTCAAAGTCCCTAAGGGTGTGTGTTGCTCAACACCCTCAATCCTGTCAGCTGGGAGGCTGAGATTTCTGGTCTGTAAAGGGTTCCACGTCAGCTGGGGGCTGAATGAGACTCTGCCCCAATGAATGACAGAAGACAAAAGCACTATAAATCAGGAAGCAACAAAGAACAACCCCAAAATATAGCTTATTTAAGAATGGCAAAGCTGAGCATCAGTCAGATCTAACACATAACCTGCCCTGACACAGAAGGTGTGTTAGTAATTCCAGTGCAGGCCTGTATACCAGGCCTTGTGGCAGATACTGACTTGGTGTGAGTAGGCCCTGTTATCTTTTGGGATGGCTTTGGTTTTAGCTGTGCCCCATGTCTGCTTGGGTCCGTCTTTACTGCACTGTGGGCTCAGCTAGCCTGGCTTGGTTGGTGAGTCCGCTGCTCTGATCACCTGTGCTGGGTGCTGTAAAGCTGACCTCCCATCCCCAGGCCTCCAGTGGTTGCGGGCTCTGGCAGTTGGGGAAGGGGAGGCTGTGGAGGGTGCCTGAAGTTGTCCTGGAGCTGTGAGGCTGGTCCCTATGATCCTCTTCTTCACAAACCTCTCAACTGGTCCCTGCTATCTTCTTCAGGTTTCTTGACTTTGTGTGGAGGCTGGTGTGAGTGGAAAATCCCTTCACCTGTCTTCTGCAGCTCAGGCCACTTCTGCCTGTTTCTGTGGTCTCTAGAAGCTCCCGGTCTCTCCTACTTCTCTACTGAGGTTGATAATTTCTTATACACCTTCACTTTTTAGTAGAAGAATGTATTTTGCTATTTTTTTGTATGTCTTCCCTTTGGCATGGCTGCAATGCTGCCATCTTACCCAGATGTCTCCAGTGGATTACTTAATGGAGTTCTGAACTGCGTACATGATGATAGTCCCATAAGATTCCAAAACCCAGTGACATCATAGCCATCTTAGTTTGTTTAAGTACAGTCTGTTATTCTTGCACAACAATGCAATTAACTGGTGATCCATTTCCCCGTTGTTGAGCAATGTGTGACGGAGCCCATCTTTTCCAGAACAAATAAAAGTATGGCCATATCTGGACAGTTTCTGCTCCCTTAAAAGCTTTGATGATCACTCCCAAAACAAAATTCTGAGCTGTAGTTAACATTCCCAACTGGCTATAAGACCCTAATGTGGGTGGGAATTGTTGTGGTGGGAGAGGAGTGATGGGAATTGAACCCAGGGCCTCACTCATGCTAGGTAAGCACTGGACTACACCCTAGTACCCTTGGGTGGGTCTTTGATGGCTCTTGAAAGAGTTCTCTTTGTCTTTTGGATTTGACCTCCTTAATTCCAAACCTTAATTCCAAAATCAAAGCAGTTTTCACAGAGCTATAAGTCTGTACTGCATTAAGAATAGTATATGACATTAATCACAGAAGATACCTTAAAAATTCAAAATTTGCCTGCATATGATGGTAGCATGTGTCTTTAATCCCAGCACGTGAGAGATAGAAGGATTTCTGTGAGTTCAAGGACAGTCTGGAGCTACAGAGTGAGTTCCAGGTCAGCCTGGACTAGAGTGAGACCCTGCCTCAAATCTGACCCCCCCCCAAAAAAAAAACATGGGAATATAACTCAGTGGTAGAATGCTATCTAGCATATGTAAAACACAAGGTTCAATTCCCAGCACCAGAAAAAAAAAAATCAAGGGGCTGGGGAGATGGATCAGCAGGTAAGGTACTTGCTTGCAAAGCCTGAAAGGCTGGGTTTGATTTCCCAGTACCCACATAAAGCCAGATGCACTTAGATGTATATGTCTGGAGTTCATTTGCAGTGGCAGGAAGCCCTGGTGGGTCCATACTCACTCTCTCTGCCACTCTCCCTCTCTCTCAAATAAATTAAATTAAATATATATTAAAAAAGTAAAAAGAGGGCTGGGGTTATAACCCACTGGTAAAACACTTGCCTAGTATGCAAGGCCCTAAATTCAGTCCCCAGTATGACAAAAATGAATAAATAAACAAATAAAGTAAAAAAAATTTAAAGCCAAACTTGTAAGGTTTAATACTATGTAATTCCATCTTGTGATCTCCTAGAAAATGTAGAACAAACAGGGTTAGAAAGCAGATCAGTCACCAGGCATGGTGGCACTCACTGTCATTCCAAAACTTGGGAAGTAGAGACAGAAGGATCATGAGACCCTGTTTCAAACAAACAAACAAAATTGAAAACAGATCAGGTAAGAGGAAGGCTGCTACAAATGAAAGTATAGAGTTGATTTTTTTTAAAGATATTTACTTACTTATTTGAGTGTGTGTGTGTGTGTGTGTGTGTGTGTGTGCACATGCACACACATACCAGAGCCTCTTACCCCTGCAAATGAATGCCTATACAACTTTAAGGGGCTGATTGGGGAAGGGAACCAACAGACTTTGTAAGAAAGTACCTTTAACCACTTAGCCATCTTTCCAACCCCAAAGAAGTTTTTTAGGAAGTGGAATTAGTCTATATCTGTGTTGTTAGTCAAAAAAAACTACATATTGTATGGTTTTGGTAAAGGGCTTTTTTGAGGTAAGCCCAACAGACTGGCCTTTTTTTATGCAAAAGAAGAGAGAGAGAGAGAATTGGTGTGCCAGTGCCTCCAGCCACTGTTATGGAACTCCAGATGCATGCACCACCTTGTGCACAAGTGCAACTTTGGGACCTGGAGAGTTGAACAGGAATCCTTAGGCCTTGCAGGCAAGCACCTTAACCTCTAAGCCATCTCTCCAGCCCAGTAAAGGGTTTTGTTGTTGTTGTTGTTGTTGTTGTTGTTGTTGTTGTTGTAGAGGTAGGGTCTCTGTGGCAGCTTGAATATATGGCCCCCAATATATTCAATATTTTATTAGTTTATAGTTTTATTAGTTTATTAGTTTATAGTCACCTTGCTAGAGGCAATGTCACTGGGTGGATATTAAGGTGTGGTGGTGGGTTTGAGATTCCATTGTAAAGATATGCAAAGTGTGCCCAGTAGGAGTTCCTGAAGTGTGCTGTGGCTTTTGGGCTGTAGCTTTGCTCTGTGTGCTGTGTGGCTGGGGGCTTTGCTCTCTCTTGCCTGGTCCTGTGAGAGCAGGCTGCTTTTCCTGCCATTATGGAACTTCCCCTGGATCTGTAAGCTTCAATAAATATCCCTTCCTCCATAACTGTGCCTGGTCTGGAAGTTCATCTCAGCAAACCTGAAGCTGTCTGCTACAGTCTCACTTGTCTAACACAGGCTGACCTGGAATTCACTATGTAGTCTCAAAGTGGCCTCAAACTCACAGCGATCCTCCTACCTCAGCTTCCCAAGTGCTGGGATTAAAGGCATGTGCTACCACACCCAGCTGTAAAGGGTTTTACTATATACAATCATGTCTTAATTTTTAATGGAAAAGTACTTTCTCCCAATACATTTAAAAACCTATAAATTTTCACTATTATGAAGGCACTTTCTACTCAGGGAGCCATCACTCTGTGTTACATTCCTAGCTACTTGTCCTCTTGCAGACTCTTGTGTAAGGCTTCAGCAATCTGTGCTGGTTACAGTTAATTTGTCTGATCTTTCATGGGGTAGAAAGGTCATCCCGTGTAACACCCATGGGTTCCAGTAATCTTTATTTCCACCACAGGCTAATTAGCTTTTCCCACAGTCTATTGAAATGAAAATGTGTTCTGCTTGTCTCTGGTGGCTGGCCCAGGCTTGGGGTAATTAGAGGTTTCTTGTACACCAAGACTTGCCACGGTCCATACACTAAAAAGAGTGCTAATTTTAGAAAATTTTAGGCATCATGGTTAGGATTTCTCCCCTGCTCAAAATTTTCTGTGAATAGGCCGGGCGTGGTGGCGCATGCTTTTAATCCCAGCACTTGGGAGGCAGACTAGAAGGATTGCCTTGAGTTCAAGGCCACCCTGAGACTACATAATGAATTCCAGGTCAGCCTGGTCTAGAGTGAGACCCTACCTCAAAAAATAAAATAAAAATAAAAAAAAAAAAAAATCTCTGAAATAGGGAATCACCAAGAATTTAATACTTTCATGTCTTTTCTCTTCCATATTCTGCCAACAACTCTTATTTTAGTTACTCATTTATAAGAAAAGAGAGAGAGAGAGAGAGAGGATGGACAATAGGCACACCAGGTCCTCCTGCCACTGTAAGCAAAGTCCAAACTTAGGTACCACTTAGTGCATCTGGCTTTATGTGGGTACTGAGGAATCAAACCCAGGCTGTCAGGCTTTGCAGGCAAGTGCCTTAACCTAAACCTCTGAGCCATCTCTGTGACCTGTGCCACTCTTTATCTTCTTGGGGTTTTCTTTTTTTTTTTTTTTTTTTTTTTTGGTTTTTCAAGATAAGGTCTGTCTCTAGCCCAGGCTGATCTGGAATTCACTATGTAGTCTCAGGGTGGCCTTGAACTCACTGCAATCCTCCTACCTCTGTCTCTCAAGTGCTGGGATCAAAGGCGTGTGCCACCATGCCCTGCCTGCTTGGCTTTTTTTTTGTTTTCAGTGTGGTAATTGAACTCCAGGTCTTGCACAGACTAAGCAAGCACTCTACTGCTGAATCTGTGTTTGCCAGTGTAGACTCCTTTCCAGCTCGAGCTCACCACAGACCTATAGTCTGACTCTCACATTAGCAGACTTCCGAGCATCTACACCATCCATGTACTCCAGCCTGTCAGTAGCGCCTTAGCCACTCCAAAAAATGTAATTGTTTCTCACTGCTAAATAAAAATCACAGTGGCTATTAGTTTGGACTAAGCTCTGGTCCTGGGCTGCCAAAAACCAGACTAATCAAATTGGAAGAGCTAGATATAGTGGCACCTTCCTGTAATCCCAGTACTCTGGACATGGAGCACGGGAGAATCAGGAGCTCAAAGTGATCCTCAGCAGCATAGTGAGTTTGAGGCCAGACTGAACTACATGAGACCTCTCCTCAAAAGAAAAGAAAGGGGGAAAAATCAAAATGGAATCATGCCATTTAGGAAAGGGTTTTACTGTACAAAATCATACCTATTTTTAGAAAATATTTTATTTATGTTTGTGTGTGAGAGAGAGAAAGAGAGAGAGAGAGAATGGTCACACTAGGGCCTCCAGCCACTGCAAATTCCAGACACCTGAGCACCGTGTGCCTCTGGCTTACATGGGTACTGGGGAATCATACCTGGGTCCTTGGGCTTCACAGGCAAGTGCCTTAACTGCTAAGCCATCTCTCCAGCCCATACCTATTTTTTTATTTTTTTATTTTTGGAGAGAGACACAGAGAGAAACAGACAGAGAGGGAGAGGGAGACAGATAGAGAATGGGCGCGCTGCAGTCTCTCAGCTGCTGTGAATGAAATCCAGATTCGTGAGCCCCCTTGTGGTCAAGTGCAGCATTGCGCCCTTGAGTCACTTTGCATCTGGCTAAACGTGGGACCTGGAGATTGGAACCGGGTTCTTAGGCTTAGCAGGCAGGCACCTTAACTGCTAAGCCATCTCTCCAGCCCCCATACCTATTTTTTTAATGGAAATGTTTCCCCCTTAAATACATTTAAGAACCTACAAACACTTTATTAGTTATAAAGGTATTTTTTAAACTTGGGAACATCAGTAACTTTGGGGTTACCATGCCAAAGTTCCATGTTAGTAAACTGAAATTAAGTTGTTATCTGACCTTTTAAGAAATCAAGAGGAAATCACAGCCAAGTTCTCCAAACAGGTTGATTTCAACCTTAGGCTAAGGACTAACTCAAAGGATAATGACATGCCTTCTTTCATAATTCTTACAGACAAAAATGAAGTAACGTGAAATAATCTGCTATTAACTAATCAGTTATTTTTGTTGTTGTTCTGTCTCCATGTATCTGCCTTCCAAGGTTCATAACTTTTCTTTTTTAATTTCTTGTTTCTTGAGATAGAGTCTGTCTATGCACCACGGGCTGGCCATGAAGTCCTGATCCTCCTGCCCCTACCACCCAAGTGCTGGGATTACAGGTGTGTTACCAAGCCCAGCAGAATGAGCTAGCAATTTTTAAATGGCCAAGCTTCTTTTTGCCCTTTGCTTCTGTGAGTTTGGGGATGGGAACTGGGACAGGGTGTCAGGTAGCCTAAGCTGACCTTGGGCTTCTTATGTAGTCAAAGATAACACTGAATTTCTGATGCTCCTGTCTCCACCTCTCTAGGATTATAGCTTGGATTATAGATATGGGCCACCATGCCCAGTTTATGTGGTGCAGGTAACTGAACCCAGGGCTTCATGCATGCTACACAGGCAAACTACCAGCTGAGCTATATCCCCAGCCTTATTTATGCTTTTTGTTTTTCTTCATTTTTTTTTTTCGGCCTGGCTCTATCTGTAAAATGTGTAGTTATTCTATTTTAAAGACTTTTAAAAATATTTTATTTTTTATTAAAGACAGACACAGAGAGAGAGAGAAAGAGAGACAGAGATAGAGAGAAAGAGAGAGAATTGGCATGCCAGGACCTCTAGCCACTGCAAACGAACTCCAGACATATGTGCCATGTGCATCTCGTTTACATGGGTTCTGGGGAGTCAAACATAGGTCTTTAGGCTTTGCAGGCAAGAGCCTTAATTGCTGAGCAATCTCTCCAGCCCTAGTTATTCTATTTTTTTCTATTTTAAACTATGTAGACTATTAAAACTTTATGGGCTGGAGAGATGGATCAGTGATTAAAGGTTCTTGCTTGCAAAGCCTGACAGCCTGGGTATGATTCTCTAGCACATGTACAAAGTGGTGCATGTGTCTGGAGTTCGTAAGCAGTGGCAGGAGGGCCTGGTGTATCCATTCTCATTCTTCCTTCTCTCTCAGATCTGCTTGCAAAAATAAATAAATTTTTAAAATTTTTTTCATTGACAATTTCTATACTTACATACAAAAAAACCATATTTCCCTCCCCTCCCCCATTCCCCTTTAGAACTCTATTCTCCTTCATATCCCCTCCCTCTCTCCATTAGTCTCTCTTTTAATTTGATGTCATTATCTTTTTCTTCTATTATGAGGGTCTTGCGAAGGTATTGCTAAGTACTGCAAGTTAAAAATTTTTTAAAAAAGAACTTTATAGGGCTGGAGAGATGGCTTATCAGTTAAGGCGCCTGCCTACTAAACCTAAGAACGCCTGTTCTATACTCCAGGTCCCACATTTAGCTGGAGCAAAGTGACACAAGGGCGCAATGCCAAACTTTCCCACAAGGGGATGTAGTTCCTTCACAGCAGCTGAGAGGCTGCTGGCGCACCATTCTCTCTCTCTCTCTCTCTCTCTCACACACACACACACACACACACACACAAAGAACTTTATAGCCAGGTGTAGTGGTGCATGCCTTTAATCCCAGCACTTGGGAGGCAGAGGTAGAATGATCGTGGTGAGTTCGAGGCCACCTTGAGACTACATGGTGAATTCCAGAGTAGCCTGGGCTAGAGTGAGACCCTACCTAGAAAAAAAAAAAAAGAATATAAAACACTCAAATATTACATTGGATGTCCTTATACTTTAAAGAAATTGCTCATCTGAAATTAAAATTTTCTGGGTGTTTTATCTTTGATCTTCATATATCTGGGCATGTACGAAGCTCTACTATGTTTCCCAGCTTTCTTTCATGACTGAGTTCTAGCCAGAGACATCTCAAATTCGGGCCTCTTTGCTTTCTCTTTTTCTCTTCCTTCCTTTCTTTTCTTTTTTTTTTTTTTCAGTCTGACAGAGTCTCATTATGTAGAGTAAGCTGGCCCTGAACTCTAGGCACTCCTACTGCCTTAGCCTCCTCCCAAGTACTGGGATAACAGGCATGAATCACCAAACCCAGCTTCCTATTTTTCTTCCTCTCTTAGGGAATCTGTGGTGAAGGGTGAAAATCTTAGATCATCAAGGAGCAGGAGCTGTCCAGGAGAGTCCCCCAGGAAAGACACAAACATAAACACAGTATGGACTGTTATTTGGATAAGAAATGCATTATAGTAGCCAGGAGGGCATGGTGGCACACACCTTTAATCCCAGCACTTGAGAGGCAGAGGTAAGAGGATTGCTGTGAGTTCAAGGACAGCCTGAGACTGAATTCCAGGTCAGCCTGGTCTATAGTGAGACTCTACCTCAAAAACCAAAGGAAGGAAGGAAGGAAGGAAGGAGGGAAGGAAGGAAGGAAGGAAGGAGGGAGGGAGGGAGGGAGGGAGGGAGGGAGGGAGGGAGGGAGGGGGAGGAAAAGAAATGCAGTATCCTTGTGCTAATTTATTAAGATTATTGGCCTATGAAGCAATGTAGACATGTTTAGAGGCAAACTCTTAACAGTACTCTACCTTCAAAGTTTCCCTTTCTTTTCTTTTCTTTTTTGGTTTTTCAAAGTAGGATTTCAGTCTACTCCAGCCTGACCTGGAATTCACTATGTAGTCTCAGGGTGGCCTTAAACTCATGGTGATCCTCCTGGAATTAAAGGCATGCTCCACCACGTCCAGCTCCCTTGACCCTCTCTTTCTGTCCCCTTCCTACCCCCAAAGAGTTCCCCCTTCTGCTCTCATGTCACACGTATTCCATTACCCTCCCCTTTACAGTCCTCCCTCCTCCCTCAGGATAGCCTTTTCCCTTTCAACACACACACACACACACACACACACACATTCACACACACTCACACACACTAAATCTAGATTCTGCATATGAGAGAAGACCTGCAGTATTTGTCTTTCTGAGTTTGACTTATTTTGTGTAACATAATGATCTCCAGTTTTATCCATGTCTTGCTAATATCATTGCTTCATTTTTCCCTTAGAACTCAATAAAATCCCATTGTGCATGAGTACCATATTTTTATCCATCCATCCATTCATCATTGATGGATATGAAGGCTGGTTCCATTTCTTAGCTCATAAATAATGCAGCAATAAACATGGATGTACAAGTGTATCTATGGGATGATGACAGATTCTTTCAGGTATAGCCAGGAGTGGTATAGCTGGTTTCTATGGTTGTTCTATTGTTAGGTGTTTTTTATGTGCATGTAGTATTGGTGTATGAATGTGTTGCATATGCATTCATGCATATGCATGAATTCATCTCTCCATATTTTAAAAAAACTGAATAAGGAGGGGCTGGAGTGATGGCTTAGCGGTTAAGGCACTTGCCTGCAAAGCCTAATGACCCATGTTTGACTCTCCATATCCCATGTAAGCCAGACACAGAAGGTGATACAAGCACACAAGGTCACACATGCATACAAGGTGGTACACACATCTGGAGTTCAATTACACTGGTTGGAGACCCTGGCCTCTCTCACATACAAAAGGCCAGTCTGTTGGGTTTGCCTCAAAAAATATTTTGGGGGCTGGAGAGATGGCTTAATGGTTAAAGAGCATGCCTGCAAAGCCTAAGAACCCAGGTTCAATTCCCCAGTACCCACATAAGCCAGCTGCACAAGGTGACGCATACATCTGGAGTTTGTTTGCAGTGGCTAGAGGCCCTGGCATGCCCATTTTCTCTCTCTCTCTCTCTCTCTCTGTGCCTCTCTCTCTCAAAATAAATAAATAAATAAAATATTTTAAAAATATTTTTACCTATTTGCAAAGAGAGAGAGAGAGAGAGAGAGGGCAGGGAGAGAGAATGGGAGCACCAGTGCCTCTTGTTATTGCAAACAAACTCCAGACACATGCGCCATTTTGTGAATCTGGCATTATGTATTGGGGAATTGAACCCTGGGCTATCAAGCTTTGCAAGCAAGTGCCTCTAACTGCTGAGCCATCTCTTCACCCCTTATTCATTTTTTGAAACAGGTCAAAGCCATCCTTGAACTCGTGACAGTATTCCTACCTCAGCCTCTTCTTTCCTCCCTTCTTCTTCTCCTCCTCCTTCTTCTATTTTTGTAGACAGGCTATTGCTCTATAGGTTGGCCTGTGTAACCTAGTGTGGCCCTGAATTTGTGACAAATCTCCTGCCTTAGCTTCCCGAGTGCCGGGGTTATAGGCATGTGTTACCATATCTGGTTTCATTCTTTTATCTTCTGTTTATGCTCATTGGCTTCATTGTTACCACAGAAAGAACCAACTCTGTTCTGTTATATGAAGAAGGGTTTAATTTATTATGTTACATAGTTTTACCTTAACTCATACAGACCCTGGTATCTTGAAGTGAAGCTCTGTCATAATAAAAACCCAAGAGCAGGACTGGGGATGTAGGTCAGTTGGTAGAATGCTGATCTAGTATTCACAGAGCCATGAGTTAGATCCCCATGAGTTAGTGTAAGCCAGGAGGGATGGCACAAGCCTGTAATGCCAGCCCTGGGGAGGATGAGAAGTTAAAGATCATCCTCAGCTATCTAACAAGTTTAAGGTCTGCTTGGGATACATGAGATCCTGTCTCAAAACAAACAAATGAAGAAAATACCTAAGGCCCATGGCTGTAGCTTATTGGTAAAGTATTTGCCAAGCAGGTACAAGGTTCTTGGACTAGTCCCCAGCACAAAAACCAACCAAACAAACAAACCTAACCTAAAATATATATCAGCTTGGTGTTTCAGCAATGGGACATGTAAGAACAGAGCCCCACAATTAGAACACCAGACATGGGTATTTTACAGTGACAAATGTGCCTCTTTATCAATGCATTAAATAGCAAAATCTAAGGACACACAATGTTTTGAGGTGTTTGTTTTATGAGGTAGGGTCTCACTGTAGCCCAGGTTGACCTGGAACTCTGTAGTCCCAGGCTGGCCTCAAACTCACAAAGATTCTCCTACCTCTGTGTCCCAAGTGCTGGGATTAAAGGCATGTGCCACCATGCCCAGTACATTCATTTGTAGCTTTATATATTTATTTATTTTTTTTTTTTTTTTTTTTTTCGAGATAGGGTCTCACTCTAGCTCAGGCTGACCTGGAATTCACTATGTAGTCTCAGGGTGGCCTCAAACTCACAGTGATCCTCCTACCTCTGCCTCCCAAGTGCTGGGATTTAAGGTATGTGCCAATATGCTACTTTAAAAAAATTAATTTAATTAATTTATTTGAGAGAGAGAGAGAGAGGCATAGAGAGAGAGTGGGCATGCCAGGGCCACCAGCCACTGCAAATGAACTCTAGACGCATGTGCCACCTTGTGCATCTGGCTTATGTGGGTCCTGGGGAATTGAACTGAGGTCATTTAGCTTTTCAGGCAAGCACCTTAACTGCTAAGCCATCTTTCCATCCCCTCATTTGTAGCTTTTTATGTCAAATTTATTTCTGATGATTTTATACATGTATATAATGTATTTTTAAAATTTATTTTATTTGAGAGCAACAGGCAGACAGAGAAGGAGGCAAAGGGAGAGAGAGAGAGAGAGAGAGAATGGGCACGCCAGTGCCTCCAGCCACTGCAAGCAAACTCCAGATGCATGCGCCACCTTGTGCATCTGGCTTACATGGGTTCTGGGGAATCGAGCCTTGAACTGGGGTCCTTAGGCTTCACAGGCAAGCACTTAACTGCTAAGCCATCTCTCTAGGCCCTATAATGTATTTTTTAAATTTTCATTTATTTACTAGAGAGAGAGAGAGATTGGGCATGCCAGGGCCTTTAGCCACTGCAAGTGAACTCCAGATGCATATGCTACCTTGTGCGTCTGGCTTATGTGGGTCTTGGGGAATCAAACCTGGGACCTTAGGCTTTGCAGGCAAGCACCTTAACTGCTAATCCATCTCTCCAGCCCTATGTAGTGTATTTTGATCATAGTCACTCCCATTACCTTCTCTTGTCTCCCTCCCACTTATGTGGAACCCCTTATTCTTTCCAACTAGTTCTTCTACTGTTCATGTGTGTGTGTGTGTGTGTGTGTGTGTGTGTGTGTACATATGTATGTGTCTCACTTGAGTTTAGTTAGGGTTGCTTGCTAGCTGGGGAATTATTCTCCCCATGAGCGCTGAGGAGATGTCTTCTCGGTGGGAGATAAACACACAGCACATCAAATACCACATCATATCACACATATTCTACACACCACATATACTCTACACCATACATGCAAAAAAAAAAAGAAATAAGAAAATGTCTATGCCTTCTATACATTTGTATCTTTTTTATGTAACTAGAAGAACAGATTACAGGGAGGAAAAAGCCTAAGCGAGGCTAGGGGAAGAGATTGGGTAAAAGAAAGGTGGGGGGGAGTTCTGTGGTAGTTTGAATGTATGTCACCCAATATATTCAGTATTTTATTAGTTATAGTTTGCATCTGCAATCACCTTGCTAGAGGCAATGTCACTGGGGGCTAGTCTTAGGTGTTGGTGGTGGGTTTGAGATTCCATTGTAAAGATATGCAAGGTGTGCCTAGCAGGAGTTCCTGAAGTGTGCTGTGTGACTTTTTGGCTGTAGTTTTTGCTCTGTGTGCTGTGTGGCTGGTTGGTTGTGTGCTGTGTGGTTGGTTTTTCTCTCTTGCTTGGCCCTGTGAAGGCAGACCAGCTTCTTCTGCCATTATAGAACTTCCCCTGGATCTGTAGAGCTTCAATAAATAATATCCCTTCCTCCATAACTGTGCCTGGTCTGGAAGTTCATCTCAGCGAACCTGAAGCTGTCTGCTACAAGTTCAAACAAAATTCAAGATATTCTGAATAAGACATATGAAAACCTACTTTTTTGAATAATGGCACATCTAGAAGCCATAGATTGTTACTAGAAAATTTTCAGTGCCAGGGATGGGATACCTTCCAGTGAATTGTTGGCCAGGGAGGTCCCTGTTCCCTCCAAAACATCACAGGTTATTGCCAAGGCCCTTGATTTCCCATGAGAAACAGATGGTAAGACCCTATTGCTGAAGTCTTCACATGCCTGGGTGGCAAGGTTACTGAGAAATCAAGCTGGTGCTGAGCAGAAAACCTTCTCCCTATAAACCAGCCAACAGAAAGCTGGGAAAAGCTGCACTTCATGCAGCCCCATGGGAAACAGAAGTCATCAGCGGTGAAAACAGTGGACACTGGAAGCCTCAAGTTTGGCCAGGCAGGCCAAATGACTGAAGAAGTACAATAGTGGCATGTCTGCTCTGGGGGAAACCAACTGCTCTCTAATTGGACTGAAGGCCCACCTTGCAGGAGGGAATACATGCCTGGTACTGAAAACCTAATCAAAAGCCTATGGCAGGGGAGGCCATGAGCCTTAGGGGTATAAAACCTGCTCTTGTCTGGCTAAATGTATATATTATTCTCACTAAACTGCCCTGAAAGCACTAAAATTAATGTTCATCTTCATATATTAATGCTACTCTCACTTCTGGTTAGAGAAGCTTCTCTTTTCAGATGGCAGTGACCACTGGCATGACCCAAAGGCACCATAGTGCTGAGAAGAAGGGACAGAGGAGTGTTCAGCACTGAAACATCTCTACACCCTCCAAGGCTCAGGGTCCATTGCGGAAGAGGTGACAGAAAGAATGCAAGAGTCAAAGGAAGGGTACGACTCCTTACAATGCGACTGTCCAGACAGAAATTGGCCTCAATATCCATGACTTTGCAGTGCCTAGCAATACCTTCACAAGACCCTCATAATAGGAGAAAACGATGATGACATCAAAATAACAAAGAGACCAGTGGAGAGAGGGAGGGGATATGATGGAGAGCAGAGTTGTGAAGGGGAAGGGAGAGGGGAGGAAAATATCATGGTTTATTGTCTGTAAGTATAGAAATTGTCAATAAAAAATTAAAATAAAATAAAATAAAATACAAAAAAAAAGCTTTATTTTGTTTCATTTGTTTGAGAGGGGAAGGGAGAAAAGCAGAGAGAGAGAGAGAAAGAAAGAGAGAGAGAATGAGTGCTCCAGGACCTTTAGCCACTGCAAACGAACTCCAGATGTATGTGCTACCTTGTGTATCTGGCTTTCATGGATCCTAGAGAATTGAACCTGGGTTCTTTGGCTTTGCAGGCAAGTGCCTTAGCTGCTAAGCTATCTCTCCAGCCCCATTTGTACCTTTTTATAGTAAATATTAGTTATACATAATAATGTGTTTCACTGTGACATTTTCATACAGCCATATGTAATTTTAGTTTATATTCATTTTTATTTTCGGTACTTATGATTGAACCCTGAGCCTCGTGCTTGCTATGTACCTGTTCAACCACAGATTTACAACCCTGGCAATACTTGAAACATTATTTTATGTGTCTGTGGGGTATGCTAGATATAAGATTAATGCTTGAAACAGCAGACTTACTGAAGTAGATTTCCATCTCAATGTGGTTTAACCTCATCCGATCAACTGAAAGCCTGAATAGTCCAAAATACTGATTAAAGGAGAATATTCTCTCTCTTTCTCCTTGACTGTCTTCAGGCTGAATTATCAGTCTTTCTTTCTTTCTTTCTTTCTTTCTTTCTTTCTTTCTTTCTTTCTTTCTTTCTTTCATTTTTATAATTTTGAGGACTGAAACTAGGTTTCTGCAAGTACCCTACATTAAACTGTATCCCCAGCCCTCTTTTCATTTTCTCTTCTCTCTTTCTTTCTTTCTTTCTTTCTTTTTTCTTTCTTTCTTTCTTTCTTTTTCTTTTTTTTCTTTTGTTGTTGTTGTTGTTTTTTCAAGGTAGGGTCTTGCTCTAGCCCAGGTTGACCTGGAGTTTACTCTGTAGTCTCAGAGTGGCCTTGAACTTACGGCGATCCTCCTACCTCTGCCTCCCAAGTGCTGGGATTAAAGGCATACGCCACCACACCTGGCTCCTGTTTTCATTTTCTATTTTGAGACAGAGTTTCACTAAATTGCCCAGGCTAGCCTTGAAATCTTGGTAGCCTGAAACAGGGAGCAGGGGGCAGAAGTTGAACTTGCAATCCTTCTTCTGGTTTCCTGAGTGGCTGTAATTACATATAACCTTGTACATCAGGCCTGGCTTTTTTCTGTCTTTAGACATGGATGAAATTTACAATGTAAATTCTCCTGCTAATCAGGCTTTTGCAGTATGATTGGAATTGCATCATCTGCTTTCCCAGGTCTCCAGTCTGCCAGCTGTAGATCCAGGGACTACTCAGCCATCATAATCACATGAAGGGAAGTGGTTGAAAAAGTCAGAATGATTGTGTTGGGGTTTTAGCCTTATGTTTTTAGCAAGTTGTTATGAGAGAGATGAGCCCAGCCTAGATCAAGTTTGGCTTAATTCAAGCACAGGTTTAAGAGTATGAAGAAATCCCAGATTTCATGGGTTTTACAGGGCTGGGAAATTCTATGACTTCTGCACCCTGAATATTAAAAGATGAGCTAGAAAGAGTCTTGAGTGACAGAGACTCAGGAAGATTTTTAAATTACCTAAATGGCGTGGTCTGTGTAGCAATTAGATTAAGGATGTTTCCTTGTCTGCCAAGCCTTAAGATAGTCACTGTGAGGTGAAGGAGCAAAGGAGGTGGAGAAGCAGAGAAGTTAAGCTTGAGAACTGCATTTAGATGTGCTCGCTAAATTTAGCAAGTTAGAATGTAGGGCATTCAGTATTTTATCTGGGAACTCTGGGGTTAGAAAGTAACTTTAGGAGTAGTTATGGGTACATGGATCTTTCAGAAGGCAAGTCTGAAATAGAAGCATTTTTTATCACACACACACATATGATGTGTGGTGAGGGGGTACATGCTCTATAATATGCATATGGAGGTTAAAGAACAACCTTGGGGTGTTGGTCTTCTCCTTAATTTTTTTTTGTTTGTTTTTTTGTTTTCTGAGATAGGGTCTCACTCTAGCTCAGGCTGACCTGGAATTCACTATGTAGTCTCAGGGTGGCCTCAAACTCATGGTGCTCCTCCTACCTCTGCCTCCCGAGCGCTGGGATTAAAGGCATGCACCACCACACCCAGCCTGCCTTAATTTTTGAGACAGACTCCTCCTTGTTGCTTTTGCCACTGTGTGTCTATCATTGAGCTGGTCTGTAAGTCTCTGGATTCTCCTGGCTCTGCCTCCCACTGCAGGAGGTGCATTGGGATCATAAGTTTGACTATGGCTTTATGTAGGTGCTGGGGAATTGAACTTGGACCTACAGATTTGCAAGTCCCTTTTTTTGTTATAAGGCACTTTATTAAAATAAAAATGTTTGGGACTGGAGAGATGGCTTAGATGTTGAGGCGCTTATCTGTGAAGTTTAAGGACCTATGTTTGACTCTTCAGATCCCACACAAGCTAGATGCACAAAAGATGAGGCATATGCAAGCTCTCACATGCCTACTAGGTGGCACAAGCATCTGGAGTTTGATTGTAGTGGCTGAGGCCCTGGCTGCCAATTTCTCTCTCTCTCTCTCTTTCTCTCTCAAAAAAAAAATTTTTTTTTTCAGTTTTTTGAGGTAGGGTCTTGCTCGAGTTCAGACTGACCTGGAATTCACTATGTTATCTCAGGATGGCCTAGAACTCACAGTGATCCTCCTACCTCTGCCTCCCAAGTGCTGGAATTAAAGGTGTGTGCCACCATACCCATCTAAAAAAATTCTTTTAATAAAAAATAAAAATGCTTATATCCTTTTAATGCAGTAATCTACTTCCTGAATAACATGGATATGAATAATAAACAAATACTGTACAATTATGTCTATTGCAGTAGGGAAACAATGCTATTTTAATAAATTTGTTTGCTCCTCTCACCTTTTTAAATTTTTAAAAAATTTTATTTATTTTTATTTATTTATTTGAGTGCAACAGACAGAGAGACAAAGAGGTAGAGACAGCGAGAGAGAATGGGCGCACCAGGGCCTCCAGCTACTGCAAATGAACTGCAGATGTATGCACTACCTTGTGCATCTGGCTTACATGGGTCCTGGAGGATAGAGCCTCAAACCGGGGTGCTTAGGCTTCACAAGCAAGCACTTAACCACTAAGCCATCTCTCTAGCCCCCCTTTTACATTTTTGCTCACCATGGTATTGCCTGTAGCACAGCAGCTATAAAAAGGAGTTTCTATTCACTGTTTTGTAACTCCAACTGAAAAATGCTCCAGAAACCATAAAACAAAGTCAAACAAGAATACCAGGTAACTTAACACAATGTGTGAAAAAAACATTTTTATTATCATCACCACCTCAAATAAGACCCTTTTAGATTGGAGATATGGAGTAGCTGTTGAGGTGCTAACCTGCAAAGCCTAAGGACCTAGGTTTGATTTCTCAGAACCCACATAAGTCAGATGCACATGGTAGTGCGTATGTCTGGAGTTCTTTTGCAGTGGCTAGAGGCCCTGGAGAGCCAATTCTCTCCTCTCTCTCTCTCTCTCTCTCTCTCTCTCACACACACACACACACACACACACACACACACGTGCTTATGAATAAATAAATGAAAATAAAACTATCAAAAAATAAGTACCTTTAATCATTAAGTCATCTCCCCAACTCAATATACCAAGTTTGTTTATTTGCTTGTTTTTTTAGTGGGCATGGAGGCGGGGCGGGGGATTATCTAGAGAAACAGTAAACCTGGGCTGGGAATGAGGTTCAGAGGTAGAGCTTGGGCTTAGCATGCTTAAGGCCAAGGTCGTTCAGCTTGAAGACAGGAAGTAAAGAAAGAAAGGAGGGAGAAAGGAATGAAGAGGAGAGAAGAAGGGAGGGAGGAAAAGAAGGAGGAAAATGATCCTGACTTTAACAGCTTTTGCAAAACCAAGAAATTTTCAAATGTCAAGCCTCCAAATTTGCATGAGTAGGACGCATACTAGGAAAACCTTCAAGATGACACGTTCCTCTGTGCTGATTGCAAATGTGGTCATGAAGGATGTGACCAAGGAAGAATATCCCAGAACATGCTGCCAGGGACTGCAGAGAAAAGCAGTGAAAGGAGTTCTTCCCCAAGAGCAGGGTCATGGTGTAACCAAGGTAATTCTCCCATCTTAAGATAGAAGAGAGCCAGGCTTGATAGTACTCACCTGTGATCCTAGAGGATCAGGACACCACACTGCCTTTCCAGTAATTTCCATAATTGCTAAGATCTATCTTGAGATGGTTTTGATTGACAGGCTTGGGTTATGTAAATTATTTTCCTTTTTATAAAAAAAAACAAATTAACAAGCAGAGAGAAAAAGAGAGAGAGAATAAGCATGCCAGGGCCTCTTGCCATTGCAATTGAACTCCAGATGCACGTGCCACTTTGTGCATCTGGCTCTTGTGGGACTGGGGAATTAAACCCCGACCAGCAAGCTTTACAAGCAAATGCCTGTAACACTGAGCCATCTCCCCAGCCCTGTGAATTGTTTGCCTGATTTGGAAGTCACTGGACCACGAGGAGCCTACTTAGCCATAATGGAGAAGTCTATGTCCCCTAGGCAGTCTACAGTTTGAGCTTGATGCAATGACTAGAAAGGACTATGAGTTGTCTCCCTTCGTGGTGAAAGAAGAGCGTGTGTCCTGTGTATGGTAAAAAGGTGAAATGTATATTTGAGGACTAGAATGGACTGTGACAAAAATCTTTCTTGTACTGAGCATATAAGTAGACTTTGCTTCCTAGCCTCCCTTGCAATTAGGTATGACCATGTGTCTGAACAAAATATTAATATCTAAGTGATACTGTTGCCTGTGAGCTTGCCTGGACTGAGTGTTTCCAGGTTCTTGATGTCTTATTCAAAGAACTGAAAAGGTACACACAAATAGCAAAGCAACAAGGAGGTTTAGTAGAGAGCAAAGCAAAAGTACAAGCTGGGTTTGGTGCAAGGGAGCAGCAGACTGCTTGAGCTACACCACTGAAGAGTGTCAGTTATTGTTTGGGGCTTGTTTGTTTGTTTGTTTGTTTGTTTATTTATTTATTTATTTGAAAGAGAGAAAGAAAGAGGCAGAGAGAGAGAGAGAGAGAGAGAGAGAATGGGTGTGCCAGGGTCTCCAGCCCTGCAAACAAACTCCAGACACATGTACCACCTTGTACATCTGGCTTACTAGGGTCCTTAGGCTTTGCAGGCAGCCGCTTTAACCACTAAGCCATCTCTCCAGCCCCTGGGCCTCCTTTTTATGGCGTCAAGGAGGAGGTGTTGGTGCTAAGGGTGTGGTGTGGGTCATCTTTCTGTTTCTATTGTGGCTGACAGGCTTAGGTTTTGTAAACCTTTGTGTGCTGTGCAAGACCTTTCCCACAATGCATATGCAAGCAAGTGCCTTTAATCACTGAGCCATCTTCTCAGCCCCAAACCATAATGCATCTGATTTTAAAATATCTTACTAATTTATTTATTGGTGAGAGAGACAGAGAGAGAGAGAATGGGCATACCAGGGCCTCCAGCCACTGCAAATGAACTCCAGACGCATGCACACCTTGTGTATCTGGTATGTGGATACTGGGGAACTGAACCTGGATCCTTAGAGTTTGCAGGCAAGTGCCTTAACCACTAAGCCATCTCTCTAGCCTGATGCATCTGATTTTCATCATCATAAGTATGCCAAATCATGTATAGGCATAAGACAGTAAATAGGGGATTTATTCTCCCTAAATGTTCATTCAAAAGACATGGTTTGCCTACTGTGCATATACCTAAAACCAGTCCAGATTGGTTCCAGGACATGTTTTGGGATGTGTTTGAATGAAAATTAACCACAAAGGGAGGATTACTATGGAATTGTTAGAGAGCTAGAGGTTGGAATGACCTGGCTACCTTGTTTGGAGGGGTATGTGTGCAGCTTGAGGCAAGTAGAGGTCTTGGATTGCTAAATGCTTTGTTAAGGAAGGTGCTATGTATATAGCTCAAGATAAGCAAGCTTGGTCACTAAGCTATCCCCATGCTTCGCTGCCTCCATCCTTCATGTTTTTCCTGGCTCTGTGATAACTGAAGGATGACGAGAGCCTAGAGCCACAGTGGAAACCACATGTTGAAGCTGATAGGACTACATGATGGAAATTGGAGCTGCATTACCACTCAGAGGAGAGCTGCCCAGGAGAACCATGTAACTGTGAATACACACCTTGGATGGTTAAGTGATTCAAGATTAGGTTGAAGCACTGAAGGCTTGTTTGTTTTGAAGCAGGGTCTCATGTAGCTCAGGCTAGCCTCAACCTCACTGTATAGCTGAGAATGTCCTTGAACTCCTGATCTTGCCTCCTTCCTCTGCCTTCTAATTGCTGGGGTTACAAGTATGCATCCCTATACCTGGCTAAAGCACTGAGATTTTGAGGATATCTAGAAGTGTGTCCCCTCTATTGACATTGTGACACATTGTCATTTCTCTTTCTCTGAAGTCAAGAACCACAGTCCAGTTACCAAAAAAAAAAAAAATCATTTTAAAGATCTCATAATGTTTTAAATCAGCTTATGATTTTGTGTTGGGTTGCATTTATAGCTATCCTGGGTTGGACGCATCCAAAGGCAAGATTCTTAAAATGTAGCTTTCGGGCTGGAAAGATGGCTTAGTGGTTAAGGCACCTGCTTCCTAAGCCTAAGAACACCGGTTCCAATCTTCAGCGATTCCAATCTCCAGTTCCCACGTTTAGCCAGATGCAAAGTGACGCAAGGGCGCAATGCTGCACTTGACCACAAGGGGGCTCACGCATCTGGATTTCATTTGCAGCAGCTGAGACTCTGCTGGCGCACCCATCTCTATCTCTCTTCCTCTCCCTTTCTCTCTGTCTCTCTCCAAAAAAAAAAAAAAAAAAAAAAAAAAATGTAGCTTTCCAGCCAGGCATGGTGAGGTATGTCTTTAATCCCAGCACTCAGGAGGCAGAGGTAGGAGGATCACTGTGAGTTCAAGGCCATCCTGAGGGTACATAGTGAATTCCAGATCAGCCTGGGCTAGAGAGTGAGACCCTACCTTGAAAAAACAACAACAAAAATGTAGCTTTCCAGAACAGTATCACCTGGCAATGGGTTAGGAATCTAAATTCTGCCATGCCATGATGGTGCATGCCTTTAACCCCAGCACTCAGGAGGCTGTGGTAGGAGGGTCATTGTGAGTTTGAGGCCAGCCTGAGACTACATAGTGAATTCCAGGTCAGCCTAAATAAATAAATAAATAAATAAATAAATAAATAAATAAATAAATAAATCCAGCTCCTCAGTATTGACCCTATATCCATTGAGTCAGAAACTATGGGGGTAGGGTCCATAAAATCCTCTGGGTGTTCCTGATACACACTGAAGTTTGAGAACCACTGGTTTAAGAAAACAGCCAGTGTTCATTAATAAAACACCCAAGTGGAAAGGCTTGAAGTTCATTAGTCCACTGTTACCATTGTTTTTCACTGGTACCAGGTGTTACTATTGACCACTGATCTAACGCTACTGGCAGAAGATTCAAGAACACATTTGTTAGTATTGTAGGGTTCATGGTTGAGCCCAGAGCCATGTGCATGTTAGACACACACTCACTCTCTCACTAGGCTATGCCTATAGTCCCCTGGTGTTTGTTTTTCTTTTCTTTTCTTTTCTTTTTTTTTTTTTTTTTTTTTTTTTTTTGACAGGGTCTCATGTAACTCAGATTGGCCTTAAACTTGTTATGTAGCTGAGAGTAATCCTGAACTCCTGATTCTCCTACTCTCACTTCCCAATCTTTCTGGTCCAATTTTTACCCTTGTCCCAGCACAGACCATAGCAGACCCATGATGGAAGGTGGTTCTTTTCAACTAGTGACAAGCTCCCCTGAGGGTGTTTTCAGTGAAGTTCTATTGCTGTCAGGTTTTCCCAGATTCTGACATCCATGACTTCATAGACCCGATGCCACAGAAGATGGGATGGCGTGAGTTAGCATGATCAGCTCATCCCTCATCCTGGTGGTGTGCTTGGACTTTCCTGGCTTTAGATGAGAAAGTCTTGAGTCCTAGGAACCATCCAGCCCCAAGCAATCCAGAATGTTAGGGCATTTTTGTCAGTGTTGGTTCAAACATCCACCTTTGTGATCCTTTTCTCTCACAAAAGGACCCATGGCTCAACAGGTCAGGCAACTTTGTGTTTTCAAGTTTTAAACACCAAAGTTAAAATTGAATCACCATTCACAGATAGTTTACCTACTCGCCTTTGAAGCCAGATACCCTGATTTCTTCCTAGGATCTCCCTTTCTCCTTTTGGTGGGTGTGTGATTATTGAGGGGGGTCCATGATTTGCTCTCCTAAAGAAGGCCATTCAACTTCACTAATTCCCAAGAGAGTCAGTGACCCACAATTTCTGATTAACATCTCTTCCATACTTAAACCTAGTAGAGTATGTGATGTTCTCCAAGTTTGTAATGCAAAGTAACATGTCTAGTGATTCCAGTACTTGAGAGGTGAAGCTAGGAGGATCAGGAATTCAAGGTCACTCATGACTCTATAGGAAGTTCAATGCCAGCCTGAACTACATGCAATCCTATCTCAAAAACACAAACAGGGGCTGGGAAATGGCTTAGTGGTTAAGGCGTTTGCCTGCAAAGCCTGAGGACCCTGGTTTGATTCCCCAGGACCCACGTAATCCAGGTGTACAAGGGGGCTCATGCATCTGGAGTTCGTTTGCAGTGGCTGGAGGCCCTGGCATACCCATTCTCTCTTTCTATATGCCTCTTCCTCTCTCTCAAATAAATAAATAACTATTTTTAAAACACACAAACAATGCCTTATACCCACACATTAGTGCTGCTATCAGCCCTGATCACAGAAGTTTCTTTCTGCAGTAGGTCTACGTCAATGCAGGGACGCAGAGCTAGTAAAAGTGCTGAGAGTAAGTGGCTATTGTGTGCTTAGCCCTAAATCTATCCCACTCCCTCCAAGGTTCAAGGAACATTATGGAAGAAGGAGTAGAACGAATGTAAGAGCCAGAGGATGGGGAGGAGTCCTGTCAAATGCTGTCTTCTGGATACAACATGGCTATTACGCTCATGAACTCACAGCAGCATTGGTTTTCTGCACAAGACTGAACATGTCAACAGTCCATCATGGATAGGTGAGGGGCTCATGCCTTCCAGAGGAGCTATTAGCAGATAATATAATATTAGTTGCTGGAAAGGGGGGAGTCATATTCTTCAGTGATATAGCCACTGGCAAGTCGTCCATACTCTAGTAAATGACTTCTCTCCCATGCTCATGCAAGCAACACTAATTGAACTCAGTGGGTTACCAAAAAAGAAAAAAATTAAAAAGACAGGAAAAGTGGGAAGATAATTAGTTGGTTAAGAAGAAAGGGTTTGAGCCAGGCGTGGTGGTGCACGCCTTTAATCCCAGCACTCGGGAGGCAGAGGTAGGAGGATCACTGTGAGTTCAAGGCCACCCTGAGACTACATAGTTAATTCCAGGTCAGCCTGGGTCAGAGAGTGAGACCCTACCTCAAAAAAAAAAAAAAAAAAAAAAAAAAAAAAAGAAGAAGAAGAAGAAGTAGAAGAAGAAAGGGTTTATCAGGAGTGGGAGGGGCAAGAGAGGGTAATAGATTGACTATGATCAAAATACACTATATGGGGGCTAGAGAGATGGTTAAGCAGTTAAAGGTGCTTGCTTTCAAAACCTGATAACCAGGATCTGATTCCCCAGTACCAAGATAAAGATAGATGCACAAAGTGGCACATGTGTCTGGAATTAGTTTGCAGTGGCAGGAGGCCCTGATGTGCCCATACTCACTCTCTGTCTGCCTCTTTCTCTCTCTTTCTTTCAAATAAATAAATAAAAATATTAAAAACAAAATAAAAATAGAAGTTGACTTTGATATATATAGTGTACAATGAGAGTTCAGGACCAGAAAGAAAGAAAGAAAGGATTCATTTTACCTTCATTTCTTTTTTTTTTTTTGATTTTTCGAGGTAGGGTCTCACTCTGATCCAGGCTAACCTGGAATTAACTATGTAGTCTCAGGGTGGCCTCAAACTCATGGTAATCCTCCTACCTCTGCCTCCCAAGTGCTGGGATTAAAGGTGTGCACCACCATACCCAGTTTACCTTCATTTCAGGAGGCATTGAGAGGACTAGTGTTCAATCAGTGGGTTTAAGTGAGAATGACATTTAATTTTATTGAGACATAGAGTCTCATGTAGCCCAGGATGGCCTTGAACTTGCTATGTAGCTGAAGATAACTTTGAACTTCTGGTCCTCCTGCCTCCACTTCCAGAAAAAGGATTATAGGTGTGTGCTACCATGCTCAATTCACATAGTACAAGTCCTTTACTAACTAAACTATATCTCCAGCCCCAAGAGTAATATTTTCAAGTTCAAATGTTCCACTGATCTGCCCTGGGTAGGGAAATACTTGGGTGATTTTGATCTATCTTTTTACTTTTGTCAGTCGCGGTATTAGAACAGGTGCTCTCAATCTCAGCACACTTTTTTTTTTTTTTTTTTTTTTTTTGAGAGAGACACAAAGAGAGATGGAGGTGGGGGGAGAGGAAGATAGAGAATGTGGGCGCGCCAGCATCCACTCAGCTGCTGTGAACGAACTCCAGATGTGTGCGCCCCCTTGTGGGCAAGTGTGGCATTGCACCTTTGTGTCACTTTGCATCTGGCTAAATGTAGAACCTGGAGATTGGAACTGACGTTCTTAGGCTTAGCAGGCAGGCGCTTTAACCACCAAACCATCTCTCCAGCCCAATCTCAGAAGTTCTTATGTCTGATAATTCTTTATTCTAGGCTCTTCCTGTATGTTGTAGGGTATTTATCAGCACCCCGTATCCCTTATCCACTAGATGCCACCAGCACCTGACCCCGAGTTATGACAACCAAAAGTGTCTTTAGACATTTCAAAACCTGGAGGTAGGTTTGCAAGAAAAGCTAAATATGTGGGCTCTGTGAGATATGTAGGGATAGGTATATTAAAAATATTCATTGTGGGGCTGGAGAGATAGCTTAGTGGTTAAGGCATTTGCCTGCAAAGCCAAAGGACCCAGGTTCGACTCCCCAAGACTCATGTAAGTCAGATGCACAAAGGGCACATGTGTCTAGAGGCCCTGGTGTGCCCATTCTCTCCCCCCCCCACCCGTCTATTTCTGTCTCTCTCTCAAATAAATAAAAATAAAATACTTTTTAAAAATATTAATTGTGTATCTGAAATCCAAGTTTAACTGGACACCTGCATTTTTATTTATCTGACAACTCTATTTGTAGAGAAAAAATTGCCTCCTGGTGGCATTACATTAGAACAAGTTGGATGTGCTTTTTGAGACCCAAATGTAAAAATAAAACCAAGCATAATTCAATGCCATTTCACTAAAGACATGCTATATACAGGCTTTAAAGAAAGACATACTTTCCATATGCACGCTAAAGAAACAACCACAGAGTCATTGTTTGAATAACAAGGACTTACAAAGGTCACTAGCATTCATGAATCAATATACAGTTTCTATGAAGGCAAGGGTCTCTGCTTTGTTTACTGACCTATCCCAGATGCCTTAAACAGGACATGGTAGAAAGTAATCGTACAATAAATATTTGTTGAATGAGTGACTGAATGTGTGGTAGAGTTAAGTATGGCTGAACACGTCCATGTGATTGCACATTTCCATGTCAACAAGGGACAAATGGGTGTGGTGGTCCACACCTGCAGTTTCTGTTCTGGGTGACTGAGAGGAAGTAGAAGGCTGCTTGAGTGTAGAGGATAGAAATCAGCAACCTGGAGGAAGGGGAGAAAAGGAGGGCTTCAAGGGTGGCGGGGGGTGGGGGGGCGATCCATACCTTGGTCTACATGGTGAGTACCAGGCCAGCTAAAGCTACATTAAAAACACCATGTTTGGGGCTAGGGAGATAGCTCAGTGGGTGAGTAATTACCATTTAAGCATGAGGGCATCTCAGCCTGGAGACCATTTAAAAACCAGGATGTGGGGCGGGAGAAATGGCTCGATGGTTAAGCTACTTGCTTGCAAAACCTAATGACCAGGTTTCAACTCCCCAGAACCCACATAAAGCCAAATGCACAAGGTGATACATGCACCTGGAGTTCGTTTGCAGCAGCTAGAGGTCCTGGTGTGCCCATTCTCTCTCTCTCTCTCTCCTTGCAAATAAATAATAATAAAAAGCTGGATGTGGCCACCCACATCTGTAACCCCAGTCTGTGGGTGGTGAAGACTGGAGAATCACTCTAGCTAAGGCTGACCTGGAATTCACTATGTAGGCTCAAGGTGGTCTCAAACTCACCACAACATCCTACCTCTGCCTCCTAAGTGCTGGGATTAAAGGTGTGCACTACCACACGCAGCTAGAAACTTTTAAACCTGTCATGGTTGAACAAAACGTTTAATCCCAGCATTTGGAAGGAGGAGGTGGGGGGATTCAGAGTTCAAGGACATCCTTAACTACATAGTGAGATTGAGGGCCAGCCTGAGCTACATGAGGTCCTGTCTTTTTTTATTTATTTATTTTTATTGACAAAGGTCCTGTCTTTAAAAGGTGGGGGTTGGGACTGGAGAGATGGCTTAGTGGTTAAGGCACTTGCCTGCAAAGCCAAAGGACCCAGGTTCAACTCTCCAGGACCCACATAAGCCAGATGCACAAGGGGGTGCACACATATGGAGTTTGTTTGCAGTGAATGGAGGCCCTGGCGCTCCCATTCTCTCTCTCTCTCTCTCTCTCTCTACCTACCTGTTTCTGTATCTCTCTCTCTCTCTCAAATAAGTAAAAGTAAAAATTATAAAAGGTGGAGGTTGGCTATTTGGAGCCCAGAGAGTTACTCAGTAATAGAAACTTGCATTGCTTATATAAGACCTTCAGTTTGATTCCCACCACCACCAAAAAAAAAAAAAAAAAAAAAAAGTAAAACAAGGGCAGGAGAGATGGCCTTGTGGTTAAGGTACTTGCCTGTGAAACCTAAGGACCCAGGTTCAATTCCCCAGTACCCATGTAAACCAGATGCACAAGGTGGTGCATGTATCTGGAGTTTGTTTGCAGTGGCTGGAGGCCTGGCGCACCCATTCTCTATTTCTCTATCTGCCTTTTTCTCTCTCTTAAATATATATATATATATATATATATATTTTTTTTTTTTTTTTTTTTGGTTTTTCCAAGGTAGGGTCTCACTCTAGCTCAGGCTGACCTGGAATTCACTATGTATTCTCAGGGTGGCCTCAAACTCATGGCAATCCTCCTCCCTCTGCCTCCCGAGTGCTGGGATTAAAGGCATGCGCCACCATGCCCGGCTCAAAAAATAATTTTTTTAAAAAAATGTTAAACAAAACTAGGTAATGTTAAGAGTTTGATGGTACCAAAGTTATAGCAGCAGGTCCCGAGACAAGCAGAATGTTGGCAATCAGTAACCCAGTATTGAAAGTGGGTTCCACGGCCACTTCACGCATGCAGACACTGCAAGTTCAAACATGGTAGTGACAACTGCTTGTGTGCTAGCAGGACATTTAAGAACACCTGCTCCACCTCAGAATCCTAGGTATGCTATTTACAGATTGTGTGACCTGTCTGTAAAAGTAGGAATAATAATAGCTCACAGTTTGTTGTCAGGATTAACACAAGCAGCTATGTACAAAGTGATTAGCATAGTGTCTGACACACAGTGAGTAGTCTCTGGTAAATAACTGTCATTATTACAACTGATATAAATGTGTGGAAAGATGTTAAAGTTGAATTGTGCCATCCAACACAGTAAAATAGTTTATAATCCTCCATATACGGTTTCCCAAAGTCCCACTCATCCTAGCAGCTCACCAGTCTCCCCCTCCTAGTTACTCTTGGTAACACCCACCCTCCTCTCATCTCCTGAAGCACTTCTGCCAGACATCTTCCATTTAGATCATTCTGCTTCATTTCTCTATTTAAGGGACTGGAGAGATGGCTCAGAGGTTAAAGGCACTTGCAAATTGAACAATGAAAACATTCTTTTGAGAACCAGGCATGGTGGTGCACGCCTTTAATCCCAGCACATGGGAGGCAGACGTAGAAGGATCATTGTGAGTTCGAGGCCACCCTGAGACTACATAGTGAATTCCAGGTCAGACTAGGCTATAGCAAGAGCCTATCTTGAAAAACCAAATATATATATATATCTTGGGAGGCGGGGGAAGAGACTATAAGACTGGGAATGGTGGTGCATGCCTGCTATCCCAGCACTTGGGAGGCAGACACAGGAGAACAATGAATTTGAGGTCAGCCTGAGCATAGCTAAACTTTGTCTCAAAACAAAACAAACAAGAGGGACCTAAGTGGTGGAAACAAGTCTGTGATTTTGTTGTTGTTGTTGTTATTGTTTTGTTTTTTGAGGTAGGGTTTCACTCTGCTCCAGGCTGACCTGGAATTCACTATGTAGTCTCAGGGTGGCCTCGAACTCATGGCAATCCTCCTTCTTCTGCCTCCCAAGTGCTACGATTAAAAGTGTGCACCACCACACCCAGCTAAATTTGTGAAATTTTATGCTGGCCTATTTTTGCCTTGTCACTTCATTTATGATCTTCATGTCTTCCAGGCTTACAACCTTGCTGGTGTTTGTCAAATGGTTGAGGACTCTTTTAAGTTAAACATAGTTATGTTCAGTTTAGACATTAATTTGACTCTGATCTATGTTGATTAGAGAAAAGGCCCTGGAAGGCTTGATAACTACTAGCTGCAGGTTTCCTGTCGGAGGGAGACATCTAGAGGCTGCTGAAAAGCTTTTGTTTCCTCACAGATCCAATCACAAATTACAAAGATCATGACATCAAACTGAAAAGAGAGACTGATTGAGAGAGGGAGGGGATAAGATGGAGAGTGAAGTTTGAAAGGGGAAAGTGGGGAGAGGGAGGAAAATAACATGGGATAGTGTCTACAAAAAGAAATTGTCAATAAAAATAAAAATTAAAAAAACAAAATTAGACGGGGAAAAAATTATAAAACACAGATCCCAACAGATAAGTCCAACTAGAATAATATTAATGTTTAAATAATCTTTCAGGGATTAAGCACATTTATTTTCTAGGCACAGTAGAAAACACTGTGGGTATATAATAATATTAAAATGTTATGGGGGCTGAGAGATGGCTTAGTGGTTAAAGCACTTGCTTGTGAATCCCAAGAATTCAGGTTTGATCCTCCAGGTCCCACGTTAGCTAGATGCACAAGGTGGCTCATGCGCCAGGAGTTGGTTTCAGTTGCTAGAGGCCCTGGTGTACCTATTCTCTCTCTTTCTCTTTCTCCCTCTTTCTATCTCTAATAAATAAATAAAAATAAAAACTTAAAAATATATTTTAAAATGTGATGGTAAGGAGTTGTAAAAGACATTTTGGGGACAGTTGAAGAAATCTGTTGACTGAGTATTAGTTGATGTGATTGAGTTGATGTTTGTTTTCTTTAATGTCTCCTCTTCCTTCTTGTCTTTCTTTTCTTCTTCCTCCTTTTCTTTTTCTTATGACAGGGTCTTGCTATGTTGTCCTGTTTGACAACCTGCAGGCTCAAACAGTCTTCTTGCCTCAACTTTCCAAGTAGCTAGGACATGTATTCTCCACCACTCTTGGTCCAATGTTGATTTTCTTAGGTGTGGTTAGGGCATTGCTCAGTGTAAGAGAATGCACTTGATGTTGGGAAGTGGAGGCTGAGGTATTTCAGGCTAAGGAAGAGGATGTCTGCAACTTACTTTCAGGTGTTTTAGAAAAGCGGAAGTATGTGCACACATACAGAGAGACAGCTGGCCTAGTGGGATGTCAACAGCTGGAAAGTCTAGGCAGGAGGTGGTTTGGATGTTCATTGTGCTAATCTTCTCATTGTTCTGCTGTTTTTGTTTGTTTGTTTGTTTGTTTCAAAATAAAAATTTAGAATGTGAGCACATTGAGCAAAGTTACTTAAAATATTCCCTGTGTTTAGGCCTGGTGGCTTAGACCTGAAATTCCAGCAACTAAGGAAACTGAAGCAGGAGTATCTTGAGTTTGAGACAATTCTGAACTACAGAATGAGTTGTCTGAAATTTAACAACTTTATCATTATCATTATTATTACTATTATTATTATTATTTGATGCACAGGCTGCCCTTGAGCTCATTAGACAGCCCAAGATGGACTTGACTTTATAGCAATCCTCCCACTTCAGCCTCTCGAGTATTGGAATTAAAGGCATGAGCCACTGTACCTGGCTGTTTTTTTTGTTTTTTTTTTGTATGTGATGGGTGGCCATGGCACATGTGTGGAGGTCAGAGGACAACTCTGGGTGTTGGTCCTCACATTCCACCTTGTTCACCTGAATATAGCAAGGTAGTATGCTGGCCTGCAAGTTTCTGAGTCTTCTGTCTCTGCCTCTAACCTTGCTATAGGAGGGTTGGGATTATAGTTGCTCACCACTGTATCTGGTGTAAGTGGGTTCTAAAGATCTGAACTCAGGTCGTCAGACTTGCACAGCAAGTGGTTTTACCCACTGAGCCATATCCTCAGCACCCGAATTTTAACTTTTCATGCCTTCCATTCTCACCATATTGGAATCACCCACATGGTTGTCTTGTGTATCACTGTGCAATGTACAGCAAACATAAATATTTCCTGATTCCAAAGAGAATAGGAATAGAAAACTTCTCAGCTCCCTACTGGTGTCCTACTATCCCTGGTGTTTCTCAGGGATGGAAGGATCTTCATTCCTCTCTTGCCCTCATCCTTAGCCACCATACTTGTCCTTCAGATTTTATGCTTGGGGAAGCTGCCCCTGCCCTGCCTCTGTGTTCTTAGGTCATTCCTCTGCCTTCCCTGCCTTAGCACTTAGCACACTGCTGACTAATGGGCTGTTTTCTTGACTGAATTCACCACAAAATTAGTTTCCTGGAAAAGAAAAGAATTTTGTTTGCCTTTTTACAGTTGTAATCTTAGTTCCTGGCACAGCATCCGGCACCATAGTAAGAGCCTAAAGAACACTTAGTGAATGAATTACTGAGTGATCAACTATAGAGTCAAAAGGGAATGCAGTTAGACTAGAGACATCCCCAAAATGTGTGTGTGTGTGTGTGTGTGTATACACATATTTACAATACACAGGCATGTTATTAGTTTAGCATGAAGTATGAAAGTAGATGTCTATTTTAGATCAAAATGATTTTAATTAGACTGATGAAAATTCTTAGAAATTATATATTTCATAATATTGAGCTCTCAGGAAGAACTCTACTTATTGAATTGATCTTTATACTCTTATAGTTTTATAGTTTTCAATACTTTTTTCTAATCAACAGATTTCATATACATACACATATAGATGCATATGTCTATGTGTGTGTGTGTACTGGGAATCAAACGCAAGACATTGCAGATAGTGAGAATGTACTCTGCCACTGAGCTATATACCCTTAGCCCTGACTTTTTAACTTTTCCTTTTTACAGTTCTATCTTTAACTCATTATCCCTCCTATAAAGGAATATTATTGAGTTTAGGTATCCTTACTTATATCTAGCATTTCATCTTGTGACAATTCTAAAACTCTTTAGTTGACTAGCCTAGATTTTCTAAATATGCATGCAGTCAAGGTTAAACATACTTAGTTTTCCAAGATTTACACCACTCATTTTCCGATTCTACTGCATTACCTAGAACAATGGCCTTTAAGGTATATAGAGACCTTGCCAATGATAGCTGAGCAGGAGGGCTTTGTCAGTTTCCAGCTTATCAGCTTGTATGTGCACTTGCTCTGAACCTGGAGATCATGCACCTCCTTTTCTCGTACCTGAAGACACTTTTTTGTAATCATACCCATACATTTTCTGATAGAATACATATTCTAGTTACCTAACCCAATTCCCATCTAAAAATGCAAGAAATTGAGTCCCAGTGAGATTTTCTGACACCTAAAAGGTCACACAGAATCCCATTCAGTCCCTTTTATTTACTAGAACTTATTCCAATTATGAATTAAGACTTTCTTTTTGTCCTGGGATTAAATGTAGGGCCATGTGCATGCTAGATAATGGCTCTACCACTGAACTGCACTGTATCAGTGAAGGGTCTTTCGAGTAACAGAACTGATAGTATTGTAAAAGATTTGCTAGTTTAGTTTACAGGATACCAGCTGAGCAGTCCAATAGTAGCTGTCTGCCAGTTGGAAAGCCAGAGAACCCAGCAGCTGCTCTGTCCACAAATCTGGGTGCTTCCGCAGTCCTGATTTGACACTGAAGGCCTGGAGGATTCTTGGGGAACCTCTAGTCTTCAATCCATGTTGGGAGGCCAATGAAGACGGGCCAATGTCCATGAAGCACAGCAACTGGGTAAATTCACATGCCAGCAAGCAGCACGGGCAGCCAGGCCAAAGGCCCTGTTTTCTCCCAGAGCTTCTTCATACATGCTCCACCACTGAAAGGGCCACCCAGTTTGGGAAAGGTCTTCTCCACTCTAAATCATTCCTGGAAATGCCCTCACAAACTCGACCAAGAGGCATGACTACTTGATCCCTAACTTCAGCAAGTTGACAATAGAATTTAACCATCACATATATCCTCCACTTTTTCTTAACGACTGATTTTGAGACAGGGTCTCCCTAAGTTGCCTAAGATGGCTTTCAACTTACTCTGTAACCCAGGCAGAATTTGAATCCTTGAACTTGGAATCCTCCTGCCTTGCCCTACTGTGTAGCTTGGATTACAGTCCTATACTATCAAGACCAGTTCTGAAAAAAAATTTTTTTTAAATAAAGCTTTTTTAAAAAACATATATTTTATTAATTAATTAATTTATTTGAGAGAGAGAAAAAGGCAGAGAGAGAATGGGCGCATCAGGGCCTCCAGCCCTGCAAACGAACTCCAGATGCATGCGCCCCCTTGTGCATCTGGCTTATGTGGGTCCTGGAGAATCAAACTGGGTTCCTTTGGCTTTGCAGGCAAATGCCTTAACTGCTAAGCTATCTCTCCAGCCCGAAAAAATTTTTTTAATAATATTTTATTCAGAGAGAGAGAGAATGGTTGCACCAGGTCCTCTAGCCACTGCAAATGAACTCCAGACATATGTGCCACCTTGTGCATCTGGCTTACATGGGTCCTGGGGAATCAAATCTGGGTCCTTAGGCTTTGCAGGCACGTGCCTTAACCACTAAGCCATATCTATAGCCCTAATTCTAATTTTAAATGTGTAATTATGTAAAGAAACTAAGTTTCACTGAAACATCTCTATCACCCCTCCAAGGCTCAGGATCCATTGTGGAAGAGATGGCAGAAAGAATGTAAGAGCCAAAGGAAGGGTAGGACTGCTTACAATGCAGTCTTCCAGACATAAAATGGCTTCGATGATATCCATGACCTCGCAATGCCTGGCACTACCTACACAGGACCCTCATAATAGGAGGAAAAGATGATGACATCAAAATAAAAGAAAGACTAATTGAGAAGGGGAGGGGATATAATTGAGAGTGGATTTGTGAAAGGGAAAGTGGAGAAGGGGAGGGAATTATCATGGTTTAGTATCTATAATTATGGTAATTGTCAATAAAAAAAAGTTTTAAAAAAAAAACAAAACTAAGTTTAGCTGGGTATGACAGCACAAGCCTATAACCTCCAGCACTAAGGAGGTAGAAGCCTGGAGGATTTCAAGTTGGAAGCCAGCCTAGGCTATATAGTCAGACCCTGCCTCAAAACCAAAAGGCAATTAAGTTTGTTATATTCAGAAATTCCTTTTTCCTTAATAACCTGACTAACTTTTTAGGATTATATCTTCATCAATTTCTTCTATTCAGGTACTTTAAGAGATTACTGTATGTTAACTTAAATGATTATGCTGATTGTATTAATTATTTAATGGGTAATTATGAAAACAACACAATTTTCCCTTCTTAAGTACTATACCTGCCACTAGTCAGTTTTAACACCCTTTAGCTGCATTTCAAGACACAGTGTTGGACTGGAGAAATGACTCAGCAGTGTGCTTCCTTTGTAAGGGACTTACATAAAGGGACTGATGGGGGCCTGAGACCAGAGTTTGAATATCAATAAGCCAGGTAAACAGTTGGGCGTGGTCACGTGTGATTGTAACCCCAGTCTCCTAGCAGAGCAGACTGGTAGGGTTTTAAAAAAAAACAAGATGGGCTGGAGGGATGGCTTAGCAGTTAAGGTATTTGCCTGCAAAGCCAAAGGACCCAGGTTTGATTCCTTAGGACCCACGTTAGTTAGCCAGATGCACAAGGGGGTGCAGGCATCTGGAATTTGTTTGCAGTGGCTGGAGGCCCTGGCACATCCATTCTCTGCCTCTTTCTCTGTCAAATAAATAAATAAATAAAAATAAAACAGTTTTCCTTAAAAAGGCAGTTTCTGGGATCAGTAGATACTCCAGCTCAAGTAAGAACAGTAGCAGGGGATGGGGGGCTTCCCCTCATAGGCAAGTGTACCCTGCCCCAGACATGGGGCACCTCAGGAGCGCGCGCGCACACACACACACACACACACACACACACACACACAAGCACATACACAAAAAAGATAATGTTCCATGTGATGAGGGTAGATGATTGAGGATATTTTGTGACTTAGTCTTGGAAATCAGTCTATTTCTCATTGGTCATTGGTCATTGGTCATTGGTCATTGGTTAAAGCTAGCCATGGGAGCCCAGAGTCCAGAAAGAGGAGAGATTACTTATACTCAAGGACATTGGATGTCATTATAAATTTTAAAAAGGTGTGTTGACACACACCTTTAATCCCAGCACTCAGGAGACAGAGGTAGGAAGATCACTGTGAGTTTGAGGCCACCCTGAGACTACATAGTGAATTCCAGATCAGCCTGGGCTAAAGTGGGACCCTACCTAGAAAAACCACAAAAAAACTGAGCTTTGTTTCTTAGCAAAGATGCTTGTAAATCACAGGGGAAACTTGAACTTGTGAAATCAAAACCAGATTGCAAATAAATTACCATTTTACTACCCAGATCAAAAGTGTTGTTGAATTTGGCCATGTTTTCTTGGCAAGATTTTCCCTCAAATTTTAATGCAGTTTTATTTCCAAAAAAAAAAAAAAAGAGTTTTTTTTTTTTTTTTTAACTTTGATGTTTTGATGTATTGCAACCTACACATAACAGTGACAACTCAGGGGTAATGGGTTCTGACGCACTCCCCAACCTTCCTTTTTTAGACTCTTTATGGCCTCCTGTTTTAAAAAATTTTTTTAAATTTATTTACTTATTAGAGACAGAGAAAGGGAGAAAGAGAGAATGGGCGTGCCAAGGCCTCTAGCCACTGCAAACAAACTCCAAATGCATGGGCCACCATGTGCAACTGGCTAATGTGGGTCCTGGGGAACCAAGCTTCAAACTGGAGTCCTTAGGCTTCACAGACAAGCGCTTAACCACTAAGCCATTTCTCCAGCCCTTGTTATGGCCTCCTTAAAGACCATTAAATGGTTTTGGAGAAATAGTATGCAAACTTTTTTTTCCTCGGGTATGTGTGCACATTCACGTGTTTGAGTGTGGGTATGGCACACATAGGGAAGTCAGAGGGCAACTTTGGGTGTTGGTCCTTACCTTTCTTTCCCTTGTTTGAGGCAGTATCTCTCATTCTCATTCTCATTGCTCAGCATCGTGTTTGCTAGGCTAGCTTGCCCATGAGCATCTAAGAGATTCTCTTTTTCTGTCTATCTTCCTTCTCACCCTAGGCACACTGGGGGATTACAAAATGCTAGCAGTACACTGTCTGGAACTCAGGTACTCACATTTGAGCCCAAGTGCTTTAACAACTAAGCCATCTCTCCAGCCTTTATTATAATCATTTTATCCATTCTCATCCTCAATGAAATTTGGATATTCATTTTGTCCCACATTTTGACCGTAGCATTTATGAAACCCACTGGATACCATATGTAAATTATACAAATACACAAACATCCACCTTTTAAAAAGTGTTGAGCCAGGTGTGGTGGCACATGCCTTTAATCTCAGCACTTGGGAGTCTGAGGTAGGAGGATTGCTATGAGTTTGAGGCCAGCCTGGGATTACAGAGAGTTCCAGGTTAGTCTGGGCTAGAGTGAGACTCTACCTCAACAACAACAGCAACCAAAACAACAGCCAAAAAAAGCCAAAAGCAGTGAGCTGGGTGTGGTGGTACATGCTTGTAGTCCCAACACCCAGAAGGCTGAGGCAGGAACATTGCCATGGGTTCAAGGGTGGCCAGGGTTAAAGCAAGACCCTGTCTCAAATTACATAAATAAATAAATAATGGCTGGAGGGATAGCTTAGTAGTTAAGGCACTTGCCTGCAAAGCCAAAGGACCCAGGTGGGATTCCCCAGGACCCGCATAAGACAGATGCACAAGGTGGCACATACATCTGGAGTTTGCTGCAGCAGCTGGAGGCCCTGGAATGCCCATTTTCTTTGTCTCTCTCAAATAAATAAATAAATATAAATACAATTAAAAAATAAAAATTTAAAAAGCAGTGTTGTGTACAAAGTATGCGTGCAAGACATCTATCAGGTAGGAATTTTTCTTTCTTTTTGGTTAGAAGTTTGTAGAATTTGGATATAGTGGTGCCTGCCTGTAATTCCAGTACTTGGGAGGTAGAAGTTGGAGGATTGGAAGTTCAAACTCATCTTTGGATACATAGGGAGTTACAGGCCAGCCTGTACTATAGGAGACCCTGTCTCAACTTTTTTTTGCACTCAAAAAGAAGCTTATCAACAATGGAATTTGCCAACATTCACACTGTCTGTTGAATGTGCTGATAGATAACTAAAACCTAGTTTATCTTTAGACAAAGTAAAAATAATCTTATTATGTGTTCTTCCAGTTTTTTTTTAAATCTTCATCCAAAATCATGAAAATGATTTAGAAGTTCTTTTTTTCGGAATCTAGAAGCTGGGAAGAACAGTCTGGGAACCAGGAAGAACGTTCTGCTGTTGCCGTTGTGCCTGTGAGCCGAGGCCCCCACTTGACAGACGGTAGAAAGCATGATGGTTGACAGGACTTGCCTGGTTCAGCTCAGCAGTGTAAGGGACCAACCCATCTGCCATCAAAACTTCCCTTGTGTTTGACAACAAGACATCTAAGTTGCAACTTCTGAATCAGGAAATATAACTTTATTTAGTTTGATAAAATAACCAAGGAATATGTGCAGAAATGCATGCTAATCCATTTTCATTTCAGCTGTCTGCTCAAGATAATTCATCCTCATTTTAGCCTGAACATTGGTGTCTTTGCAGAAATGAAAAGACTTAATTGAGTAGAAGTACCTGTCTTTTTCATCCTCAACTTGTGAGATTTGTGGGTTTTTAAAAATTTTTATTTATTTATTTGACAGAGAAAGAGGGGGAGAGAGAAATAGAGAGAGAGAGAGAGAGAAGAGAGAATGGGCGCACCAGGCCCTCTAGCCATTGCAAACAAACTCCAGACGCGTGCACCCCCTTGTGCATCTGGCTAACGTGGGTACTGGGGAATTGAACCTGGGTCCTTTGACTTTTCAGGCAAACACCTTAACCGCTAAGCCATCCTTCCAGCCCTCCCTTTTTTTTTTTTTTTTTGACTTTTCAAGGTAGGGTCTCTCTCTAGCTCAGGCTGACCTGGAATTCACTATGTAATCTCAGGGTGGCCTTGAACTCATGACGATCCTCCTACCTCTGCCTCCCAAGTGCTGGGATTAAAGGCGTGCATCACCATGCCTGGCTAGCCCTTTTTTTTAAGATAGGGTCTCCTTCTGTAGCCCAGGTTGGTCTTTAACCTGTGGTGATCCTCCTGCCTCAGCCTATTGATGGCTGGGATTATAGGCCTGAGCCACTGTACCTAGCATGAGATTCAGTTTTGGAGTCAGTCTTTTCATTGTCCAATCCCAAATTCTTCCTACAAATCTCAGAGTCTGCTCTGTTTTGGTCATTGGCTTCTTTGAGCCTATCACATGAGTTCTTCTGTCTGTCATCTAACACAGAAGTCTTTTGCAGTGCTGTGCAGGTCTTGCTGGCATGGGTATCGCACTTTTTAAAAATATATTTTTAAAATTTTAATTTATTTATTTGAGAGAGAAAGAGGCAGAGACAGAGAGAGAATGGGCATGCCAGGGCCTCTAGCCACTGCAAATGAACTCCAGATGCATGTGCCACTTGGCTTATGTGGGTATTAGGGAATCAAACCTGGGTTCTTAGGCTTTGCAGGCAAGTGCCTTAACCATTAAGCCATATCTCCAGCCCACATTTATTCTTTTCATTATCTGTACTCTTATAACACATAGCTACAATATTAAAAATTAAGTTAGCAGTAACTCACTATAAAGCACAATGGTTAATCCACAGGCCAAGTCAAAAACAGATTGTTACAAGGCCTGTGAATTGCTCTTAAATTGCATCCCTCACAGGAAGGCACAATGGGAGTCCATTACTGTGAACTCTAGTCAAGGTGGAAACATCAGCCTGGGGCATTAGTGACAGAAGGCAGGTCACTTATCAGTTATGCAACTGACACTAAAAATGGTGTTGCTTTCAGCCTCTTTTTTTTTTTTTTTTTTTTTTTTTTTTTGGTTTTTCCAGGTAGGGTCTTGCTCTAGCTAAGGCTGACCTGGAATTCACTATGTAGTCTCAGGGTGGCCTTGAACTCATACCAATCCTCCTACCTCTGCCTCCTGAGTGCTGGGATTAAAGGCGTGTGCCACCACGCCCGGCTCAGCCTCTATTTTTGTGAAATGTATGTAGAGCTGTGCCTTGCCATGAGTTACTACATGTTGGGTACTAAAATCAAAGTGGAATGACTCGACCAACAGATGTTGGTAGGAACTAGACACATTCAAACTTAATTGACTTATGAAGACATATATCAAAACAAGTGTAGTGGTACATAGCTGTAATCTTAGTACTGGGGGAGGCTCAGACAGGAGGATTGCTGTAAGTTTGAGGCCAGCTTGAGCTATGTAATGAATTCTAGGTCAGAAAGTGCTACAAGGTGACAATCTCAAAAAGAAGGACACTATCTTCAATTATAGGTACATTCTGAGGTACTGGGTTCAGGATGCCAATATTGAAGGAGGATAGGAAAAAGCTAGCTTCTTTTAGGCAGTTCATTTTTATTTTATTTTATTAGTTATTTTTTATTGATAACTTCCTTAATTGTAGATAATATCTCATGGTGCTTCCTTCCTTCCCCCCACTTTCCCCTTTGAAACTTCACTTTCCATCATATCCCCTCCCCCTCTCAATCAGTCTCTCTTTTCATTTTAATGTCATCATCTTTTCCTCCTATTATGATGGTCTTGTGTAAGTAGTGTCAGGCACTTTGAGGTCATGGATATCCAGGCCATTTTGTGTTTGGAGGAGCACGTTGTAAGGAGTCCTACTCTTCCTTTGGTTCTTACATTCTTTCTGCCCCCTCTCAGCACCCGGTTCTATTCCCCAGGACCCATGTAAGCCAGATGCACAAGGCGGCACATGTTTCTGGAGTTCATTTGCAGTGGCTGGAGGCCCCGGCGCGCCCACTCTCTCTTTCTGTCTGCCTTTTCCTCTTTCAGATAAATAAATAAATAAAATATTTTTTTAAAAAAAGAGAAACTAGGCCTTTTTAAGGAGAAATTAAAGTTGTAGGCATAAGGAAAGCTCACTTAAAAGAAACTGAGGCTTTTGAAGAGGGATTAAAATAGAGCCATGAACACATGGAAAATAGGATCTAGGAGCTTGTGTAGGGAGACTTAGGAAGAACCCACATGGCATCTGCCATGTGCTTTTCCATGTAGGGAAGTTAAGAGGGCAAAATGGTGAGGCTCAAGGAAAAAATGAAAGGACAGATATCAAAGCAGAGACCAGGAGATTCAAAGGGGAAATGAGTAATGAAGAGGGTTACACTCATGGTTACCTTGAGTTTAAAGAAATTATACAGGTAGCAGGCCTAGAGTTAGAAAAAGCACCCATGTGGTAGATCTGGGTTGCATAAGGGAAATATACACATGGTAGATTCAAAGACCAGAGGGAAATTATACATGTAATTAAAGTGAGAAGTTACCCCAAACTATAAAGCAGAGGCAGGCAGAAAAGTCCCCAGATCAAGAAACAGTTTTATGCTCTCCCCCTGCCCTGGGGAGGTGGAAGCTAGACTCATGTGTGACCCTATGGTCCAAATGAAGAGGAGGCAGGCAGAGCCAAAGCAAAGCCAGAAAAGCAGAGCAGAGCAGGGCAGGGCAGAGCAGAGCTAGTGACAGGAAGAAGACAGCAGCCTTTATAGCCATGGGGTAACCTAGATTGGTTTATAGATTTGAAGGGTGAATCCCAGAGCCAGCCCACTTGAGCCAGCCCATCTAGGTAGCTCAGTAGACTGTGAACAGCAAGAGACACTGTAGATCAGTGTCCATCAGACACAAAGAGTTCCATTTCTGCCAAGAGTTCCATTCTTGTGTCAGGGAGAGAAGGCATGTTCTCTCTGGGCCTCAATCTCTAACAGAAAATGCCTAAAAGATCCCCCTCCTTCCCTTTTTATTCCCTTTCTAGCTTACTGGCTTCTGCTACTGAGTTTTATTCCTACTCACATAGAAGTCCAATCATTTGTAGCTAGGATCCACATATGTGACGTTTGGCTTTCTGGGCCTGTATTATTTGAGACAGAGAGAGAGAGAGAGAGAGGGAGAGAGGTAGATAGACAGAAAGAGAATGGGCATGCCGCTGTAAATGAACTGCAGATGCATATGCCACCATGTGTATATGGCTGTTCCTGGGTCCTGGGGAATCGAACCTGTGTCCTTTGGCTTTGCAGGCAAGAGCCTTAACCGCTAAACCATTTCTCCAGTACCAAATACTCCCTTAATTAGACCCCACAATTTGTAATTTCTCCCTAACTGAACTTAATAATTCATAATTTATCCTTTTTGAGTCCATCTTTATGAATTATTTATTAAATATAGAACAGAACATAAAACTTGGGGCTCATAAATGCTAGAGGACCCCTCCTGAACCCCCAAATCCTGCATCAGCATATCAATATGTGGATAGAGGAAGGAGCACAGTTCAGATGATGGCAAGAGGTCTTACCAAAGATAATCCATCAACTCCAAATGACAGAAGCATCAATTGCTGGGCACATTAATAAGGCCATGATGTCACTTTTAGCCCTGCTGATCCTCCAACAAAATGGTATTCCATAAAGAAAGCAAGGTGACATGACCAGAACTGTTCAGCCCATTCATAGAATTACTCGAAGCAATACCTCATTGTTTTTATTTGTTGTTGTTGTTTTGTGGCAGAGTCTCATGTAGCCCAGGCTAGTCATCAATTCATTATGTAGTTGAGGCTGACCTTGAACTTTTGATCCTTCTACCTCTGTCTCCCAAGTGCTGGGATTATAAGAGCCACCAAGCCTGGTAAGTCACTGTTGTTTTAAGCTACTGAGTTTTTGAAGATTGTTTATTATGCAGCAACATATAACTGAAACAATTCCCCTTCACATAAATCCCAATCCAGACCCAAGTCCATTACACTGAAGTTGATAGGTCACAATGAAAAATAGACTGTTTAGTCAGCTATTTCATTATCACCACTGCAAAGCAAGTGAGTACTAACTTATTAATTTAAAATGAATAGATATTGCTACTGGTAACATCTACATAGCACTTTGCCAATTGTTTGAAATAGTCTGTTAATAATTTATAAGTTTTTTTAATCAAAGAAATATTGAATGATAGACTCTTGGGACTAAAAGGAACAATGGAAGGTCATTGACTCTAGCTCTTTACCTTCAAAGAGAATGACTTATTCTATCTTGGAGACTGACTTGTTTTATCTCAGCCAGATGAAATTGTTCTTCCTCTTCCTCCGTCTGTGCTTTTTCCTATTACTGTTATCCAAAACAACTATTCACATGTTGATCTATAAGTGGGACTGCATTTAGCATTTTTATAGGCCTTTAAAGATTTAATACAGTAGTGAAGAGCAACATACACATAAAATCCAAAGTGCTGCATGCACAAATAAGAAAAATGCTACACTTAAAATGGCATTTTTAGAGCCAGGCGTGGTGGTGCAAGCCTTCAATACCAGCACTCAGGAGGCAGAGGGAAGAGGATTGCCATGTGTTCAAGGCCACCCTGAGACTACATAGTGAATTCCAGATTAGCTTGAGCTAGAGCAAGACCCTACCTCAAAGAAACAAAACAATGATGTTTTGGGGAGGCTGGAGAGATTACTCAGGTTAAAGGCACTTGCTTGCAAAGTCTCACTATCTGAGTTCGATTCCCCAGTACCCACATAAAGCGAGATGCACAAAGTGGTGCATGTGTCTACAGTTTGTTTGCAGTGGCAAGAGGCCCTGGTATGTTCATTCTGTTTCTGCCTGCAAATAAATACATAAGAGCTGGTCATGGTGGTGAAGGTCTTTAATTCCAGCACTTGGGAGGCTGAGGTAGGAGGATCACCATGAGTTCAAGGCCACTCTGAGACTACAGCATGAATTCCAGGTCAGCCTGGGCTAGACTGAGATCCTACCTAAAAAAAAAAAAAAAAAAAAAAAAAAAAAAAAAAAAAGACATATTTTTAAGATTTTATTTTTATTTATTAGAGACAGAGAGAGGGAGAGAGAAAGAGTGAAAATGGGCATTCCAGGGCCTCTAGCCACTGCAAACAAACTCCAGATGCAATTGCCACCTTGTGCATCTGGCTTACATGGGTCCTGGGGAATCGAGCCTTGAACCAGGCTTCACAGGCAAGTGCTTAACTGCAAAGCCATCTCTCCAGGCCCCACCAAATACAATTTTTGTTTTGTTTTCTATTTTTGAAGAGAATCAGAGAGAGAGAGGGAGAGAGAGAGAGGGAGGGAAAGAGAGAGAGAGAATGGGCGCTCCAGCAGCCTCTCAGCTGCTATGAACAAACTCCAGATGCGTGCGCCCCCTTGTAGCCAAGTGCAGAATTGCGCCCTTGCATCACTTTGCATCTGGCTAATGTGGGACTTGGAGAATGGAACGGGAATTCATAGGCTTAGCAGGCTTAACTGCTAAGTCATCTCTCCAGCCATTTGCTTTGTTTTTATTTTTGAAGCAGGGTTTAACTAGGTACCCCAGGCTGGCCTGGAACTCATGATCCTTCTGCCTCAACATTCTAAATACCATGCCCATAGGTGTGTGCCTAAACCCCTTGTCAATGCCAAGTTTTGAATCTCAGGAGTCCAATTTCAGAGTCCCTGTCCTAATCACTGCATTGTGTTATATTCATGGATTAATATATACCATTCATGAATTAGCAGTGAAAACATTGCTGCAAAATTGAGATTCTCAAAGGAAAAAACCAAACTAAGCCAGGTGTGGTGGCGCATGCCTTTAATCCCAGGACTTGGGAGGCAGAGGTAGGTGGATCACCATGAGTTCAAGGCCACCCTGAGACTACATAGTGAATTCCAGGTCAGCCTGGGCTAGAGTGAGACCCTACCCCCCTCCAAAATAAACAAACCAACTTCTGGTTCTATGTTTGTCTTTGTGATTTGTGAACCCATTTTTTTCAGTAGTCAAAACGCTGTGAATTAAAAGAAAAAAGGATTTTTGTTTTGAGATAGCATTTCTGTATGTTGCCCAGGCTGGCTTCAAAATCTTAAATTCAGTTGACCCCCCACCTTCAACTTCGCACAATACCAGTCCCAGGGAAAAATATATTTTAAATACATTCCCATGTTGGAGGGCAAATTCAGTTAAATGTGGCCACACCCTGGGTGGCAATGGGATAATTTCATAATGCTCTTATAGCAGTAAATATGTTAGTGGGCGGTTTATCTAACTCAGGGTTGGGATGTACCTCAGCAGTAGAGTTCTTGCCTAGAGTGTTTAAATCCTGCAGGACACACACCCACCAACATGGTTCTATGAAAAACATGTGAGAGCTACATCACTCTATTTTGCCAATTCTTATCTTCCAAGGGTTATTTTGTTCACTCTGTACAATGACTCTAATACTGTCTAATTTTAAGTAAAATTTCAATTGTTCTGTCCAGTAACTGATGCCTTTTAAAAATCAAATAAGGAAGACAGCAAAACAGCAGTGTCATAAAGTTTTTGAGAATTAAAAAAAAAAAAAAACTGGCTCAATGTGCTGGGATACAAGAATGCACAGTGCAAGTGGGATGGTGAGTGAACAACATATAGGGTATAGGCATATAAAATCATGAGTCTTTTGCCTACATCACTCCTTAGACAACATAAGCTAAAGATGAGTAAATTCTGACTCAGAAACAGGGTCAAAGATCTATTTTTTCCTTTGTCATCAAAGGAAGGCCATATGCACAGTAAGTAAAACATGCCAGTAGGAAGATCATTGTTAAGCATTTTAAAGGAAACAAAAACACATGTGGCTAGGTAGATGGTAAAGAAGTTCAACAGGAACTCTTGGTGTGTGAGGAAGGGGACTGCCTTTGCTTTGTCAGTAAGACTGTAGTGTGTTCACAACCCAGGCGAATGCAATTTAACATCAAAAGATAATTTCCAGCTGGAGAGATGGCTCAGCAGTTAAGGCGCCTGCCTGCAAAGCATAACCACTCAGTTCACTTCTCCAGTACCTACATGAAACCAGATGCCCAAAGTGGCACATGCATCTGGAGTTCCATTTGCAGTGGCTGGAGGTCCTGGATGCCCATTCATATACATTCTCCCTCTTTCTCTCTTTGCTTGTAAATAAAGTTAAAGAAGATGAAAAAAAAAAAGATTATTTCAAGAGGCTGAGAAGATGGCTCAGTGGTAAAAGGTGCTTGTTCAATTCCCAGGCTGTCCATGTAGGCCAGATGAAAAATAGTGGCACCAGCAGCTAGAGATCTCCTCCCCCATGTGTGCCAATAAGTAACTTTAAAAGAATTTCAAAAATTAAAATTAGGGGCTGGGGAGACAGCGTAGCCATTAGAAGGTGTTTGACTATAAAGCCTGCTGGCCTAGGATCAGTTTCTCAGCATCCATGTAAAGCGGGATGGAAAAAGGTGCACATCCATCTATCATTTTTGTTTGCAACAACAAGAGACCCTGGCATGCCCATACACAGACCACACATACACACACACACACACACACACACACAAGCAAATAAATAATTAAAAAAAAATCAAGACCAGGCCTGGTGGTGCACGCCTTTAATCCTAGCACACAGGAAGCAAAGGTATGAAGGATCGCTGTGAGTTCTAAGCAAGCCTGAGACGACATAGTAAATTCCAGGTCAGCCTGGCCTAGAGCGAGACCCTACCTCTAAACAAACAAAAATAAAGGATCCTCAGATGGCTGGCAGAGAAGCATAAAAAGACTCATTAGCCCCAGCTGTTTGCCACTGAGCTGAGCACGTGGTGGGCATCAGACCTGCACTGCATTGACAGGTGGAGGTGGGATAGGGAGGACTGGGGACCGACCCACCCCCAAAAGGCGTGAGCGTGTGTTTGAACGTGGATGATGTGACGGCCGGCTAAGGTCAATTCGGACGTGAGAGGCCGAGGTCGGACGAAGGACGCGAGAGGTCGTAGGACCTGGAATCCTGGTGGACGTGCGGAGGTGGGCGGGAGGGGACGGGGGCGGGGGTACGCACCCCGCGAGTGCGGCGCGGGGCGTGGCCAGCCGGAGGCCCCGCCCCCCAAGTAGCGGAGGTGACTGGGCGGGCGGGGGGCTGGAGACGCTCTGTCCCACGCTTGCCCCGTGCTCGGTGGTTTAAAGATGGCGGCGGCGTTTGGGGCGCGGAGCCGCCGGAGGGGGAGGGAGAAGGAGAGTCAGTGAGTGGCGCCGGGAGGTAGCGCAGCGGCGGCGGCGACGGCGGCGGTGGTGAGGAGTCCGCGAACGGAGCGCCTGGAGACTCGGTCCCCGGGGAGGCCTCGGGCTGGGGGAAAGAGAGGCCGGAGCCGCGCTGGGAGCCCGAGGCCGGAGCGGAGGAGGAATGTAACCCGGGGTCTGCGGGGGCGCGGGAGTACGCGAGCACAGGGATGGGGCAGCAGGTGGGCCGCGTCGGGGAGGCTCCGGGGCTTCAGCAGCAGCCTCAGCCGCGCGGGCTCCGGGGCAGCAGCAGCAGCGCAACCAGGCCCTCCGGCCGCAGGCGGGACCCGGCGGGGCGCACGGCGGACACCGGCTTCAATATCTTCACCCAGCATGGTGAGTGTGTCCGGAGCCGGCGTGGAGGGCGTGGGAGAGGTGGTAGTGGTGGGGGTGGTGGTGGGTGGGGTCGGGGCGGGGTGCGAGGCGGACTGGGCAAACCTCGGGGGGTCGACGGGGTGCCCGCGAGTGGGGGCGGAATCTGCTGCCATCTGGGCCAGTCACGGGAGGCGAGGCACACCCCTCCCCCCTCCCGTCTCCCGTCTCCCGCCTGGCTGGCAGCTTCTGGGGGCGGAGGAGGAGGAGGAGGAGAGCGAGCCGTGGGCTTAGGGACCGTGGGTGCACTGTGCTCTATCCTGGGACGGGACGGGACGGGACGGGACGGGACCGTATGGCTATGGACAGTGGGATGGTATCCCTGGGCCGGAGGGGGGACGGGCGGGGGCGGGGAGAAAGGATGAAGGCAGGTATGAACTCGGTCCGAAAGGTGGGAGGACAAACCGGTCGTTAGCCACGGGAGCATGAATTGTGCCCCAAGGAAGTGGGAAATAGAAATTAAATCTTAGGAGATCGTGGAGTATTCGTCATGTGTACAAATCAGGCAGCGAACTGTGTCAGAATGGTGAACTGTGATCAGTCCCTTTACAGGCCTTCTGTTGGAAATATAAGGCTAGTATCTAGTCACTTCCAGTGGGAAAACAAAATTTCCCCAAAGTGTGAATGAACAGCTTTATCAGACCATCCTGTTTAATGTTCTTGAGCATCAGGACAGGATTCTGAAATGGCTGGCAGGTCTGTGAGCATGGTTAGGGCTTCCATATGAACATCAACAGGACTTTTCCTTTGAACCGTATTTGTGTGTATGTGTGCATATACATGCATATATACTCCATATAGTCTGGAACTTACTTGGTCCCATCTGTAGTTTTAGAGCCATCTCTAAACTCAAACACTTTTAGTCATTGAAAAATGTTTCCTATAATCGCTAATAAATTTATGTGTTTTCTTTTTAAATATTTTTATTTATTTGATGGGGGGGGGGAGAGAGAATGGGCACACCAGGGCCTCCAGCCACTGCAAATGAACTCCAGACATGTGTGCTCCCTTGTGCATCTGGCTAACATGGGTCCTGGGGAATCGAACCTGGGTCCTTTGGCTTTGCAGGCAAATGCCTTAACCGCTAAGCCATACCTCCAGCCCAATTTATGTGTTTTTATATACATGAACTACTGTCCTAGTATGTAATTTGTAAGCATAAATAGAATATAAGAAAGGATGAGTTGGGAAAAATAAGTACAGGGCTGGGGTTGTAAATTCAGAGGTAGATTGCATGAGTTTAATTCTCAGGATCAAAGAAAGAAGAAGTATGAGTTTTAATTCTTTTTTTTTTTCTGCAGCCAAGCATATTCTTTTGCACTTCCTCAGCAGTGTACTTGCCTGTTTTGAGAGCATTTTTCTATAGGAGGGAAGAGCAGAGAAGGGGAAAAATAGAAATTGATTATAACTTGGTTGAGATATCCTAAAACCTGGCAGGTGTTGGAGTTACAGATGTGACTTTTATAGAAAGGATTGGATAATTGAAGTTGGACGCAAAGTGGCAAACTGGAGTTGCATTGAAGATGTAATGACTCAGTGGGTAAAATGCTTATCTCACAAGCATGAGGACTTGAGTTTGGATCCCCAGCACTCTCAAAAGTTGGGGAGGTAGAGACAGAAGTGTCTCTGGAGCTCGCTGTCTAGCTAGTCTAGTTGAATCGGTCAGCTCCAGGTTTGATGCAAGATCCTGTCTCAAAACAGTAAGATGGAGGGCAATTGAGGAAGATACCAGGTATTGACTTCTAATCTTTGCATGTATATACACACACATATGCGCCTATACACATACAAACATGCACATCACAAATAAATGCACAAAAATAAAGTTAAATGAAGTAAAACAAGGGATCAAAAAATAGGGTGTCCTATATCTCACAGTTTAAGGAAGGGGAATAATAAAAAGAAGTGTGAGCTATTCATCAGAAATGGTGTTTTTGAGGAAGTAATGATAGATCTCAAGACTGGTGAACCCAAGGATTTGTTGACTGTTAGATGAATTGTTGTCAGAGTTCTGTATTTGGACTTGTCAATAAACTGAATTATTTATTTTTTAATTTTTACTTACTTATTTGTAAGCAGAGAAAAAGAGAAGCAGAATGGGTGCACCAGAGTCTCTAGCCACTGTACATGTACTCCAGATGCATGCACCCCTTTGTTCATCTGTCTTTATGTGCGTTCTGGAGAAATCAAACCAGGTTGTTCAACTTTGTAGGCAAGCACCTAATCACTGAGCCATCACCCCAGCCCCTGAGTTGGTTCTTAATAGAGGAGGTATAGATGATTAGCTTTACCTGCCTTTTATTAAGATGTACTTGAATTTCTCTTCGAGATATTTGCATATTTTATGCAAGTGTATAAAAATTTGTCTTTATTGAACTCACTTCGTAAAATGTTAAGAGGGGAAAAAATGGATTAATAGTAGTTTTTAAGGAAGAAATTATCCAAGTAGCTTTGCTTTGTGGAAAGCATTACTAAGCATTGAACTTGGCCCAGCAGGCAACAGTGAACCTCTTCCTCTAGTATCTTATCCAGGACATAAGATTTTCAGAGGAGGAGGAAGTCATGAAGAATGGAATAGGAAGAGATTTTGAAGGATGGACAGGATTTGGACCTATGGGGCAGGAAAAAGAAAGCAGACTGGGTAAGGAGAAACAACTTGAACAGGAACAATGGGAATGTTGTTGATGGAATAGTGAGTGAGGAAACATTTGTTAGGGGTGAAGTAGTCTTAAGAACTGAAAAAAACAAAAACAAAAACCAGAAAATCCTAGACCTTGACTGGAGAGGGAATGTCAAACAGAAAATTCTTAAGCAAAAATTGGGAGATTCAAGCTCTGGGTCAGGTTCTTCTTGGCTGTGTGATTTAGATCTTTTGGTTCCCCCCCCCCCCCACCCTTCACTCTAGCCCAGGCTGACCTGGCACTCCTGTAGTCCCAGGCTGGCCTTAAACTCACAGAGATCCTCCTACCTCTGCCTCCCAAGTGCTGAGATCAAAGGTGTTTGCCACCACATCCCACACGCCAGGGCCCGTAGCTATTGCAGACGAGCTCCAGACACATACATGTGCCACCTTGTGCATCTGGCTTTACAGTACTGGAGAATTGAACCTGGGTCCTTTGACTTTGCAGGCGAGCGCCTTAACAGCTAAGCTATTTCTCTGGGTCTCTGGGTAGTCCAGGCTGGCCTCAAACTTTGGGCTTACCTGGAATTCACTATGTAGTGTCAGGGTGGCCTCGAACCCATAGTGATCCTTCTACCTCTGCCCCCTGAGCACCACCACGCCTGGCTTCTTAAGTTTATGTATGTAGAAAGAGTTACCTTTTCGCTTTATAATTTTATGATTCTAAATAAGTAGTAGGAAGAAAACTTTTCTCTTTGAACTTTTAATAAATTGAATTGGGTTATGGGAAATCACAAAAGTTTATATCAGTTTAGTTGATTGGCTCATTTTATAGGATCTGTTAGTAAACTCAAGTATGAATGTAATGCTGGAAGATTGGCAATGGATTGGAAGCAGTGGAAATAGGATGGGTAAGTTCAAGGGACATTTCATTCTTTTTTTTTTTCGAGGTAGGGTCTCACTCTAGCTCAGGCTGACCTGGAATTCATAATGTAGTCTCAGGGTGGCCTCAAACTCATGGCGATCCTCCTACCTCTGCCTCCCAAGTGCTGGGATTAAAGGCATACACCACCACACCCAGCATTTCATTCATTTAACAAATAAAAAAATTAAAAAACACATTTTATTTGCAAGCAGAGAGAGAGAGGTAGAAGAGAGACAGAAAATGGGCAAGCCAGGACCTTCAGCTGCTGTAAGTGAACTCTCAATGTGTGTGCTCCTTTGTGCATCTGGCTGTACATGGGTACTGGGGAATCGAACCTCGGTAGTTAGGCTTTGTAGGCAAGTGCCTTAACTGTTGAGCCTTTTCTCCACCCCTCTTCCCAAATTTTCTTTGAGCACCTACTGTTGCCCTGGTATTTGAGGATGTTGCTGTGAGCATGAGTCCCTAACTTCATGGACTTTAAATGACTTCATGATTGTGCTAGAAGATAAGAGAGTTCACATTGGGCTTGTTTTCGGGGATGTGACCTCTGTAGCCATTCTGCCTGGATTTGAAACCTGACTTAATCTGCTTATAGCTGGGTGACCTTGTGCAAGTTATACCTTGGATTCTGTATTTGTTAAATTGGGATAAGAAGCCAGGTGTGGTGTTGAATGCCTTTAATCCTAGCTGAAGTAGGAGGATCTCCATAAGTCAGAGGCCAGCCTGGGCTACAGAGTGAGTTCCATGTCAGTATGGGCTAGAGTGAGACTCTACTTCAAAACAAAACAAAACAAAACAAAACAAAACAAAACCCATAGGGCTAGAGAGATGGCTTAGTGGTTAAGTGCTTGCCTGTGACACCTAAGGACCCCGGTTTGAGGCTTGATTCCCCCAGTGCCCACATAAGCCAGATGCACAAGGTGGCACATGTATCTGGAGTTCGTTTGCAGTGGCTGGAGGCCCTGGTGCCCCATTCTCTCTTTCTCTCTCTGTCTGTCTCTCTCAAGTAAACAAATAAATACAAACAAAAAAAATTTTAAAAACCCATAGGACTAAGAGTACCTAGCATTATATGAGTTAATATATGCAAAGCACTTAAAATAGTGCTGGGTACATATTAAGAGCTCAGTGTCTTATCTGTTGCCATTATTACTACTGTTGTTAAAAATAGGGATGAAGTTGGTTGTGGTGCCACAAGTCTTTAGTCCTAGCACTCGGGAGGCTGAGGTAGGATGTTGTCCGTGAGTTTGAGGCCACCCTGAGACTCCATAGTGAATTCCAGGTCAGCCTGGGCTAGAGTTAGTAGCTATCTGGAAGACATTTTTGTCTGATTTTATGGACAAGTTTAGAAGCTAGAAGTTGATGGAAAGGATTAGTATGACAAGGATGGAATAAAATACAAAGGTAGAGCTGGAGAGATGGCTTAGCCTGGGAAACCTAAGGACCCATGTTTGGTTACTCGTTTCCCATGTAAGCCAGATGCACATGGTGGCACAGGCGTCTGGAGTTTGTTTGCAGTGGTTAGAGGCCCTGGTTCACCCATTCTCTTTCTCTCCCTCTCTCTGTGCCTCCCCTCAAATAAAATATTTCAAAAAAAATACCACAAAGGCAAAGTAAGCAGTTGTTTAAAAACTTTTCTATAGATCAAGATTCCATAGCCTTAGCAGTATTGGCATTGGGACTGGATAATTCTTTGCTATGTGCGTGGTGGGGGTGGAGGTACTGTTCCTTGCATTATTGGGTGTTGAGCAGCATCCATGTCTTTGCCCACTAGATGCCAGTAACACTCACTTTTTTTTTTAAACAGTATTGGGGATTAAACCTAGGACCTCACTCATGCATGCTAGGTATGCACTCTACCACTGAGCTCTTTCCTTAGCTCTCTAGAGTTAACCATTTTTTGTTGTTTTTCGAGGTAGGGTCTGGCTATAGTTCAGGCTGACCTGGAATTCACTATGTAGTCTCAGGGTGGCCTTGAACACTTGGCAATCCTCCTACCTCTGCTTCCTGAGTGCTAGGATTGAAGGCATGCGCCACCATGCCCTGCTAGTTAACGACTTTTAATCCCTCAGGTATAAACAAAAATGTCTTCACACTGGTAAGCTCTTCTGCCAGGGGTGCAAATTACTTAGTTGGTTATCACTGTTTTGAGACAGGGTAGATTCTGAACTGAAGAGGAAGTGAATTATATTCAAAAGCTTCTCAGTGTGCTGAGGATGTTGGAGCTCAGTGGCAGAACACTGGCATTTAGCATGTAAAAGGTTCTGGGTGCTGTCCCCAGGATTGCCAAGACAATTTAAAAAGCTCCTTAGCTGGGTGTGGTGTCTCATGCCTTTAATCCCAGCACTGGGAGGCAGAGGTAGGAGGATCTCTGAGAGTTTGAGGCCACCCTGAGACTCCATAGTGAATTCCAGGTCAGCCTGGGCTAGAGTGAGACCCTACCTCGAAAAACCAAAAAAAAAAAAAAAAATTAGATCATAGAACTGGTATGTAAATTGCTGTCCTGCTGGACATGGGGACACATGCCTGTAATCCCAGCACTTGGAAAGCTGAGGAAGGAGGATTGGCTGTGAGTTTGAGACTAGCCTGAGCTACATTGCATTGTCTCAAAAAAAAAAATAAAGTTGGGCTGGAGAGATGGCTTAGCGGTTAAGGTGCCTGCCTCCTAAGCCTAAGAACGCCGGTTCCAATCTCCAGTTCCCATGTTTAGCCAGATGCAAAGTGACGCAAGGGCGCAATGCTGCACTTGACCACAAGGGGGTGCACGTATCTGGATTTCCGCAGCAGCTGAGAGGCTGCTGGCGCACCCATCTCTATCTGTCTTCCTCTCCCTATCTCTCTGTGTCTCTCTCCAAAATAAAAAAATAATAAAGTCATTGTCTTGAGTTTGTATTGTTGAGGTATTAGCATATAAATTCATGTGTGAAAGTTAGGCATAACAGACTCTAAGGACTTTTCTCTCTCTGTCTTTCTCTCTCTCTTTTCCCCTTGAGGTAGGATCTCTATCCCAGGCTGACCTGCATTCTACTCAGTAGCTCAAAAGCTGGCCTCAAACTCATGGAGATCCTCCTACCTCAATCTCCTGAGTGCTGGGATTAAGTGTGCACCATTATACATGGCTTCCATGTAGGTTTTAATATAAGTCAAATGATATATATACATATATATACATATACATAGAGATAGATTTTTTAAGTCAAAACTGATAATTTTTATTATTAATAATATGTGGATAAGCTGTTACAATTTGCTTTGCCAAAATTGTTTTTTTTTTTAATTTTTTTTATTTTTGGAGAGAGACACAGAGAGAGGGAGAGGGAGACAGATAGAGATGGGCACGCCAGCAGTCTCTCAGCTGCTGTGAACGAAATCCAGATGCGTGCGCCCCCTTGTCAAGTGCAGCATTGCGTGCTTGCGTCACTTTGCATCTGGCTAAATGTGGGACCTGGAGATTGGAACCAGGTTCTTAGGCTTAGGAGGCAGGCGCCTTAACCGCTAAGCCATCTCTCCAGCCCCAAAATTGTTTTTGTGAATGTAATTTAGCAGGACCAAATTTAAGAGTAGTTTTTGGTATGTACGGATGAGGGTCTTGCATGACTTAACTTTCCAGTTGAAGCTTTTTGATGACCTCATGTTTTGTACTAGTAATCTAGGATTGGATGCAAACTTGTCTTTTGTTGTTTGTTTGAGACAGATCTTGCTGTGTAGGCTAGGCTGGTCTCAAACTGAATCTGTCCTCCTGCTTCAGCCTCCTGGTGTAGGATTACAGATATGAGCCACCACAACAAGGTACATGCTAGTCTTTTTAATATTCAACAGACTTTTTGTCAACAGTTGATTTCATTTCAATTTTACTTCTCACTCACTTTTTTTTTTTTTTTTTTTTTTTGAGATAGGGTCTCACTGTAGCTCAGGCTAACCTGGAATTTACTATGTAGTCTCAGGGTGGCCTCAAACACATGGAAATTCTCCTACCTCTACCTCCCAAGTGCTGGGATTAAAGGCGTGTGCTACCATGCCTGGCTTCTCATTCACTTTTTGAAACTTCTATGGCTTAGCTGTTAAGACGCTTACCTGAAAAGTCAAAGGACCTCTGTTCAATTCCCCAGGACCCTCATAAGCCAGATGCAGAAGGTGGTGCATGACTCTGGAGTTCGTTTGCAGTGGCTGGAGGCCCTGGTGCGCCCATTCTCTCTCTCTCTCTCCACCTGCCCATACCAAATAAATAAATTAAAACAATATAAAAGTAGAATTAGCCATAGATCGTGAGATTTTGCATAATAAAAACTTTCCCTTAAAGTCATCATCTTAAATCTTACGATTTTTCTCTTTTGGATCTGCAGTTCATATTTTAATCTTTACAGAATGAAGAATATGGACACTCAGGTTGAAAATTAGGTTCTAGAAAGATATAGCAATCATATATAGTGATCACTAATTTTTAAAAATTTTCTAAACAGTCTTCCTGTGTACTTTAGTCTATTTTTTGGTGAAGTGGCAGGGAAGTTGTACGCATTTTATTTTCACAGCCCAAATGACCCTAAGATCCTAGATAAACTTATGAAGTCCTAAGTTTCTCTGTAAGGGTCTTCACCCTGCTTTCAAAAGAAAACAAAAACCAAACATAAAAAATCAGTGTCAGCTGGGCCTGGTGGCGCATGCCTTTAATCCCAGCACTCCGGAGGCGAGGTAGGAGGATCGCCATGAGTTCAAGGCCACCCTGAGACTACATAGGTAATTCCAGGTCAGCCTGGGCCAGAGTGAGACCCTATCTCGAAAAACCAAAAAAAAAAAAAAAAAAAAAAAAAAGAAAGAAAGAAAGACAAATCAGTGTCTCCTCCCCTTTGCATGCTTTTTCTCTTCTTTGTTTTCTTTCTCTGTCAAAATATGGAATCAGATTTGTGTAGTTTTAAATAACTTAAGATTTTATGTCTTACATCTCATTTGACCTTTACAACTACAGTATAAAATAGTTTAGGCAGGTATTAATCTTTCCTTTTTATAGATGAATAACAACAGACTTAAGTGACTTCCTAAGTCACCATAGCTGTTAAATAATACAATTAGGACTGAAACGCAAATACAATTTTTTTTCCTTGCTATTGTATAGAGATTTAGCTAATGTGAATGTGGGTTTTGGAGCCAGACAGTTTGATTTGAATACTGCCTGTGTCTAACAGGTTGTTGAAAGAATTCAGTAAAAACATTATATAAAATTCTTAAGGGAGCGCCAGGTCAGGCAGTACTATCCAATAAGTAGCAGTTTTTCTATCATTATTTGCCTCAGGGCAAATGTGAAGATCATGAGTTACATGTGAGATTTTTAGTTTTAGTTTTTTTTTATTTTTGCTGGTATTAAAGGCATGTGCTACCACACCTGGCTTTTTTTTTTTCTTCTTCTTTTTCTTTTTTTGAGGTAGAGTTTCTAGCTCAGGCTGACCTGGAATTCTGGAATACCTGGTGTAGTCTTGGGGTAGCCTCACACTCATGGAAATCATCCTCCTTCTGCCTCCTGAGTGCTGGGATTAAAGGCATGCACCACCATGCCTGGCTACCTGTGAGAATTTTTATAAACACTCTAAAGCACTATAGTTTTTAGGGTTGCGATGAAGACCAAAATGTAGAAATGTCTTCGTAGTTTTTTGCGTTTGTGTGACTTTGAGATAGGATCTTGCTGAATATAGTTCAGGCTGTCCTTGAATTCTCAACAGTCCTCCTGCTTTAGCCTCATGAGCGCTGGAATTATAGATGGGTACCCCCATGCCCTGTAGTATTTACATTTTATGTCTTTATTTTTTTTCTCATGGTACTTTTGATTGTTAGAGGACTTTCAGAAAGCACTGTGAGTTTAGGGAATGTGAAGTCAACAGACTATGAAGGTAAATGACATCCTTTCTGGATGAATGTCAGAAGACGCCTCTCACTCATGGCGATCCTCTTACCTCTGCCTCCCAAGTGCTGGGATTAAAGTTGTGTGCCACCATGCCTGGCTCTTCAGTCCATACTTCTTGTAGAGGTTTTTCCTTCCTTGAGAATTGTACCAGAAACACTAGGCAGTGCAAATAGAAAGTTGATAGAGGATGCATTCTAAGTTAGTGCATTTGTTTAATCCACTTTAGTCCCCATACCAGCATGCTGGGCAACTGACTGATCTGTATCTCTCAGCTCACTTTTTATTTTGATATTGGGTTTCAGTAAATTGCCCAGGCTGACCTTGAACTTGTGATACTTCTGTCTTAGCTTTCTCAGTAGCAGATTATAGGCGTGCATCACTAGGCCCAAATTGCTAGTTAATGTTTATTTTTTATTTTTTGGTTTATTTGTGACAGAGTTTCATGAAACCAAGACTGAATTCCAACTCTTCATCCTTCTGGCTCTACTGCCCAAGTGCTGAGTTACAAGGATGTACCACTAAGCCCTAAGCCCAGTTTGTGAATTTGCATTATGTGTATGTGCGTGCTTATGGAGGAGGCATTCTGTGTGGAGGTCAGAGAACAATCTTGAGTATTGATTCTTAGGTGCTGTCCACCTTTTTTTTTTTTTTTTTTTTTTTTCTCCCGAGGTAGCTCTAGCCCAGGCTGACCTGGAATTGACTCTGTATTCTCAGGGTGGCGATACTCCTTCCTACCTCTGCCTCCCAAAGTACTGGGATTAAAGGCATGCACCACCACGCCCGGCTCTCTTTTATTGAACTCAGGTCCTCATGCTTGCAAGGCAAGCACTTTACTGACTGAGCTGTTTAAATACCCAGCCTGAGAATTTGTATTTTTGACAAATTTCCAGGTGTTACTAATGCTGTTGGCTAGAAGATTAATGGCTCAAAAATAATTCAAAGTAGCCAGGTGTAGTTGCTTAGTAGGCTGAGTAGGATTGCTGTGAGTTTGAAGCCAGCTTGGGCTAGAATGAGACCCTGCCAAAACAAAACAAAGAAGATTCAAAGATTGTTGATTCAAAGATTGATTGACTTTTTTTTTTTTTGCCTTGTAGCGATCACATAACACTTATTACATTAGGTGTTCTTAAATAATTACAGAACAATCTTATGTAATCTACATACATATACTTCCTATATATGCATATAAGCTATAATGGTGTCAATTTAACATTAAAATTTTTTTTTTATTTGAGAGAGAGAGATAGAATGGGTGTGCAAGCGGGCAGCCTCTGTGAACGAACTCCAGATGTGTGCGCCCCCTTGTGGGCAACTGTGGCATTGCGCCCTTGCATCACTTTTTGCGTCTGTCTAAACGTGGGACCTGGAGATTGGAACCGGGGTTCTTGGGCTTGGCAGGCAGGAGCCTTAACTGCCGAGCCATCTCTCCAGCCCCAATTTAACATTTTTTAAAGGAGGCTGGAGAGATGGCTCGGCAGTTAAAAACACTTGCTTGCAAAGCCTGCTAGCCTAGATTCAGTTCCCTAGTACCCATGTAAAGCCAGATGCACAAAGTGGTGCATGCTTCTGGAGTTCATTTGCAGTGGCAAGAGGCCCTGGCACACCCATATACTTTCTCATTCTCTCTCAAATAAATAAATAAAATATTTAAAAAATGAAAATTTTAAAATGACAATATATCTGACCAGTAACAGTTTTACTTGATAAAACTTTGTTGGTACCTACTTTTTTCTTGATATCAGAATATCCCAACATAGAAACTTGCCAGTGAGGATCTTTGTCTTGAGAATAAACATAAATACATGTGGGGGGGGCATTATTTTATAGCATACTAAAATTAAAAAGGGAATAGTCCAGTGATCTTGTATTAGGATTTATATTAGCTACCTAAAGCTAACTTTTAAGCTTATTACTGCAATATGCAACGTATAAAGATCTTTTTGTTCCAGCTAATAAGCAAGACAATTAAAAATATTTTGGGGTGTGTGTATGTATATGTGTTTATGTGTGCATGTGAATACCAGAGGTCAATGTTTGGTGTCTTCCTTGATCTCAGTCTGCCTTATTTTTTAGACAGGGTCTCTTATTGAACCTAGAGCTCACAAACTGTCCTAGACTAGCTGGCCAGCAAACCTCAGGAAGCCTTCTTGTCTCTGTATGCTCAGCCATACTTGGCTTTTATGTCTGTGCTGGAGATCTGAACTCAGATCTTCTTCTTTTTTTTTAATTATAATTTTTTTATTGACAACTTCTATACTGACATACAAAAAACACATATTTCCCTCTCCTCCCCCCATTCCACTTTAGAACTCCAATCTCCATCATATCCCCTCCCTCTCTCCATTAGTCTCTCTTTTAATTTGATGTCATCATCATTTTCTTCTATTTTGAGGGTCTTGCGAAGGTATTGCTAGGCACTGCAAGGTCATGGATATGGAAGCCAATTTCTGTCTGGGCAGTTGCATTGTAAGAAGTCATACCCTTCCTTTGGCTCTTCCATTCTATCCGCCCCCTCTTCCGCAATGGTCCCTGAGCCTTGGAGGGTGTGACAGAGGTGTTTCAGTGCTGGGCACTCCTCCATCCCTTCTTCTCAGCACTATGTTGCCTTTTGGGTCATCCCAGTGGTCATCGCCATCTTAAAAGAGAAGCTTCTCTAACCAGAAGTGAGAGTAGCGTTAATAAGTGAATAATGAACATTAAGTGTAGTGCTTTCAGGGCAGCTTGGTGGAAATAATATATACATTTAGTCAGACAAGAGCAGGCTTTATACCCCTAAGGCTCATGACCTCTCCTGCCATAGACTTTTGCTTAGGTTTTTCAGTACCAGGTATGTATTCCCTCCCGTAGAGAGGGCCTTCAGTCCAATTATGGAGCAGTTGGTTACCCCAAGAGTAGACATGCCACTATTGCACGCATTCAGTCATTGGGCTTGTATGGCCAAACTTGAATATTCAGTGTCCACTGTTTTCACTGCTGATGACTTCTGTGTCCCATATGGCTGCATGCAGTGCAGCTTTTTCCAGCTTTCAGTTGGCTGGTCTGCAGGGAGAAGGTTTTCTGCTCAGCACCAGCTTGCTTTCTCAGTGACCTTGCCTCTCAGGCAAGAGATGTCTTCAGCAATAGGGTCTTACTATCTGTTTCTCAAGGGAAACCAAGGGCTTTGATGATTTTTTAAAAATTATTTATTCGCTGATATGTGTGTGTGTGTGTGTGTGTGTGTGTGTTGTGTCTGTGTATGGGCATGCCAGGGTCTCTTGCTGTTGCGAACAAAAAATGATAGATGGATGTGCACCTTTTTGCATCCTGCTTTACATGGATGCTGAGAAACTGATCCTAGGCCAGCAGGCTTTGTAGTCAAACACCTTCTAATGGCTACACTGTCTCCCCAGCCCCTAATTCTCCAGCCCTATTTTATTTTTTTAAATTATTATTATTTTTTGTTTTTGGAGGTAGGGTCTCATGCTAGCCCAGGCTGACCTGGAATTCACTGTGTAGTCTCAGGCTGGTCTCAAACTCTCAGCAATCCTCCTACCTCTGCCTCTTGAGTGCTGGGATTAAAGGTGTGCACCACCATACTCGGCTAGGTTCTCCTTTTAAATGTTCTTCTCAAGCATTTATATTTAATATGCTTTCTAATTTCTTGTTTTTATTGACAACTTCTGTATTTATAGACAATAAACTGTATTTCCTTCCCCTCCCCCCATTCTCCTTCAGAACTCCACTCTATCATATCCCCCCCTCCATTAGTCTCTTTTATTTTGATGTCATTATCTTTTTCTTCTATTAAGAGGGTCTTGTGAAGGTATTGCTAGGCACTGCGAGATCATGGATATCAAGGCCAATTTCTGTCTGGACAGTTGTGTTGTAAGGAGTCATACCCTTCCTTTGGCTCTTACATTCTTTCCGCCACCTCTTCCACAATGGGCTCTGAACCTTGGAGGGTATGATAGACACTCCTCCGTCCCTTTTTCTCAGCACTATCTTGCCTTTTGGGTCATCCCAGTGGTCTTTGCCATCTGAAAAGAGAAGCTTCTCTCGATCCCTATGTGTAGTGCTGTGGAACTGGAGCTCTGTTCATCTGTGCTGGATGCACTGCCACTAGGGGCTGAATGCTGGACTAATTTATTTTTCTTTTTAAAAATTTATTTGCAAGTAGAAAGGTACAGAGAATGTATGTGCCAGGGCCTCCAGCTGCTGCAGGTGAACTCCAAATGCATGTGCCAACTGTGCATATGGCTTTACATGGGTACTGGAGAATCGAACCTGGGTTGTTAGGCTTTGTAGGCAAATGCCCTCTCCAGCCCCTGCTAATTTCTTAAGACACTCAACTAGAGCTACAGTGCTCACCAGTTTTGCTCATTTCTCTAAATCTATGAGTTCTCCGCATCACCTGCTGTTTTTGTTCCCTGATAACAAGTGTATAGTGTATGTGTGAGGATGTTAGTGGTTTTTAAGATAAAATTTGTGATATTTTTTTTATTGTTGTTGCTATAGATAAAAGGCATAAAAATTGCCTGGCATGGCAATGCACTCCTTTAATCTCAGAACCTGGGAGGCAGGTAGGAGGATTGCCATGAGTTCAAAGCCAGCCTGAAACTATGTAGTGTTTCCAGGTCAGCCTTGACTACAGCAAGACCTTACCTTGAAAAAAACAAACAACAACAACAACAACAACAACAACAACAAAAACGGTGTAAAAATTTAGAACTAGAAAGAAACTTTAAAAATAGTGTATTCTGGGCTGGAGAGATGGCTTAGCTGTTAAGGCATTTGCCTGCAAAGCCTAAGGACCCAGGTTCAATTCCCCAGTACCCACATGAGCCAGATTCACAAGGTAGTGCATGTGTATAGAGTTTGTTTGCAGTGGCTGAAGGCCCTGGCATGCCCATTCTGTCTCTCTTTCTCTTCATTTCTGCCTCTCTCTCAAATAAATAAAATATTTAAAAAATAGTGTGTTCTAATATAATTGATTTACAGCCAGGTAAGCTGATTCTTGAGAGTTGATACAGATTGCTCATGAACACCTGGCCTATGAATAGATGCAGGGGAGAAAATATATTGTCACCACGATGTTCATGGCTGAGAAAATTGTGACAAAAGACAAATTAATACGAACATCCAGTGATAAAAAGTTTTACGTGACCAGGGATCTTTCAGAAATGAAGGCCCAAAGAGTCAGAAATGTGTGTTATTTATTTATTTATTTATTTATTTATTTATTTATTTATTTGGGAGAGTGAGTGAGAGAGAATGGGAGGGCCAGGACTTCTAGCCACTGCAAACAAACTCCAGACGCATGCACCACCATGTGCATCTGGCTAATGTGGGACCTGGAGAATCAAACCGGGGCCCTTAGGGTTTGCAGTCAAGCACCTTAACCACTAAGCCATCTCTCCAGCCCGAAATGTGTGTTCTTTTATGCATAGGTTTCATGAAAAGTAGATCGTTAAATGTAGAAGTGGGGTAGTTTGAATGGATGTCCCCCATTGACTCATGTGTTAAATTTGTAACTTGGATCTTTAGCCACCTACCTGGAGGAGGTGTCACTGGGGGCACATCCTGGAAACCAACCCTAAGGTGCAGAGAACTTGTGCTCTGGGGGTTTGTGCATGCTGGTGCTGGCTGGTGTTTTGTTTGCTACCGTGGTTTCTTTCTGCCCAGATCTATGGAAGTAGCAACCACTTCTGCCATTGATGGTACTTCCCTTGGATCTGTAAGCTTGAAATAAACTCATTCCTCCCATTAACTGTCTGGCTTGGATGATCATCCCAGCATTGTGGAGTTGTCTTATGACAAGACATAAATTGAAAAAAAAAGGAGAGGATCTAATGTTAAACTGAAGAGAACTTATAAGACCTTTAGATTCAGATTCTTTTCATTGTTCTTGGATCTTCAGAGATAAAGACATTCCCTTCTAGCACTATGTGGGTACTGGAGAATTGAGCCTGAGCCAACAGGCCTTGCAAGTAAGCACCTTTAAATACTGAGCCATCTCCCCAGCCTCTTGAAGTACATTTAAAAATCAATCTGAAAAAAATGTTAAGGCCAAGAGAATGTTGAGATTTTAATATAATGTATATTAGGTATATTCTGTGCCTTGGCTTAATTTCTGTTTCTGGATGTGTATGTAAGTATAGCATAGAGCTTTGTTTTGTTATGAACTATTCTGATTGCATGTGTTTTTCTTTTTCAGCTTCACTTAAAAAAATCAAAATCATTCTTTACTCTCTTATGAAGGACACTGAGTACTGACTTTTTCAGCACATAAAGCAAAGGACACTTTGAGGCTTAGCATAGCAGCACAGGCCTATAATCCTAGTGTATGGGAGGTAGAAACAGGAGGATCAGTAATTTAAGATTACCCTTGGCTGTATGTAGTGAGTTCAGGGCCAGCCTTGGCTATGTGAGACCTAAAGGGAAGGAGGGAGGGAGGGAAAGAAGAAAGAGAAAGAAGGGAGAGAGAAAGAAATGATCATAAAATATCTTCTCACTCATGTAGATAGAAAAGCTAAGCTTGTTGGTACCTTAAAAAAAAAAAAAAAAAAAAAAAAAGAAGTGGAGAACCAATGAAGCTAGATACAGAGATGGTAGAAGGAAATGGGATCATGGCACAAGGAATCATTATAGCTGAGCCTCATAGAATCTCGAGTTGGTAAGCCATTAGAAATTAAGACACAGGGCTGGGAAAAATGGCTTAGTGGTTAAGGAGCTTGCCTGCGAAGCCTAAGGACCCAGGTTCAATTCCCCAGGACCCACATAAGCCAGATTCACATGGTGGTGCATGCATCTGGGGTTTGTTTGCACTGACTAGAGGCCCTGGTGTGCCCATTCTCTCTCGCTCTTTGTCTCTAATAAATAAAAATAACAGATTGAGGGGGGGGGTTAAGACAGAAGGCCATGCATGGTGATGCATGTCTTTAATCCCAGCACTAAGGAGTCTGAGGTAGGAGGATCGCTGTGAATTCAAGGCCAGCCTGAGACTACATAATGAATTCCAGGTCAGCCTGGGTTACAGCGAGACCCTACTTCAAAAAAAGAAAGAAAAAAATGAAATTAAGACACAAGCCAGGTATGGTGGCTCATGCTTTTAATCTCAGCACTTGGTTGGTGAAATAGGAAAATCACCATACCTTTGAGACTAGCCTGGGCTACTGAGTGAGTTCCAAGTCAGCCTGGGCTAGAGTGATACCCTACCTCAAAACCAAACGAGAACTGAAGAGATGGCTTAATGGTTAAGCACTTGCCTGTGAAGCCTAAGGACCCCGATTCTAGGCTTGATTGACCAGTGCCCACGTAAGCCAGATGCTCAAGGTGGCACATGCATCTGGAGTTCATTTGCAGTAGCTGGAGGCCCTGGTGCGCCCATTCTCTCTCTCTCTGCCTCTTTCTCTCTCTGTCACTCAAATAAATAAATAAAAATAAACAAAAATTAAAAAGAAAAACAAGAGTGCATACTCCTTGGTGTGACTGTGAGGTCTTGGCATCCTCTGGGTTCTGTGCCTTTGTTGTATTTTTTTTTTCTTTTCCAAGGTAGGGTTTCACTCCAGCCCAGGCTGACCTGGAACTCACTATGTTGTCTCGGTGGCCTGGAACTCATGGAGATCCATCTACCTCTGCCTCCCCGAATGCTGGGATTAAAGGCGTGCGCCATCATGTTCGGCCCTTTGTTGAATTTCTTTTTTTCTTTTTTTTTTTTTTTTTTGTTTGGTTTTTAGAGGTAGGGTCTCACTCTAGCCCAGGCTGACCTGGAATTCACTATGTTGTCTCAGGGTGGCCTGGAACTCATGGCGATCCTCCTACTTCTGCCTGGGATTAAAGGGGTGCACCACCACACCCGGCTCCCTTTGTTGATTTTCTTTCTGCAGCTGGCTTTCTTGGTTTCAGCTTATCTATGGAGTATAATGGCTGCTCAGCTTTTTATCATGGCAACTCTCCGCATAATCTTTTTGCTTTTATCCTTTGCTGCTAAATGGCATAGCTGTTTAGAATTTAAAGCATTTGTTTATTGAAGTGTAGGTACATAGAACCATTCAAAATTCAAAAGGTACTATATCTTCCTACTTTTTTTTAAAAATATTTTTTAATACTTTATTTATTTATTTAGAGAGAAAAAGAAGGAGAGAGAGAGAGAGAGAGAATGGGTGCACCAGAGCCTCCAGCCATTGCAAACAGACTTCAGATGCACATGCCCCCTTGTGCATCTGGCTTATGTGGGTCCTGGAGAATTGAACCGGGATCCTTTGGCTTTGCAGGCAAATGCCTTAACCACTAAGCCATCTCTCCAGCCCCCTTACTTTTTTTTTTTTCTTGTAGCTATTCTGTCAGAGCAAATCACCATTTTTTGCTTATACTTTCCAGTGGTAGATTGTATGTTTGTTTGTTTGTTTGTGTGTGTGTATTATATATTATACACACACACACATACAGATATGTCTGTATATATGCCTATGTATCTGGCCCACTCTGTTCAGGCCAATGGAAGCATATACATTACTTTGCATTTTGCTCTGCCCTCCCTCTTAATTTGTCTTGGGAGATCCTAAAGTGTCAGCAACTAAAAAAGTATTCTTTTCTCCCTTCCCTTCTCTTTTCTTCTCCCCCTCGTCTTCCTCTTTAAAAATATTTATTTTTATTTATTTATTTACTAGAGACAGAGAGAGAGAGAATGGGTGTACCAGGGCCTCTAGCCACTGCAAACGAACTCCAGATATATGTGCCACCTTGTGTATCTGGCTTACTTGGGACCTGGAGAATCAAACCTGGATCCTTATGCTTTGCAGGCAAGCGCCTTAACTGCTAAGCCATCTCTCCAGCCCCCTCTCCCGCCCCTTTCTTTGAGGTAGGGTCTCACTTTAGTCCAGGCTGACCTAGAATTCACTATGTAGTCTCAGAGTGGCCTCCAACTCACAGTGATCCTGCTAACTCTGCCTCTTGAGTGCCCTCCCCCCCCCCTTTTTTTTTTTTTGGTTTTTTGAGGTAGGGCCTCCCGAGTGCTGGGATTAAAGTCATGCGCCACCACGCCTGGCTTACCCTGCCCTTTCTTGACAGGGTTGCATACTGTAACCCAGGCTGGCCTTGAACTCCCAGTGATCCTCCTGCTTCAGCCTTTAAAGTGCTGGGATTACAGGCATGCATCATCATACCCGACTGCTGTTTTTAAAAATGGATATACATAGCTGGGCATGGTGGCACATGCCTTTAATCCTAGCACTCGGGAGGCAGAGGTAGGAGGATCACTGTGAGTTCGAGGTCACCCTGAGACTACGTAGTGAATTCCAGGTCAGCCTGGGCTAGTGTGAAACTATACCTCGAAAAACAAAAACCAAAAAAAAATGGACATACAGCATTTTATTGTACAGGTGAATATATAATTAGGTTATGTGCAATACTACAGTGAAAAATGTGCAATGTGTTACTTTAGACATCTTCTGTTAGTACATCTGTAGAATAAAATATCAGATTGGAATCAATATCAGAAAAGGTAATGTGTATTTCAGAATACCCATTTACTAAATTGTCTTTTTTGTGCAGGTGTGTTAACTGTGGTGTGTGTGTGCCATGTGCCCACACGTGTGGAGGCTAGAGGACGACATTGGGTGTCCTCTGTTACTCTTCCCTCTTCTGATTTATTTCCTTTTCTTCAGATTAAGCCTCTCGCTCAACCTGGAGCTTGCTGATTTTCCATTTTCCAGTTACACAGGCTGACTATTGAGCCCCAGCAATCCTCCTGCACCCCCACTCTATCCACTGAGCTATCTGCCCAGCCCTGAATTACTCTTTTTTTTTCTGAAGTGGGATCTCAACTCTAGCTCAAGTTGACCTAGAACTCAGTCTGTACTCCCAGGCTGGCCTCGAATTCACAGTGATTCTCTTACCTCTGTCTCCTGAGTGCTGGGATTAAAGGCCTGTGCCACCACGCCTGGCCCCTGAATTACTTTTATTATTTTGCATATAGATGCTGAATATTTTTATTTGAAATGCTTCATATTAGAAGTGTTTCAGTTTGAGGAGTTTCTCAAATTTTGGAATATTTGTATAGATTTTGCAGATGGAGAATCCCTAATCCAAAATTCTGACATTTAAAATGGTCCAAAATCCAGAATACAAGTTTTATATTTTAGAGCATTTGGGATTTTGGAGCTTTTCAGATTAAGCCTGATTACTCTGTCCATCAGTCTGTGTGCGCTTGAGTCTATTTCTGGGCTTTCTGTTGTTGTTTTGTGATATGCATAGTTAAATACTAGTATCACCATGTCTTAATAATTGTGCTTTTACAATATGCACTATAACCTGATGGTCTGGGTGTATATATTATAGACGAGCTAGACTGCTTGACAATGATTCTTATCTCTTAACACTAGAGATAAGAATTATTTGTATGAGGGTTACTTATCCTTGTAATTCAGTGTCTCTTTATTTGTAAAATACTACTATTAGGTATTTAAACTCCCTTTAAAAATGAGGATGTTGTGAGGATTAAAATGAGTAACTTTAATAAATTGCTTAGCCTAGTACTTAGCAGCAGTTAGTGCTATATAACTGTTAGGTCTTCTTTGTCCCTGCTGCTCTTGCCTTTGAGAATATTCTGGCTATTCTTATTTGATTTTTTTTTTTTCTTTGAAAGTAAAGCAGCAAGAAACTTTGAGAGTAAAGCAAAAGTATAAGAGAGCAGACTCCTTAACCACTTTTTTTTTTTTTTTTTTTTTTTGGTTTTCCAAGGTAGGTTCTCACTTTAGCTCAGGGTGACCTGGAATTCACTAGGTAGTCTCAGGGTGGCTTTTAACTCACGCAATCCTCCTACCTCTGCCTCCTGGGTGCTGGGATTAAAGGTGTGCGCCACCACGCCTGGCCCAACAACCACATGTTAAAATACTAACTTTGGAATGGGTCTAATCAGAATTGATGAGGTCATGAGTCGAAAACAACAGTTTCCCTTCCCATCTCAGTAGGGAATTTCTCCATCAAAACTTTGTCACTCACACTTCATGTCCTGTTTTAATTAGTGAAGAGGCACTGAGTGGGAGGTGAGTTAAACCCACTTTTTTTTTTTTTTTTCCCCCCCCAGAGATACAAGCTGGTAGTCTTCAGCCTTCTTTCTGGAAAGTTGGGAGTGGCCAATGTAGAGGCAGAGAACAAGAAATCAAGTACATGTTGAAATTTTAAAAGCCAGAAAGTACATATATCACTTAAGCTTCATTGGCTGAATCAAATCATCTAGGGCCTCATCCAGTGTCATGCTGTGAGTGTGTGTGTGTGTGTGTGTGTGTGTGTGTGTGTGTGTGGTCATACAGGGTCTCAATGTTGCAAATAATGCCTTTTGTCTCTATGTGGGTGCCTGGGAAACAGAACCAAAGCTGGAAGGCTTTGTAAGCAAGCACTTTTAACTGCTGAGCCATCTCCCCAGCCCTAGACAAAGTTTTTAAAAGGCTACTGTACCCTCTATTCTGCTGAGATCATAGTAAGTTACTAAAGAATAGAACACACATTATCAGAAGCAATTGTAGAGGCAAAAATTGAAAACATGTCAGTAATTATTTACAGATCAATGACTAATTCGCTTATCCATTGTTGCTTAATTTGCTAGAATAATCACCATCTAAGGGAGTTAATTTTTTTGTTTGTTTTGTTTTTGTTTTTTTGAGGTAGGGTCTCACTCTAGCTCAGGCTGACCTGGAATTCACTATGTAGTCTTAGTAGCCTTGAACTCATGGTGATCCTCCTACCTCTGCCTCCCAAGTGCTGGGATTAAAGGCGTGCACCACCACGCCCAGCTAAATTTTTATTTATTTATTATTAACATGTTTTGTATGGATGTATCATGTACTGGTACCCTCTTTTCCCTCATCTCTGACCCCATTCTGCTGGGAACCCTCCTCAGTGGGGTTGCAGGCATTCCCCATGCGTTTGTGGCTTACATGTTGTGGGAGCAGCAGTCAGTTTTGCGGGGGAGACAATGCCTCTGGGCATGATGTCTCAATCTTTCCACCCCCTCATCCGCAAAATTTCTTGAGCCGTGATGGGTGAATTTTAAGTCTACTTCAATGAAGAGCTCTTAGGAGCCTCTGGATCTCTGCTTTGGTAAGTGATGAGTATCCACAGGTCTATCTCCTTCACCCTGTCTGATTGTCAGGTTCACCATGGAAGCAGCATTCTTGCTTGTCTCCCCAATTCCTCTGTGGTTTCATCTGGGGCTTGGCTGAAGTGTGAGGGTTAGTTTATCTCCTCTGGTCTCACTACCTTCTGAAAAAGAAGAACAGATTCTCCAACCGAGAGTGAAGTTGGCATAGTTTAAATGGGATAAGCATTATTAATTTAGGGAGAATTTGATGTATGTAACCCCTCTTTTAGCCAAAGACTAGTGAGAGCTTGGCACTGGAGAGCATAATCTTAATCTCCATAGGATTCTGATCTGGTTCCCAGTTCTAGATATGGGTTCCTTTCCACTGAGCAGATCTCTTAGCCAACCTGAAAGCTATTGGTTACCCAACAAGGCTGTGTGCCACCATTGCACTGGCATGTACATCCTGTCAGGGTGTTTGCTTTCGAGTAGCTTAGACCTCTGGTTGCTGAAACTGTTGTTGGCCACTTTCCCGCAGTAGCTCATCTAGCCTTTCTAGCACTAGACAGGATAACTGGGGACCGACTATCTTCCAGATTCCAGCCAGGTCTGTCCAAGCTCTGTGTGGGCAGCTTATGGTTTCTTTAGCAATGGGGTCTAGCTTTTCTTCAGGTGAGTAATCAAGTGCTTTGACAGAAGCCTGTCTTGTTTTGGGGACCTTGTAGGTCTCCGATTAACAGCTCATTGTGGGTAGCAACATATTTCTAGTAGTGGGAGTTACAGGCCAGAGACAGAAAAGTTTTTTTAAGGTTAGGATTCATACCACCCTCTCCAGGGCCCTTCTTTTCCTTACTCCTGTTGAGGGTTGTATCTTTTAGTCTATCTTCAGGGATAAAGGTTTCTATGACACCAGTTTGTTGGGGTCCCTCCTAGGGCCAGCCCAGGAGGGGATGCAGGGTCTCCGCTGAGTGGGGGGTGAGAGGCACGGTGTCACGACACAGACACCAGGAGTTGGGTGGAAGCAGGCAGAGGGCGAGCTGCTGCAAACTCGTTTATTCAAGGAAGTGTAGGGGGTTTTAAGGGTTTGGCTGGCCAGTCGTTGTATGGGGTGTTTCCCTTCTTGTCACCAATGACAGCCTGTCTCTGGGCAGACAATCTCGCAGCAGGTTGCTCGCGGGCATGGGGCTGTAGCTGTTGTCATGCCAGGCTTGTGCAGGATGCCACATCCACAGAAGCCACTTCCTGGTTTCTCCTAGCAGGTGGCCTGGCTAGGGCCCGACCTGCATTGTGCCATACACCAGTTCATTTTGGAATTAGTTTTATGTTTGTTTTCCCTCCCCTCCCCCTCCCACCAAACCCTTCCATACCTATTGTCTGGGTCTTGAGTTGCCTATCAGGTATGTTAGCAACTCAAGGTGGTTCAGGTTAGGAACCTCAGAGGAGCATGTGGCATGTGTCTTTTGGTGATTGTGTGAGTTCACTGAGTATGATCTGTTCAGGTCTGTCCATTTTCTACAAATTTCATTGTATTTTTTATTTATTTATTTATTTATTTATTATTATTTTTTTTTTTTGGTTTTCCAAGGTAGGGTCTCACTCTAGCTCAGGCTGACCTGGAATTCACTATGTAGTCTCAGGGTGGCTTTGAACTCTCAGCAATCCTACCTCTGCCTCCCAAGTGCTGGGATTAAAGGCATGTGCCACCATGCCTGGCTTGTATCATTTTTTTCTTACTACTGAGTAGAATTGCAAAAATACAGAATGCTTTATGAATTTGTGTGTCATCCTTGCACAGGGGCCATGCTATGTGGTGCCAAAGTGAGCACGGGAGTTAAATTTTTTATGCAGATATTTAGAGCCTTTTCCTTGGTTGTTTCTCCCCCCTCTTCTTTTCTTTTCTCCTTTTCCTGTTTTTCAAGGTAGGGTCTCACTCTAGCCTAGGCTGACCTGGAACTTTTAAGAAATTTATTTATTTATTTGAGTGGGGTGGTGGTGGCAGATAGAATGTGTGTGCCAGTGCCTCCAGCCACTACAAACGAACTCCATATGCATGCACCACCTTGTGCCGTTGGCCTTACATGAGTACTGGGGAAATGAACCTGGGTCTCTAGGCTTTGTAGGCAAGTGCCTTAATCACTAAGCCATCTCTATCTACAGTCCTGGAACTCACTTAAAAAATTTTTTTTTTAATTCCTTTATTTGCAGGCAAAGAGAGAGAGAATGAGAATGGGCCCATTAGGGCTTTCTAGCCACTGTAAACAAACTCTAGACACATCCACCACTTTCTTCATCTGGCTTTACATGGGTACTGGGGAATTAAGCCATGGTAGTTAGGCTTTGTAGGTAAGGGCTTTAACCAGTGAGCCATCTTCCCCAGCACTGGAACTCTCTTTAGCCAAGGCTGGCCTTGAACTTATTAATCCAACTGCCTCAACCTTCTAAATTCTGGGATTACAACCACCATGCTTGTTTTTTTTTTTTTCTTTTTCTATTTTTTAAAACTGATATGAGATATCTTTGTGATTCTTTGAACAGAACATATAATAATAAGTATAAGGAATTGTTAATTATTGAAAACAAAAATGTGGAGGAGAACAGCAAGATTATATTCTACTCTTTTTTAAATGTCATGAGTTTAATTTCTTCCAAGAAGGATGCATGGGTTTCCTATTTAGTTTTTAGGTGATGATTTATAAAGGAATAGCACTCCCATAAAGTTAGTAGTTAATTTGTAAATGTACATGTTAATTGGTAATAAGTAGAAATCTTAAACTACTATAAGTCATTCCTTTTGTGATGTAGATGCTATCTATTAAATTACATCAAATGATGTCTGTGCTAATGTGCTGAGATTAAATTTTAGCTGTCTTTAATTCTTAAAGATTTCCTACTTAAGCATAGATAAGAGAATTTAATCATCTCATTGTGTATCTAGTGCATTTGGAAGTTTTTTTTATTTTTTATTTACTTATTTGACAGCAACAGACAGAGACAGAGGCAAAGAGAGAGAATGGGTGCACCAGGGCCTCCAGCCACTGCACACAAGCTCCAGATGCATGCATGCACTTGTGCATCTGGCTTATATGCATACTGGAGAATTGAGCCTGGAACTGAGGTCCTTAGGCTTCACAGGCAAGTGCTTAACCGCTAAGCTATCTCTTCAGACCCACGTTTGGAAGTTTTTAAAGTTGAGCATAAACAGATAAGTTATAAAAACTAAAAATTTCAGCAAAGGAAATTTTTAGTCAATGAATAAATGGGGGCACATTTTGGATAGAAAATAAGGATCATCAAATTAATTAATTTTTTAAAATTTATTTGCAAGCAGAGAGAGAGAAGCAGGAGAGAGACACAGAAAGAGAATGCATACCAGGGCCTCTTGCCCCACTGCAAACGAACTCCAGATACATATGCCACTTTGTGCATCAGGCTTTACCTGAGTACTGGGGCATCAAACCCAGGTTGTTAGGCTTTGCAGACAAGCACGTTAACTGCTGAGCCATCTCTCCAGCCCCACCAAAACAATAATGGAAAAAAAGAAACAGATTTCCAGGCTGGAGAGATGGCTTAGCAGTTAAGACGCTTGCCTGCGAGACCTCAGGACCCATGTTCAATCTCTCTCCAGATCCCATGTAAGCCAGATGTACAAGGGTGAGGCAAGCACAAGGTCACACATGCCCTCTAAGTGGTGCAAGTGTCTGGAGTTTGATTGTGGTGGCTGAGGCCTTGATATGCTAATTTTCTCACTCTCTCTTTAAAAAAGAAAAAGAAAAAACCCAAATTTCCAAAAGGGAACAGCTCCATTGGGCAATAAGAGGTCGCATAGACCTACTTGCAGGTTGGCCATTGGCTTGCACCTGAAACTTGGGTTTGGGACAGTTTCTGCCACTCCCAGAGCTGGGGTGTTTTACTCTGTTTATTTGTGCAGTGTTACCTATGCTGGATACCTGTTTTCATTGTGGAAACCTGAAATTTTAATATGGTAGATGGAGCATGTTTATGTGACCAGTTCTCAAGAGAAACTTTGGCTGCTAAGTTCCTAATGAGCTTACTTTGGAGGTAACATTTTATGTGTGTTATAACTTCCTACTGGAGGAATTGAGTCCTAGCTAATTTCAGTAGAGAAAAAGACTTGGAATGTTGTGTGTGGTTTCCTCTAGGTTTTGTCCATTGTGCCTTTCATCTTTGCCAGTTTTTGTTTGTGTGTGTTGTTTTGATGTAATAAGTAATAGCCATTCACCTGGCCAATAGCACATTTGGTTAGATCTTGGTGCTCCTAAATCATAGTCATGAGTATGGTTTTTTTACAGAGATCTTCGATCATTCTGGTGAATCATTAAGCCTAGAGGTTGTTAACACAACCCAACAAGTGAATTTTACATACATTTATAACAGGAATGTGCCATGTTCCTAGAAAGCTTGTATATGGGGAGATCCAATGCATAGATGTAATTTTTTTGTATGGCCCCTAAATAGGATAATACCTTAGGGTAGAGTAATACTAAAAGTAAGTTTGAGATCTGAAGGAAAAAGGAAAAAGCAAAATAAACAAAACACCCCCTTAATTTGTGAGTAATTTTGTTGTTAAAGGTTCTATTTTGTTATTTTGCTTGAGACAGGTTCTCACTTCATATCCCAGGTTAGCTGGAAACTCATTAGGTAGCCCTGGCTGTCTTCGGCTTCCTGAGCATTGAGATTATAGGCATGAGCCATCATTCCTGGTTTAAAGGTTCCACCTGTGAAACTGTAGCTAAATGTGGTGTCTAGCTATCTGCTAAGGTTCTGTATTTTATAGAACTAAAGGTTGAGCACCAAATAACTCAAAGCACTGTGTTGCAGAACATATGTGGGTCCTTTTAGAAACTGTGCAAGTGTTTTCTGTACCTTTATGGTGACTGTCATGGATTCGTTGACACTTGTATGTTATTAGGTTTCAGTAACTGAAGAATATGAAAACTTGGAATACCCTAAAGAACTCTGATTTACTTTTGCTCAGATTTCATAATTGTTAATATTTTGTATTATTTCATTATATGTTTTCTACCTTTTCCTTTATGCCTTAGCCAGTAGTATGTATCAAAATCTACTGGAAAGCACTAGAAAAATATATTCCTGTTGAACAAACAGTTTTATTCTGGAGGAAAAACACTTCTCCTTGATGATTTGGACATACATATTAGGTTGACTTCATTATCAGACTGAAAGTGTAGCTCAATAGTGGTGTGCTTTCCTACATGCATAAGGCCTTAGGTTTGATCCTCAGCACAGAAAATAAACAGCAACTATTTTTATCAGAGTGAGTGTGCACTTGTTTGTTTAGAGAGGTTCTTGCTGTTTTATCCACTATGGTCTTGAATTTCTGAGTTCAAATGATCCTCCCCACTCCATCATTATGAGTGCTAGGATTACAGGTGTGCATCAAACTACGATCTTGCGTTCTTCTGATGGGGTTGGAGGGACCCAGAAAATTGTAGTAGGCTTAGTTGAACAGGCTTGAAATACCAGCTTTTTTCTCCCTCAGCTTTTTAAATGTTTAGATCCTCTTGTTGCTATTGAGAAAGTAACTGTCAGTAAAAATTGACTTTCCTGGAGACAACCTGTCAATCCATTTGGAGGGTTTACAAATCTTTTTTTGTCTTTAGTATTCTGCATTTTCACTACAAAGTCATTAGGTATTGATTTATTATTACTTATCCTGCTAGCAGTCTTCCTGCTTCCTGAAACTACAGCACTTTTGGAAAAGACCACAATTTAACTAAAAATGTCTTGTCTCATTTTGCTGTTCTTTCATTCTAGAATGTTACTTAGACATATGTTGGGCTTTCTTTTTTTTAATTTTTATTTATTTATTTATTTGAGAAAGAGACAGGCAGATAGAAAGAATGAGCATGCTAGGGTAGCTGCTAGTGAACTCCAGATGCATGTGCATTTGGTTTACCTGGGTCCTGGGGAATCGAACCTGGGTCCTTTGGCTTTGCAAGCTAGTGCCTTAACTGCTATGGGGCTTTCTTTTTAAATCTCAGTTCTATAGTGTCAAGTTTGTTTTGTTTGTTTTTTTGAGGGTCTCACTCTAGTCCAGGCTGACCTGGAAATCATTCTGTATTTCCAGACTCGCCTCAAACTCAGTGATCCACCTACCTCTGCCTCCTAAGTTCTGGGATAAAGGGGAAGTCACCACACCTGACTCACCAATGTTGTTTTCCATAGTGGCTGTACCTTTTTGTATTCTCACCAACAGTAAGTGCACAAAAAATGTCGTGATTTCTCCACATGCTCAACATTTTTCACTTTTTGTTTGAAAACATTTTTAATAGTAGTTATGCCTCATTGTGGTTTTGTTGGCTGTTTCCCTAATGATTAGTGATGTTGACCAACTTGTATAACTTTCTTGGGGAAATTTTCAGGTCTTTTGCCTGTATTTGAAACAAGTTGTTTACTTTTGTTGTTCAGTTGCTGGCCTTATTTGATGGTAACATTTTGCTTCCTTTGTTTGTTGTTCTTACCTTTTTTTCTTAACCATGTTAAGAACATTGTATTAGTTACATTTGTTATTGTGTAGTCAACGACCTCCAAATTTAGCTGCCCTAAATACACACACACACACACACACACACACACACCCACCCACCCACCCACCCATAGTGTGGTGTGGTGTGGTGTGGTGTGGTGTGGTGTGGTGGTGCATGTCTTTAATCCTAGCATTCATGAGGCTGAAGTAAGAGGATCACTGTGAGTTCGAGGCCAGCCTGGCCTGTGGAATGAGTTCCAGGTCAGCTTGGGCTAGAGTGAGACCCTGCTTCAAAAAAAAAATTTCCATTTATTATCTCAAATAATTTATGAGTATCAGAAATTTCATAGCCATTTAGCTGAGCTGTTCTAGCTCAGGATCTCTCAGATGTTCCAGTTAAGCTGCTGGTAGGGACTCCAGTAACCTGGGAGAATGTCTTCCGAGATGGTTTTCTCATATCACTGTTAGAGGGAGGCTCAGTTCTTACTGCATGAGCCTTTCTACAGGGCTGACTCAGTGTCCTCACAACATGGTCATTAGTCTTTCCTAGCAAAAAAATGAAATAAAACGCACAGCTGGTAAGATAGTTTAGAGGTTAAGGAACTTGTCTGCAAAGCCAAAGGACCCACGTTCAATTTCTCAGGACCACATAAGCCAGATGCACAAGGTGGTGCATGTGTCTGGTGTTTGCAGTGGTTGGAGGCCCTGGCGTGCCCATTCTCTCTTTCTCTTCTCCCTGTGTTTTTCTCTCTCTCAAGTAAATAAATAAAATATTTTTAAAAACGTTTGAGGGGATGTAGCTCATTGGTAGAAAACTTGTCTGTCTAGCATGTGTGTGAGGTCATGAATTTTAAAAATATATTTTATTTATTTATTTGAGAGAGAAAGAGAGACAGAGAATGGATGCACCAGGGCCTCCAGCCACTGCAAACGAACTCCAGATGCTTGCGCCAACTTGTGCACTTGGCTTATATGGGTTCTGGAGAGCCGAACCAGGGTCCTTTGGCTTTGCAGGCAAATGCCTTAACTGCTAAGCCATCTCTCCAGCCCAAGGTCATGAATTTGAGGCCCTGAATTTGACTGCTAACACAGGAAAAAAAAAAAAGACAAAATGTTTTTGGTTTTTTGAGATAGGGTCTCTCATGTACCATAGGCTGTCATTACCCTGACTGCATAGCCAAGGATGACCTTGAACTCCAGTCTTCCTGCCTGTATCTCTCAAGTGCAAGGCTTACAAGTATGTACCATTCACTGCATCTGGCCTAAAATGTCCCCTTCCTTCCCTTCTTCCTTCCTTCCCTTTCTTCCACAAAATAAAATATTAATAAATAATTTGAGGTACCAGAAGCATATTTAGCAATTTTACTGGTTTCATTTATTTTACTTTATTTTATTTTTTGAGGCAGGGTCCTACTCTAACACAGGCTGACCTGGAATTTATTCTGTAAGACCAGGCTGGCCTTACAGAACTCATGAAGATCCTCATACCTCAGCCTCCCTCATGCTGGGATTAAAGGTGTGTACCACCATTCCCCACTGTTTAGTTCTGTTTTTGTTTGTTCTTTTGAGGTAGGGTCACCCTGTAGCCCAGGCTGTCTTGGAATTCACTATGTAATTTTAGGCTGGCCTTGAACTCCTCCTACCTCTGCCTCCTGAGTGCTGGGATTAAAGACATGTACCACCATGCTGGGCTCCCCCCTGTTTCTTTGTTTTAGAAAGGGTCTCACGCTATAACTCAAGTTGTCCTGAACTCACTGTGTCACTCAGGCTGACCAATCTGATAGGTTTTGATGGTGCTATCACTAATATGGTGTTTGGCATTATTCTATATGATCATATTTCATTTTATTTTTGTAACAAACAGTTACAAACTCAGCAGTCCTGTGACAGTGTTAGTAGTCATTATATAAATCAAGAAAAAGTAGGATGCATGACACTTTGTGAGATAGTAATAATAGGATTTTATTTAGGGAGATTGTTTCATTTAGTTGAGATTTGAAGAATAGGAAAGAATTAAGTAGGTCAAAGGATTAGGAGTAAGTAAAGACCACGTGGATGATGAGGTATGGAGGCCTTCATTCTAGTGTCATTGAAAAGTCTTTGTAATCTTTGTTTTGTCAAGAGAGTTTGCTTATTTGCAAAAATAACTGCTGTTTATTTTGTCTTTCTGTGTAATGGTGTTAGTGCCTTAAAATGGTTCTTCAAAGTTGAGCATGGTGGTGCAGGTTTGTAATCCCAGGATTTAAGAGGCAGAGGCAGGAGAAATGCTGTAGTTCAAGTTCAGGCTTAGTCTACATAGGGAGTTCCAGGCCAGAGAGAGACTGTCTCAAAAACCTAACAAAAGCTGTTTTATAGCCATTTCTTTATGCCACATTAGTAGAAATTATATGGTATGTTAAAAAAATTTCAAACCCTTATAAGTAGTTTCTCAAACTCATTTTTGGTAAACTGGCTCTATGAGATCCAGTGCTCGTATGGCTGTAGACAATAGTTTTGATTGACATTTAGATCAGTGAAGTATTTTTAATTTTCATAATTTCTTTGCTTTAAATTATGTTATTAAGAAACTTAGATTGGTTTTAAATTGACAAATTCATGTTTTTATATAAAAAGTGTTAGAAGAAGTTATATTAGACACTGGAAACAATATTTTTTATGAATAAACACATGAATTTCTGTCATGTGCAATTTTTACTGAATAAAAAATTATGGAGCTTACAAAAAAACAGTGTTAACTTTGTTTATCCATATGATGAAAAGGCACTTTTTAAGTCGGATTGTAAATGAATTCATTGTCATTAAAAATTTGAAGTTTAATTTAGTAAATGGAAAAACTGTTCCTTATCAGCCCACTAGGGGATACTCCAGCACTTAGGCAGAAAATCCTGGTATTTTCCACTTAGTATAATTATCACTTTCTTATATAAAAAAAATAGGCTCAAGGCTCGTTGAGCAATAATTTGACAATGATAGGCACCTTTATGAAAGATTTGCTGTTAATAAAACGTGAAAGTTCATGATATGATCTATTGGCCACTTTTTTTTGTTAGTCCTGCCTCAAACTGACTTCTAAAGCACTTTTGAGAGATGAGAAACTGTTATTCTTTTCTTCTTTGGTATAAGATCATGTTTCTCACTGGGCGTGGTGGCATACGCCTTTAATCCCAGCACTCAGGAGACAGAGATAGGAGAATCGTCATGAGTTCGAAGCCAGCCTGAGAATACAGAGTGAATTCCAGGTCAGCCTGGGCCAGAGTGAGACCCTACCTCGGAAAAAAAAAAAAAAAGAAAGAAAGAAAGAAAGAAAAAAGAACATGTTTTTCATTTTGTTGTTTTAAGTTGTATTTTTCTTTGGAAAATCAGAAAAGCTGATATTTAGTTTGAGTTACAATCTCCTCTTTGACATTATATGTGCTCTTCTAAACACTTAGTAAGTGTCTGTAAGAGACAGACAACACAAAGGATAATTTACATTGCTATCAGGGGTATTTAACAAATAGAAGTTGTGGCATATGTCTGTAATCCTAACACTTGTGCTCTGCAGAGATACCAAGGCAGGTAGAGGCAGGAGGATCTTTTAGTGCAAGGCTAGCTTGGGCTATTTGGTGAGACTTGGTCACTCAAAACAGATAGACAGTCAAGATATTTAACAGTTTATTATTATCTTGATTTTTTTTTCTGGGCACCTAAGTAAATACAATATAGTGCAATTTATACTTTAAAGAAAAACATATAAAACATTGAGTTCCACACTTAATATGGCAAAATTAAAGGATTTAGGCACTTTTATGTATTAAGAAAAGGTTATCAAGTCGTGTGTGTGTCTCTCTCTTTCTCTCTCTCTCCCTCTCTCCATCCCTATCCTGGTCTCTGCCTCTTATAAAACCACCAGAACTCAGTTATGGTACTCCATCCACCTAGTGACCCTATCTAATCCTAATCACCTCCAAAAGCACCCATCTCTAAACACCATAAATTTCCACCCTCTTCAGACCTCACAATGGAGATTAAAATCTTAAAACATGAACCTTGATGAATGCATTCAAACCATATCCATAATGAACCCTCAGTGAAAATCTGAGAGGATTGGAGTCCAGTGGCTTTCAGATAGTTGAATGTGTGAGGGTTCCTGCAGGGTGTGGAAGCTCTCCACCCCATGTCTGGTCCCTTGCTTGCCGTGTGCATCTCTTCCATCTCGATGTTGATTTGTATCCTTGGTAATATCCTTTATAATAATTGGATGAACATGAAGTATTTCCCTGATTATCTGAGCAAAGGAAAAGTGCTGTAGGAACCTTGATTTATAGTTGGCAATCAGAAGTGTAGGTTGTTTATGGTTAGCATCTGAACTGGGAACTGTGGAACTGAGCACTCAACCAGTAGGATCTGATGCTATCTCTAGATTGTGTCAGAATTGGGTTGAATTATAGGAAGAATACCCAGTTGGTCAGAAATGCTTGCTCCCACCTCAGACTTTATAATTAGTAAAAGTCTTGTGATGTCTGTTTCACCCTGTGTGACTAATAGATGTAGTTAACAACTTCCCAGTGACAAGGGTCGTTACTAGTTAAAATATGATACCAAGAGTAAGGGAACATTTTAGAATGTTGTGTTCTGAGAAATTCTTTTTTTTTTTTTTTTTTTTTTTTTGGTTTTGTGAGGTAGGGTCTCACTCTGGTCCAAGCTGACCTGGAATTAACAATGTAGTCTCAGGATGGCCTTGAACTCTTGGCGATCCTCCTACCTCTGCCTCCCAAGTGCTGAAAGGTGTGTGCCACCACACCCAGCTGAGAAATTCTTTTAAGAATCATATTAAAACACCTTAGAACAACATGAAGCATATCATATTTTTGCCATTACTGTGCTACAGCTTTTTTTTCTTTTCATTCCTCCCATGCTAGGGAGCCAACCCAGGGATTTGCACATATAGACAATTGCTCTATCACTAAGCTTATATCCTCAGCAAATGTTCTACATCTGAGGATGCAGAATAGAACTGGAAAACTAATGTAATTTAAACATTATTAAGTTTAAAATTTTATTTAATTTTGAAAAGTTAATACATTAATATAGTTGAAGATTTCAGATGTGAACATTTAGTGTCCCTGTTAATATCTCCTTTCTGTTCTTTAAGAGGCAATCAGTATTACTAGGTTAAATATACTTTTAACATTTATTATTTAAAGGACTTTTTTGGTATACATAAATAATTAAAGTTGACAGCATGGATTCAAGAGTCAAGACATTTAAATTTTTCATTTGCTCTCCATTACTGACTTGTTTTGTGACACTAGGAAGAAGCAGGGAACATCATAGTCCCTGCCTTCATGGAGATTACATTTTAGTGGATGTACACACATGGTAAATATTTATTCTACCATGTTTAGGTAATTTCTCTGAAGAGAATAAAGATGAACAGAAGGACAGGTTAATGGTGGTAGTGATGTTTTAGACAAGATGGATGGAAGAAATCCTCTTATGGAGTGACATTTGAGTAGAAAATTAAAATCTGAAGGATTCAGATCTGGCTTTCAGGAGAAAAATATTCCAGGGACAGGACCATTGAGGGTGGTGTATATTGTTCCAGAATGACAGAGGAAGCTAGATTGGCTAGAGAGGATTGACTTGGTGGAAAAGGTAGGGTAATAAATAAACAGAGAAAAAGGGTAAACAAGTTTGGAGAATATGGGAATTGCCAGGTCATAAAAGACTTACGTATCATCCAAAGAAATCAGAATTTTATTCTAAATGAAAAATGGGAATCTGTTTGGGAGTGTTTATGTTGAAAAGTTTCAGTCTGGCTGCTTATAAATTCTTGTGGCTAAGGATAAGAGCAGTGAGACTAGTTATGATACCAAAATAATGGTAGACACCTGTGTAATACTGTGACATATACATTCAGTTTAGTTATGTATTTTTTTTTTTGTCTAGGTTTGAGTGTCCTTGAAGAATGGGAGTAAGAAATAAAAGTGAATAGCATTTTTATTTATTTTGTTTTTAGTAAATAAAATTTTATATAAATAGAATACATCTTTCTTATATATCTATATTGCATATAAAGAAAACATTGCAAAACACTGAAAAAATGGACAGATTTTATAATTGTTGCAAAACTGATTTACTATATGATGAAAAATGAACTGGATTTCTTACATAAAAGGTAGCCTCCATGGTGTGGGGGAGATGGCTCATGTGGGTAAAATGCTTGGCACACAAGCATGTGAACCTATGTTCAGATCTCAGGCACACCTGTGATCCCAGTGCTGAGAGGTGGAGACAAGGAGGACGCCTAGAGATTGCTGGCCGCTACTCTACTTGAATCTGTGAACTCTCCGTTTTGTGAGAGACTCTGTCTCATAGAAGTGGAGAGCAACTGAGGAAGGCATCTGATGTTGACCACCTCTGTCTTCTACATGCATATGCACATATATATGCTTATGCATCTGTACACACATATATACCTACATGCATATATACATACCTGCACACCACACACACATAACACATGCAAAAAAGATAAGACTTCAGAGACAATTAGAGATCTCAATAAAAAGATAAAACAGAAATGTAAGAAAAGTATTGGAGGGTATCTTTGTAACTTTAGGTAAGGAAGATTCTATGTCAAAAAGCATATTGGCATATTTTATACATAATAAGGGTTTAATTATAACTTTTTTCTTATTTTTTTTGAGGCCGGGTCTCATTCTAGCCCGGCAACCATTAATTACCAGTAGATCCACAAGGGGGGTTGGGCCCCATGAGTAAACTATTACTACCTCAAGTAGCTAAAAAAGTATTTATTTGCATGAATGTGTGCTTGTGTACATGGGTACATCAGAGAGAATGAGAATGGGCGTGCCAAGGCCTTCAGCCGTTGCAAACAAACTCCAGATGCATGTACTTCTTTGTGCATCTGGATTATCTGGGTCCTGGTGAATTGAACCTGGGTCCTTTGGCTTTATAGGCAAATGTCTTAACCACTAAACCCATCTCTCCAGCCTTCCAATACCTTTTATAGTTACAACATGCAATATATATATAATTTTTTTTTTTATATAGGTCTTCCAAATAGGCTGGGTTGTAGTTATGGCAAACTAAATATTGGGTACTATTTTATCCACTCCATTTTTACTGGATGACATTTTAATTTGAAACTGCTTTTATTTCTCCAGTGTGTATCAAAATGCTAAGAAGTACTTAAAAGGTAGAATTCTTAACCTTTTAGCAAGCAGGTTACTAGTGATATAAATAAATGGAATATAAAAATGTCAGCATAGAAAAATGAAACTTTTGAGTGACTGAATAATGTGTCCAAATTGCTGGCAAGCCTGCAATATGTGATATTTTGGAAATGAGTTTATAACATAAGAAATAAATCTGGAAATAGAAGATCTCAAAACTCTTAATAGTAAGCACATAGGAGCACTTTAAATCTGTGAAATCAGGGATAAAGGAGACAAAAGGTAGATACCATAAATATGTAGGAAATAGAAAAGTATGTATCATGATGCACATTAAAGTACAATGTTTGAGAAGAGAAATAGAACTTTTTTTTTTTTTTTTTTTTTTTTGGTTTTTGAGGTAGGGTCTCACTCTAGTCCAGGCTGACCTGGAATTCACTATGTAGTTTCAGGGTGGCCTTGAACTCATGGTGATCCTCCTACCTCTGCCTCCCGAGTGCTGGGATTAAAGGCGTGCGCCACCACGCCTGGCAAGAAATAGAAATTTTTTTGAGAAAGGATCTTGAGACTGGACTTATTTTGGGAGTTCAAACATAAACCCCAAATTTGAGCTCATGTCTGCTTTACTGGAAGAATTGAAATAAAACAAGACTGAGAAGGAAGCTGTAGCAGACAGCTTCAGGGTCTCTGAGATGAACTTCCAGACCAGGCACAGTTATGGAGGAAGGGATATTTATTGAAGCTTACGTATCCAGGGGAAGTTCCATAATGGCAGAAGAAGTTGGCCTGCTTTCACAGGACCAAACACAGAGAGTGAAGCCACAAGCCAAAAGCCATACAGCACAGCACACTTACAGGAAATCCAGCTAGGCACATTTTGCATATCTTTAGATTGAAATCTCAAACCCACCACCACACCTTAAGATCCGCCCAGTGACACTGCCTCCAGCCAGGTGGCTGCAGATGCAAACTACAAACTAATAAAATATTGAATATATCGAGGGCCACCTATTCAAATTACCACAGAAGCGTTTTGCTTGGCGCTGCTAGCTGGTGCATGCATATACTCTGTTGCTACTGTACTTTATGGACATTTGAACCCAACTTCATTCTCCTTTCAATGTGGGTTGAAGACTAGAGACTCAGCATCAATCTTCCAGGCCTTCAGGGCCAGATTGGAACCACTAAGGCACCCAGCCATGCAGACTGAGCAGCTTCTAATTTTCCAACTCTCCAGCCTACAGACAGCTATTGTTGGACTGCATAGCTCGTATTCTGTAAGCCAGTTTTATAAATCCCCTTTCTATTATATATTCATTCTGTCGGTTCTCTTCCTCTAGAGAACCTGAATGATACAGGTTGTGGTACCAGGAGTGGTTCTAGAGAAACAGAATTGTGAGGATGGATTTCTGTAGTGGGCTTGGTATTGGCTGGAGCTAGCTATCCAACTGTAGGACTACTAATAATTTGTGGTGCTATTAATTAATCTTTTAAAAATATAATTTAATTATTTTTAAAATTCATTTTATTTATTTGCAAGCAGAGAGAGAGAGAGAGAGAGAGAAGAGAGACAAGACAGAGAGAATGGGTGACAAGGGCTTCTAGCCTCTACAAATGAACTCCAGATACATGCATCCCTTTGTGCATTTGGCTTTACCATGGGTAATGGGCAATCCAACCCAGGTTGTTAGGCTTTGCAGGGAAGCACCTTAACTGCTGAGCCATCTCTCCACCCCTTAATTTAATTTTTTAAAATATATTATTTTTATTTATTTATTTGAGAGATATAATGAGGCAGAAGAAGAAGAGAGAGAAAGAATAGGTGTGCCAGGGCCTCCAGCCTCTGCAAATGAACTCCATATACATGTGCCACCTTGTACATCTGGCTTAGTTGAGTCCTGGGGAATTGAACTGAGGTCCTTTGCTTTGCAGGCAAACACCTTAACCACTAAGCCATCTCTCTAGTAGTAATTTAATTTTTGAACAATTTAAATAACTATTTGTTATAGAAGTATTTGACAATTCTGATGCACTTCTTGTGAATATTTTTGGAAAGGTTCCTTCTAGTATTTGTGGATAACATAAAAAGGAAAAGAATAAACTCAGTAATGGGTTTTTTCCCAGTTCACTATGCACAGATGTGATCCGAAGATTTTTAAGTGTGCCCTGGAAGAGAACCAAACCCAATCTGTCATCATATGAATAGCTGACTTACAATGTAATTTCCAGTTCCAGCTTCCAGGGTGTTGTCAATTAAAATAAGCACACTGATTTGAAGAGCTGGGATCCTGTCATTTGGGATGGAGATATATGAGAAAACACTCTGGAAGCTAAGGGCATTGAACTCTGTGATTTGGAGGTGTGGAGGGGGGAGTTATTTTGCCCAAGGAAGTAGCCTTCCATCTTTAGCAGCTGATGTATCCCTACCTCATTCCTTTCCTACATTATTGCCCTCTCCGCCCTTGCTTGAAGGAATTAACCCTGCATTGTTAATGGAACTAGCAATGATCTTCCCTGAAAGAGATGCCAAGCAAGGCAGTGCTAATGCCCCTCAGGGCCCACCCATTTTTCCCTCTTGACCTCTAACCATAGTTACAGCTAAGCCAGCCCCCAGAGGTGAGGTAGAAAGTGACCCATAATACACCCCTAAAGAACTGAGTTTTCTAACTCATTCAAGCAGAAGTCTGGAGAATAAAGTTGATGAAGGGATTAAAAGATTCAGGAAGTTTGAATGCTAGATTACGTTTCCTATGTCAAACCTAATCCTCCACAATGGGAGAGGTACCCTTGACTAAGATTATAAGAAACAGATTTTTGAGGGAGAGTAGTTGCCGGGGTTTTTTCCCTCCACCACCGGCAGGTAGAGCGGAAGAGAGAGAGAACCGGGCCAGCCGCTTCTCTCCAGGCTGAGCGAGAAGGCGGGAGTCGGCGACTCAAACCCCTCCCCCCCAAAACACCGGGGAGAAAAACCACATTGAGTCGTGGAGACCGTCTAAGGCGGGAATCTCTCCGTTTATTGTCACGGGAAGGTATTTATATATTTTGAGAGAGGGTGGGAAAAAGGATGAGGTAAAGGTGTAAGGGCCAATAGTATTTCACCACGTCAGCAGCAGCTGGGCGGAGGCAGTTTCAGCTTAGGTGCTGAGTCACTTCAAGGACAGGTCGCAAAACTCTACTTAGGCTCTGGAAGCTCGACTAGGCCTCACCAGGAGTAGGCCAAGACTGGCTGGGCTAACCACTAGGCTTCACACCGGGCAGGGCCCAACATCTCCCCCTATTGTTTTTGTAAGAACGGTGGACGGCCATGGCCTCTGTCCTAGGTTGTCCCCCTCTGGGAACCTTACCCGTCAATGAGTACCATGCCTCTAGCCCGTTGACCACTCCACGCCCTGTCTTAGGTTGTCTCAGACTGTCTGAGATCTTACCCGTCGTTGGTTCGATGGAGGGCGGGGGAGGGATGTTAGGTGGATAGCCAGTAAGCGGAAAAGTCATTGCCTTTGAGTCGCAAACCTGTGGTGCCTTGACCTGATGAAGTTTAATTGTGACCTGATGAAGTTTAATTGCCTCAAGCTGTTGGTGAATGAATTGTGTAATCTTATTAATTACACAGGGCCCGAGAGTGAGGATAAGAAGAAGCAGGGGTTCAGGGGAGGGAGAAGGTAGGGTAAAGAGTAAGAAGAAGGAGGGATCCAAGGGGAGGGAGAAGGTGGGATAAAAAGCCATGTAAGCTCGTCTACAGCAGGTTGTCTTAGAAGTCCCGACTCCTCTTCTGTAAATCTTTTTGGAGCTTTTCTGGCTTCATTTAGGTCTAGTAGCATCCACACCTTCAGTTGTTCCTGGGGAAGAAACAGAGGCATAGTTCTCAGGGGTGGGACACTCCCTGGAGAATTGATTATTATCATCCCCTTGTTGGGGTAAATATTTTAATTCTCTTGCTGGTACCCAAATAGGTCTTTTTTCCTCTTGAGGAAAGACACATCCAAATCCTCTCCCTGCTGTGAGGAGGGGGGTCTGGTCCCTTCCAGGCCCCAGTTAATGGGTCCCTCCATTTGACCCAGATGGATCTGTAGGTGACAGCTGAGGTCCAATGTTTTTGAAAAGGGGACAAGTGTCTATCTTCTTTAGAAAAAATTTAAAATATTTAGGGTTAATAATGTCTTTTTTAGTTGGTCATGTGGGGGTAGGGATTCCCCCTTTTGTTTTTGTAATTGAGACTTGAGAGTTTGATGATATTTTTCCACGATGGCCTGGCCCCGCGGGTTATATGGGATGCCTGTGGAACGTGAGATTTTCCAGGTTTGGAGGAAATCTATAAAAGTCCTGCTTACGAAGCAGGGACCATTATCGGTTTTGATTTGATCTGGCAATCCAAGGGTGGCAAAGCATTGAAGCATATGGCTAATAGCATGTTTAGTTTTTTTCCCCAGCACGTGCTGATGCCCAGCAAGCATGGGAGAAAGTATCAACTGAGAGAAAAATATACTTAAGTTTTCCAAATGGAGAATAGTGAGTAACGTCAATCTGCCAAAGGTGATTAGGGCATAGTCCTCGAGGATTGGCTCCTGTAGTTTGAAGAGGAGGTACCTGGAGGAAAGGCTGACAGGATTTGCAAGTTCGGACAATTTTTTTAAGGTCCTTGACTGGCACATGGGGATATTTATGTTTAAGGCCCCTCCAATTTATATGAGTTAATAAGTGGAAGTGTGTAGCTTCTGAGACTGTATTACATTGAGGCTGAGAGGCCAGTTTGTCAGCCAAATCGTTTCCTTTAGAGAGGAATCGTGGTAAATTTTGATGGCCTCTGAGATGTTGAAGGAAAATGGGGTTAATTTTTTGTTTAAGTAGGGAGCGGGCTTGAATCATCAATGGGGTTATAATATTGGAGTCTAGTCTAATATGGGCCTCAATTAGGTTGGGTAACAGGTTAACAACATAAAGGCTGTCAGAAAATAAGTTAAATGGCTCCTGAATAGTGTCCAAAGCCAAAACGACAGCAAATAGTTTTTTGAATTGTGCTGATCCTGTGACCTCATGGGAGATTGACTTTATGGGCATAGGCTTTTCTCCCCTCCTTAGGGGAGGGTAAACAACTAAGGAAGCTCCCAAGCGCCCCCCCATCAGTGAATACGGTAAGAAAATTAGGGTTGGGTTTAGATAAAAAAAAGTCTGGGGGGGGGTCTCCATTCCAACCTAGAGAAGGAGCTCATCCATTTATAAGGACCATAGTGACAATCAATTATACCCAGAAACCCCTCGAGGGCCATAGCAACCCTGTTGTTATTTTTCTGAAGCCAAGTGAAGTCTGTTACCTTAAAGGGGGTGACAATGAAATGAGGCTGTGTGCCAAACAATCGGACAGAGGTGTCCCTGTCCTTGATAATGCAGTCTGTAATCTGGTTAGTTATAGAGTAAACTCTGGGGACTCCACCAAGGGAGAGGTGAATCCATTGGATGGGTTTTCCTTCCTGGGCTAACAGCGCAGTGCATAATGTTTCCCCAGAGAAGATACAGAGGGAGATAGGTAAGTTAGGATCAAACCTCTTTAGGACAGCAGCATCAATAGCCCGTTGTACCTTATGTAGAATTTGTTCATGACAAGGGGGTAAGGTTATATGAGAGGAGAGAGTAAGACGCTTTAAGAGGTCAAATAAAGGGGACAGTTCCTCAGTAGTTATGGGTATCCAGGACCTCATCCAATTAATTTCCCCCAGCACCTTTTGGAGTTGAGGCAAAGTATAGAATTTTTGAATATGGAGTTGGGGTTTGACAGGAGAAACAGTATTAAGGAATAACCTGGAGCCCAAAATTTTGAAGGGAGGGGCAGTTTGAATCTTTTCTGGAGACACCTGTAAAATGGCAAGGCATTTAGCAGTGAGGTCTTGGAGATCAGATGGGTTGGAATGACCTAAAATAATAATAATAAAATATTAGGATGATTAATTAAGGAAGAAAAGATATGAGACATGTATTGTTAGGGTCAATCTAGGGCTGACAGTTAGTAGTTTTTTATGATGTTGAAGTTTATAGATCTAGGGGAAGTTCCATACTGGCAGAAGTTGGCCTGTCTTTGTAGAGCCATGAAAGAGAGAAAAAGAAATTAATTAGTCATATAGTACATAGAGTAAAATTATTGTAGTTAAGCCACAGCAAGCTTTAGGAACTCCTGTTAGGCACATTTTGTATATCTTTATAATGGAATTTTAAATCATTATTACACCTTAAAATTGGCCCCCCAGTGACATTGTTTTTAGTAAGGCGATTGTAGATGTGAACTATAAATTAATAAAATACTGATTATATTGAGGGACATATATTTAAATTACCACATTTTGTCCCTGGCTTTTAATAGATTTATAATAACAGTAACAATAATAATAAAATCAAACAAGTTAATTGGTATAAGGCATAGTAAGGAGAGACTAGAACAATTTAAATTTAACCATCATTAGCCGTTATTAAACTTTTGTAGTAACCAGAGACTGATAGTCTTTAGGTTTTTTAATTTTGTTCCTCCAGTTGGGCAGAGTTGTCAGGGAAAACTTTAATCCCAGGCCAACATTGTGTTACTGATTGAGTTAGTTGGGCTTAGTCTTATGTTTTATGAATTGAGTTAGGCAGGCAGAGAGAGAGAGAGAATGGGCGTGCCAGGCCTCCAGCCATTGTTTACATGGGTACTGGAGAATTGAGCCTCGAACGGGGGCCCTTAGGCTTTACAGGCAAGCGCTTAACCACTAAGCCATCTTTTTAGTCCCACGTTAATGGGAAGGCAGTGAAGGGTGGGACAATGGTGTGTAGGATATAGCCATATAGACTTGAAAAACAGGGTTTTTTTTTTACCTCTAGCAGGGCAATACAAATGCCCCCAGCTGTTTTTTTTTTTAAATTTTTTATTTTTTAAAGTAAATATTTTGGGCCCCGCGGGACACTCAGTTAAGAGCATAGAGGGGGCGCCCAGAGGTAAGGGGCAGGAACGGCAGCGGTTTGCCTCATGGCGGACTGCCTGCCCGTTCCTAAGATATTTTTAAAGCAAGTTAGGAGCCCGCCCATCTGTCTCCTCGCCGTTTGGCTGGCTTGTTATTTTATTTTTTTCTTTTTAAAGTGACACCTGGAGGTGTGGGCGAGGCGGAGGCTCCGGGGCAGGGGCAGTGTCCGGGCCAGGCTGGAGCCGCTGCTCAGGACCGTCCCATTTGGCCCGCTCCCCGCAGGGATGTCGGCGGAGCCTGGCGGACCAGTGACTTGTGCTCCACGCCCGCAAGGAAAGCTAACCTGGGTTTGGGACGTTTGGGGAACTCGAGCTTGTATTTGATCACAGTTTACATCCACAGAAAGCTACACGGAGTAGCTGTATGAGGCAAGGAGTTTACTGAAGAATGTTAGTGTGGAAGAATTTTGACATGCCCATATCCTCCATCAGGGGTTTGAGCACATTTGCCTTAGGCAGTAATTAGGGGCTGAAAAGAGCTGAAAAGTTGCCAGGTGGCGGCTTGGGTGGTGGTCTTGGAAGAAAGGAGATTTTAAAAGTCAGTTTTAGTTTTTTTTTTTATAGTTTTTGTTAAGGGCAAAAATGAACTTTTTTACGGAAATGCCTTTAAGGCTGGCAATTAAGGCAAGGAGGACTGAATTAATCCATGGGGCTAAAACAAGAGTTTTGTCCCAAGAGCCACACTGTAGGAGGAGTAGGGCAATAGTAATGAAATCAAACACAGTGTAGCTGGGAGCAGATCTCCCCATCAGGTTTCTTTTGTCTTTTGGGATGGGTTTTTATTTAAATGAGGAGGCAAAACGTTTAAAGTCTCCTCTAGGTTTGCCCACGTGGTGTGTCAGCCATGAACTGGAGTTTAGAAATGGCGGCACTGTAGAAGCGGTCTGTCAGAAACCTGGAAATGAGAAGAAAGAGAAAGGAACAAGAGATGTTGAAGTTTGGGACGGAGTTTTTATTTAAATGAGGAGGCAAAACGTTTAAAGTCTCCTCTAGGTCTACCCACGTGGTGTGTCCGCCATGAACTGGCGTTTAGAAATGGCGGCACTGCAGAACCCAGAAATGAAAGCAAAGATAAAGTGGTGAGTTTCCTTTATGTCTGCCCATGTGGTGTGTCCGCCATGAACTGGCATTTAGAAATGGCAGCACCGTAGAAGCCGGAAATGAAAGCAAAGAGAAAGTGGTGAGTTTCCTTTAGGTCTGCCCACGTGCGTCCGCCATGAACGTACCCGTTTAGAAATGGCGGCAAACCGGAAATGAAAGGAAAGAGAAAGGAAGTTGAAGTAAGCACAGATTATAGAAGTAAAGGTTAGAATATTAAATATGAAGATTACCTCATAACTTATGAGGATACACCTGTCAGCAGTACGATTAGCCTGTCAGCTTAATTTTGAATTTTTTCTTTGTCACGTCGGCAGTCCGTAGTCCGTTTTGAATCCTCACACGTAGTTTCTCAGGTAGTTTTCTGTCCTCACACGGGGCACCAGTTGTTGCGCCCCACGTTTGGGCGTCAGTTGCCGGGGTTTTTTCCCTCCACCACCGGCAGGTAGAGCGGAAGAGAGAGAGAACCGGGCCAGCCGCTTCTCTCGAGGCTGAGCGAGAAGTTGGGTGTCGGCGACTCAAACCGCCCCCCCCCAAAACACCGGGGAGAAAAACCACATTGAGTCGCGGAGACCGTCTAAGGCGGGAATCTCTCCGTTTATTGTCACGGGAAAGTATTTATATATTTTGAGAGAGGGTGGGAAAAAGGATGAGGTAAAGGTGTAAGGGCCAATAGTATTTCACCACGTCAGCAGCAGCTGGGCAGAGGCAGTTTCAGCTTAGGTGCTGAGTCACTTCAAGGACAGGTCGCGAAACTCTACTTAGGCTCTGAAAGCTCAACTAGGCCTCACCAGGAGTAGGCCAAGACTGGCTGGGCTAACCACTAGGCTTCACACCGGGCAGGGCCCAACAAGTAGTGACATACTTGAAGAGCTCAGCCATCACTCTTCTCTGTAATGCAGAATTTACAGTGGGAACCACAGTTGCAGAAGTATGCAGTGGGTCTAACTGGATCTGGGAGTAACAAGGGCCAAGTGGCAGCACTGAACTGCCAAAGGTAAGATGAACATATTTACTATAATGGGCAGCAAAGGCAGAACAATGTTCATAATGGTCTGATCTGTGTAGACTCTTGGTACTGGCTGATTTTTGTTCCTTACTGTTGTTTATGCTAGTGATTTTACAGACACATACACATTTCTAGACAAGGTCTCACTATGGGTCCTTGGCTGGTCTGTAACTTGTAGCAATCCTCCTAACTGCTTCTACTAGATTGCTAGGATTCTATGCATGGACCACAACACCTGGCAATTCTGTTAATTTTTTTTTTTTGATAGAAGTTACAGCATTTTCATACGATCTGGGGGTGGGTGGGAGACTGGTGAATTAATGATATAGAAGAGACGGAAAGAAATGTAGCTGATAATCAGAGTTAGTTTACAAGAGAATAATTAACTAGAAAAGAGAAAAATTAGCTGTTCATTATTATAACAAAGAGCAAAATGTAGATATAGGCTGGGTCTGTGGATGGTTATATTGGTAATACTCAGAGTTTCTCTTCTTCTTGCATTGTTTTGTGTGTATTGTGTGTGGTATATATGTGTGTATATGCAGATATTCACACCCTGTGCGTGTGCATACTGAGGTCATAGGAATATATTGGGTGTCCTTATGGCCCATCCACATACTTCTTCCTTAGACAGATTCTCTCCCTCAACTTGGAGCTTCTGTGTGTCAGCAAGTGCTAATGATTGTCTCTTTGTGACCCCCCCTTCCATTAGGATTTCAGAAGTTCATGGCCAAGCCCAGGTTTTTTTTTTTTTTTTTTAAAAATATATATATGTTATTATTTATTTATTTGAGAGAGAAAGAGGCAGATGGGGGTGGGGGCTGAGAATGGGCAGGCCAGGGCCTCTAGCCACTACAAAAGAACTCCAGATGCATGTACCACCTTGTGCATCTGGCTTACATGGGTACTGGGCAACTGAATCTGGGTCCTTAGGCTTCACAGGCAAGTATCTTAACCACTAAGCCATCTCTCCAGCCCCCTAAGCTCAGCTTTTTACATGGATTCTGGAGAGCCAAACTTGGTAGTCTACAAACTGAGAGACTATTATGTTTAAGCGGCAAACATTCTTATTTATTTATTATTGACAACTTCCATAATTATAGACAATATACCATGATAATTCCCTCCCCCGCCCACTTTCCCCTTCACAACTCCACTCTCCCTCTCCATCAGTCTCTTTTTTATTTTGATATCATCATCTTTTCTGCCTGTTTTGATGATCTTGTGCCAGGCACTGCAAGGTCATGGATATCCAGGACATTTTGTGTCTGGAAGAGTGCATTGTAAGGAGTCTACCCTTCCTGTGACTCTTTACGTTCTTCCCACCACCTCTTCCGCAATGGACCCTGAGCCTTGGAAGGTGTGATAGAGATATTTCAGTGCTGAGCACTCCTCTGTCACTTCTTCTCAGCACCATCGTGCCTTTTGAGTCATCCCAGAGGTCACTGCCATCTGGAAAGAGAAGCTTCTCTAACCAAAAGTGAGAGTAGCATTAATACATGGGTATGAACATTAAGAGACGTGCTTACTGGGCAGTTCGGTGAGCATAGTATATGCATTTAGCCAGGCACTAGCAGGCATTACACCTCTGGGGCTTATGACTTCCCCTGTCATAGGTTTTTTTAGTATCAGGGATGTATTCCCTCCCATGGAGCAGGCCTCCAGTCCAATCAGAGAGTGGTTGGTTTCTCTTATAACAGACATTCCACTATTGTGCCCATTGGCTCATTTGGCCTGGCTGGCCCAACTTAAGGCTTGCAGTGTCCACTGTTGTTTATCTCCACTGGTGACTTCTCTCCCATGGAGCTGCATGCAGTGTAGCTTTTTCTAGTTTTCTGTCAGCTGGTCTACATGGAGGAGGTTTTCAGCTCAGCTCCAGCAAGATTTCTCAGTGACCTTGAGACCCAAGTATGTGGCGCTTCAGCAATAGGATCTTACCGTCTATTCCTGGTGGGAAACCAAGAGCCTCGGCAATGGCCTGTAATGTTTTGGGAGTATCAGTGACCTTCCTGGTCAACAATTCTCTGGAAGGTATCCCATCCCTGGCACTGAAAATTTTCTAGTAACAATCTATGGCCTCTGAGTGTTCCATTGTCCAAAAAGGTAGGTTTCCATATGACTTATTCATACCCTCTTAGATTTTGATTAACTTTACTCCCACCCTTCCTTTACTCAATCTCTTCCCCTGACCTCACTTAGGCCAGTCCACCCCCATTAAGCTATTCTTCTACTTACATATATATAATGCCATCTGTTGCAGTCAGGTTCACATTGCTGGCAGAAATCACCCAACCAAGAGCAGCTTTTGGGGGGAGGAAGAAAGTTGATTTTTGGCTTACAGACTCAAGGGGAAGCTCCATGGTAGCAGGAGAGAATGATGGCATGAGTTTTTGGGTGAACATCACCCCCTGGCCAACATAAAGTGGACAATAGCAACAGGAGAGGGTGCCAAACATTGCCACGGGAAAACTGGCTATAATACCCATAAAGCCCAATCCCAACCAATATACTGCCTCCAGGAGACTTTAATTTCTAACTGTCATCAGCTGGAGAGATTAGCATTAGAATACTTAAGTTTATGGGGGACACCTAAATCAAACCACCACATTCTGTCTCTGGCCCCCCAAAACTGATAACCATACATTATATAAAATGCATTGCAGGGCTGGAGAGATGGCTTAGTGGTTAAGCACTTGTCTATGAAGCCTAAGGACCCCAATTCAAGGCTCAGTTCCCCAGTACCCACGTAAGGCAGATGCACAAGGTGGCACATGTATCTGGAGTTCATTTGCAAGTCTCTAGAGTTTTTAGCAATCCCAATAATATTCAAACATCCCCATAATCCATAAAATCCCCCCCCAAAACCCATAATGACACAGAATAAACATTCATACTGCAGAAGATAGCATTGGGCATAGCAAAGAAATACTCAACCACTACAAAATATAAACAGGACAAACATCAAACTCTAGCTCCAAGTCCAGTAACTCTGGTCAGTGTCAAATCTCCAAGTCTGATAGTGCTAATCAGCAAAAAGTCTCTGGAGTTCCAATTCCATCCCTGCAGCTAGGCTACTCACAGTCCTGGAAAACTTCATCTGGGGCTGGTAGCTTTCCTTAGCAGCCATCTCATGGTCCCGGCATCTCTACTGGTTCTCTACTGTAATCCACAGTTCATCCTCACAGCTCCATCAGGTCTCCATGCAGGCATCCAGCAAACCTGCTTCACAATGCCTCTGGCCATTTTCAAAACACAAGACTATGTTGCAAATTGAATCATCCTCTTTTTCCTGCATTTCTTATACTCCATAATACCAGGTAGGGTGCCAATTTGTTAATCGGGGGGGGGGGTTGGGAATAAAGCAGACTTTGAAGAACAGGACACTCCTTGAGCATTCAGGCCCCTTCAAAAGAGTCTACATTCTTCCTGTTGCCCCAGTTCAGGTCAGCTGGCTATATCTCAGTGGTTGTAATCTCATGTAATTGCAGCTGAACGGCAGAAGTTTTGGCCCAAAGATTTCATTTTTTCTGTGCCATAGCCCTCTGCTTACATCAGTCTGTTTCTATACAAAGTAACCCTGCACAATTTCTCAGGACATGTGCATAACAGCAAGCCTCTCACACAAACTGCTTCTAGCCCAGTCCAGGCAAAGCTCTTTTTCACCCTCATCAGCCAAACCTCACAGTCCATAGTTCTTACTGCATTCAGGTCTTTCAGCTCTGACCAGAATAGTCCATCAAGCTGTACTTACAGCACTGCAAGGTGTCTCGCTTTCCAGAAGAGTGTATTTAGCTGCTTTTCTGCTTTTTTTCTCTCCCTAGGGTGCCTTGGCGTGGCTACTGTGCTGCCATCTTACCAGAAAATCTCTTAGTCTTACAGCAAACATTCTTAACCACTGAGTCATCTTCCCAGCCCTGCTTTAATTTTTAAAGCTAAGTGGTCTGCTAATTAAGAATGAGGCAGAGGGCGAGCATGGTGGCACACACCTTTAATCCCAGCACTCAGGAGGCAGAGGTAGGAGGATCGCTGTGAGTTTGAGGCCACCTTGTGACTACATAGTGAATTCCAGGTCAGCCTGGGCTAGAGTGAAACCCTGCCACGAAAAACTAAATGAAATAAAACAAAACAACAAAGAATGAGGCAAAAGGCAGTGGTAAGGGGTCATTTGAGGTTAAAGGGCCTGAATTAAAAATAAGAGTATAGGAAAGTTAAAGGAATGATTACTGTCAGTTTCCTAGCAGTCCTTTCCAGTTGTTTTGTAATTGCATTAATCTTTGGTAAGAACATATCATTCATATGTTTTATTGTTATTAACAGTTCTTTTTTAAAAATATATTTTATTTATTTATGTGAGAGAGAGAAAGAGGCAGAGAGACAGAGGGAGAATGGACATACCAGGGCCTCCAGCCACTGCAAGTGAACTCCAGATGTATGGGCCCTCTTGTGCATCTGTCTTATGTGGGGCCTGGAGAGTCAAACAGGGATCCTTTGGCTTTGTAGGCAAATGCCTTAACTGCTAAGCCATCTCTCCAGCCCTGTTATTAACAGTTCTTTGTAGCCATTTCCTTTGACCTTTTCATTAGCATACCACTGTATACCTAACCACTTGTTATGATTGGTCTTTAGGTTAAGTGCTTTGGGTTTTATCTGCGCTTTAAGTAATGAGACTTTATTGTCCCTGGTTTACGATGGTTTAACCTATCCTTTTTTGACTTTATATTGGTGTAAAAACAGTATGCATTCAATAAAAAATCTGGTGACTTTGAAAAAAAAATAAGGTCATTCAGGTTGGTTATAGGCATTTTTCCATCCACGTTTACTGTAAGAGTAAGATGGAGGATACAGAGTTGAATTGAAAACAGGCTTGTGGCTTTGCAAAGGGAGTAAATCGAACCTGGAGGGGAGCAAATAATATTATAACAGAATTTATGGAATTTAACCTGGCAAATTGTGAAGAGAGGGCTTTATGGGGGAGGAAGGATAGTGAAAACAGAAGTTAGTAAAATGGAGATTCTGGTAGGCTCATTGACCTATTAGAAGGAATAAACGAGAAAGATGATATTCAAACATAGGTTTCATTAAGTTGATTATTAAGAGGATGTATCAGAGTGTATGTTTAGGTAGGGGTACAACTGATTCTTTGATTATTGCAGTTGTCCAAAAATGTGGATGGCACAGAATTAGTTTTTGTGTTTTGTGGGTGAGAAGCTGAAGCTTGGAGAGGTTAGTGGGTTTCCCAAGGTTACACACTTAATAGTTAGATTGTCAGCACACCTCAAATTAATTTTTCTATCTTTGGTCCTGAATGACAATACCAAGTCATGACACTGCACCCCACCCCCACCATACTGCAGTATTGATTTTTTTGTTTGTTTTTTGTTTTTCATTTTTCGAGGTAGGGTTTTACTGTAGCCCTGGCTGACCTGGAATTCACTTTGTCGTTTCAGGGTGGTCTCAAACTCACAGTGATCCTCCTACCTCTACCTCCCAAGTGCTGGGATTAAAGGTGTGTGCCACCATGCCCAGCTCATATTGCAGTATTGAATCCAGCGCTTACACATGTTAGGCAGGTGATGTATCACTGACTTACACATCCCTGGCCTGCAACTTTTAAAAAATAAACATTTTTCTCTTCAGAATTGTAAAGATGATGTTAACAGGATTCACTGATAGCTGTATCTAACTCAAGCACTTAAGGTGGATGGAGGGCAGACCAAGTAGGAATGTAGTAGTTCAGCAGCATGCTAGACAGACAGCTGTGCTGTTAGAATGTGTCTGTCAACTCCGTGTACATTCTTTGGTGGTTTATACCATTACAAGTTAGAAGAATAGTTAGCTTTGGAGTGTTGTCTATTTGATTCATGTTTTTTCTTTGTCCCCTAATGAAATAATAGCTTATTGGTTTTTAGTGTTTTTAAGCATTTATTGTTATAGAAAAAAGACTTTGAAGAGTTCTTTAAACGTGAAGAAACAGTGAATTATTAGATAAAATAAGAACTAATGTTTAATGTTTGCCCGAGTAGAAAAATGGTATGCCTAAATTTCAAATAATTTTTATTAAACCTATTAAGTTATATATTAAATTTCAGAATTTTTTCTTTGTAAAGATTTTGACACAATACACAATAACACAAAAGTTACCTTCATAGCCGGGCGTGGTAACACACACCTTTAATCCCAGCACTTGGGAGGTAGAGGTCAGCCTGGGCTAGAGTGAGACCCTACCTCAAAAAAAAAAAAGAGTTACCATCTTATCGGATGCTTTAATGTGCTCTGATTTTATTTTATAGTAGTTTGAAATATGACTAGTTTCCTGGAAATTATCCTTGCACACACTGAACAGAGGAGCTCCTTTTCCTCTTGTTTCTTTGTCACCTACTTGCTACTAATGTGGATACACTCCTGAAGGTATGCATGGCAAAGTGATGAGTCTGATCTTGTTAACTTCTTGTTTAGCAGCTTTCATTGATTTCTTTTTGAAATTATTTTTAAATGTGGTCTGAATTCTTTTGCAGAGCATCCAAAGCTTTCTTAATTTGGTGCAGGTCCAATCCCATACATGATCCCTAGGCACTAGCCTTAATAAAATATACATAACTGGGGCTGGAGAGATGGCTTAACGGTTAAGGCATTTGCCTGCAAAGCCAAAGGACCCCAGTGTGATTCCCTAGTACCCACGTAAGCCAGATGCACAAGGGGGTGCATGCATCTGGAGTTCGTTTGCAGTGGCTGGAGGCTCTGGCGTGCCCATTTTCTCCCTCTCCCTCTCTCTTTCTCTGTGTCTCTCTGCCTCTTTCTCGCAAATAAATAAAATATTTTAAAAAATTTAAAAACAATATAAAATATACATAAAATAATACATGGAATGTTCTTAGCATATGTGTCCCTCGCACCTAGTAGGTGGTCTATAAGTATTTCTTGTATGAATATGTGTGTATGTGTAGCACAGTTGTGTTTTTTTAAAAAAAGATATTTATTTTCATCGGGAGAGAGAGGCGAGAAAGAGAGAATGAGTGAATGTGCCAGGACCTCTAGCCACTGCAAATGAGCTCCAGTTGCATCTTTGTGCATCGGGCTTTACATGGGTGCTGGGGATTAAACCCTGGTAGTTAGGCTTTGCCAGCAAGTGCTTTAACCACTGAGCCATCTCTCCAGCTCCCAGTTGTATATGTTTAATGCGTTAATCTACTAACTTATTTAGAGGTTGACTTTGTTTAAGACTCAGGTCAACAATGCTCTTTCAAGAGGTCTCTACTAAAAATTGTATGTGTGTGTGTGTGGGTGGGTGGGTGGGTAGGTAGGTAGGTAGGTAGGTAGGTAGGTAGATGGAGAGAGAAGAGAGCATGAGCATGCTGTCTGCATTTGTTTTTTTTTTTAAATTTTTTAAATTTTATTTATTTCTTTCTTTGAGAGAGTGAGAGAGGGAAAGATGCACAGAGAGAGAGAGAGAATGGGCATTCCAGGGCCTCCAGCCACTGCAAATAGATTCCAGACATATGTACCATCCTGTGCATCTGGCTTACATGGGTCCTGGGGAATCGAACTGAGGTCCTTTGGCTTTGCAGGCAAACACCTTAACTGCTAAGCCATCTCTCCAGCCCTGTTTGTTAGTTTTTTGAGACAGTAGTTCATATAGCTCAGGCTAGCCTCCAACTCACTACATAGCTGAGGCTGGCCTTGTATTCCTGATCCTCCTGCTATCACCTCCAGAATGCTGAGATGAACCACCACATTCAGCTTTACTAGTAGAAACTTTTACTCATGATACCAAAAATATTCAGACTGTGTCTATATTATAATGACTGATTTGCTTTTTTTGTCTCATGGGGTTCATTTCTTTAAAATTTATATTTATTTATTTATGACAAAGAGAGGGAGAGTGAGAATGGGCGTGCCAGGGCCTCTAGCCACTGCAAACAAACTCCAGATGTGTGCGCCCCCTTGTGCATCTGGATTACGTAACACCTGGAAAATCGAACTGGGGTCCTTAGGCTTCCCAGACATGTGCCTTAATTGCTAAGCCATCTCTCTAGCCCATGAGGGTCTTTTTAAAAAATTTTCTTTAGGGCTGGAGAGATGGCTTAGCAGCTAAGGTGCTTGCCTGCAAACCAAAGGACTCAGGTTCAGTTCCCCAGTACCCATGTAAGCCAGATGCACAAGGGGGTGCGTGCATCTGAAATTCGTTTGCAGCAGCTAGAGGCCCTGGACTGCCCAATCTCTCTGTATCTCCTCCCTATCTCTCTTTCTCTGCTTGCAAATAAACAAACAAACAAACAAACAAATAAATAAATAAATAAATAAATAAATAAATAAAATTGAATCAAATTTTTAAAAAAGAGAGACCCTGCCTCAAACGAGGTAGAAGACCAGGGACCGACCCAAAGGTTGTTCTCAGACCTTGACACGTGCCCACCAGTACTGACCTACGCACCAAATTAAATTTTTTTTTTCTTTTATTTGAGAGAGAGAGAATTGGCACTCCAGGGCCCCAGCCACAGCAATTGAACTCCAGATGCTTGCGCCACCTAGTGGGCATGTGCAACCTTGCACTTGCCTCATCTTTGTGCGTCTGGCTTACGGGGGATCTGGAGAGTAGAACATGGGTCCTTAGGCTTGGCAGGCAGGCACCTTAACCAGTAAGCCATCTCTCCAACCATCATAAAAAGTTCTTGATTAAAGGCCATGGTTTATAGCTGGGCATGGTGGCACACGCCTTTAATCCCAGCACTCGGTAGGCAGAGGTAGGAGGATCGCCGAGAGTTCAAGGCCACCCTGAGACTACATAGTTAATTCCAGGTCAGCCTGGACCAGAGTGAGACCCTACTTCGCAAAACCAAAAAAAAAAAAAAAAAAAAAAAAAAAAGACCATGGCTTATTACCTTAGTGCCCTGACACTGGGCATTTTGTAGTACAAAAACAAACAAACAAACAAACAAAAAAACCCTCTATATGCTGGGCGTGGTGGCACTTTTTTTGTTTGTTTGTTTGTTTGGTTTTGTTTTGTTTTTCGATTTTTCAAGGTAGGGTCTCACTTTCACTATGTAGTCTCAGGGTGGCCTGGAACTCACAGCGATCCTCCTACCTCTGCCTCCCGAGTGCTGGGATTAAAGGCGTGCGCCACCACGCCCCGCGTGGCACATGTTTTTAATTCCAGCACTCAGAAGGCTGAGGTAGGAGGATCTCTGAATGCAAGGCCACACTGAGACTGCATAGTGAATTCCAGGTCAGCCTGGACTAGAGCAAGACCCTCCCTCAAGAAACCAAAAAAAAAAAAAAGAGAGAGAGAGAGAGAGGGAGACTTTAAAAATTGTTTTTATCTCCTAATAGTTATAGTATGTAGTATATAGTATATAGTAGTAGTTACACATTAACATGTCTTTCAAATTTTATTTCCTTGTCCTTTTCTTTTTCTGTTGTGCTAGGGATTGAACCAAGACCTTGTGCATACTAGGCGACGCTTTATGAGCTCTGAGGTAGTCTTCCTTGCCATTTCAAGGTGAAAATTGCTTAGCCACTTTATTTGTGAAATAATCAGTATCCAAACGAGTTTCTGTTGTAACAGTCATAATTAGTGTAATGTGATTGCCTGAACAGGATTAAGATTTGGGGTTAGGATGCTTAAAATTACAGAGTCCAATTTCATATACATGAGCACTCTAAATAGTTGGTCAAGATTATGTAAGTCAAGTACAACTGAATTTTGTACATTTTAAACTGGTGGCTCATTAAATCTTACTACTTCCTATGGATGTAACCGAAGCTGTGTTTCCTTATTTCCATCTCTGTTATCACTATAGCTTTTCTTCTACACTGACATCAGATGTGTAATTTGGATAGTCTTTAGAGTTCATGACTTAAGTGGATAAATTATTTGTTTTACAAGAAAGCATCACAAGAGATGCCCTACCTTTAAAAAGTCCATAATCTTAGTGAGCTTACCTTAAGTTTTTATCATTTTTTTGTGTTCTGAATTTTAATTGTTAGAACATTTAGGTGAAATAGCAAAGAAAGTATAATCATACTAAAAATCAGCCCTATAATTTTTTTAAATGGTATAAAGTGTTCATATAAAAATTTTCATCTAACCCATTTTTATGTGCAGACTTTCTGTGGCATGACATTCAAAATAATGTATGATTACCACTGCTGTTTCCACTTTTTTTTTTAATTTGAGAGAGAGAGAGGGAGAATGGGCACACCAGCAGCTTCTCAGCCTCTGTGAACAATGGCCTGATGTTCACATTGGTCTTGCTCTAGCCCAGACTGACCTGGAATTCACTGTGCAGTCTCAGGGTGCCTCAAACTTGTGATCCTCCTACCTCTATTTCCCAAGTGCAGGGATTAAAGACATGTACCACCACACCCAGCTTCTTAAATACTTTTTAATGTTTTAATGAATTGGGCCTTTATAGAAGTATTTTTAAAAATGTTTTTATTTATTTGCAAGCAAAGAGAGAGACTTTTTTTTATTGACAACTTCTATACTTACATACAAAAAACGCATGATATTTCCCTCTCCGGGAGACCTTTTTTTAATCGGGAACTTTAATATATGAACATATTTCAAATTGGCTATATTTCCATTGGATTATCCTCATATGACCCCTCTTCCCTTCCCCTATTCTCCTGAGGACCCCCTTCAGTGGGGTATTGGTAGTTTCTATGGGGTCATAGATGCACCAGTCAGTTCCTGTAGAGAGGACAATGTCTTCTAGTATTCCACCACCACCCCCTCCCGTGGCTCTTACATTTTTTCTACCCTCTCTTTTATGTTGTTCTGTGAGCCTTGGAGGGCATGTTCTAAGTCTCCTTTTGAGCTCTCAGCAGCCTCTGATTTTCTGCTTTGATGAGTTTTGAATCTCCTCACTGTCTACTGCCATCTTCCTAGAGAAGGTTCTCTAGCAGGCTGTGAGAGTAGTGCTCATATTTAATTTGCCTCTTCCTCTGTCTTGTTTCCTGGGCCTGGCAGATATGATATCTCCAGCGAGGCACTCAGTTTTCTTTTCATTCTGATGGATATTCATTGTGTCATGCATAGAATAGTATAATAAATACTTGACATGTATAAGAAAGAAGTTGTTTTTGAGAATGTAGCACCAACTGGTATGTGGCACATAGCTATCATCCCAGGAGGCAGATACAGAAGGATCATGAGTTTAAAGCCAAGTTAGACTATATTCCCTGTCTCAGGAGATAAGCAAATATAGCACCATTTGCATAAAGATATTTTCTATTCATATTTAATGAAACTTTGAGGTAAAAGGGATCAAGAATAATGGCAAATCTCAAACCTAAAAGAATATTTCTCATACTATGAAAAGGAAAATTTGAAATAGAAAAGACATAAGATCAAGAGCTTAAGTCATTATAAACTTTAGTAGTTATTACTTCAGTAGAATTTTGACATGTTAGAACTTGAACCTTTTATTACTAAAATTTTATAATCCATCCTGTAATAGTAGTACAAGTATAGTTGTATAGCATTGCAAATACTTACATGTACAATGAGTTGAGAAGTCATTCTGTTACAGGGCCGTAATACCCTAATATATTTTTAAATGCTTATAAAAAGAATATTCAGTAGGAATTTTTTCTTTTACTACTGATATCTGGGAAGACCATGACTGGTTCTTATAAAATCTATGGCCTCAAAGCGACTTCTTAACTGGCTACAAACATAATCTACCTCAACTTTGCAGGGGAAAGGCTGCCAGTTTTTAGACATGAGTATTTCAAGAGTTGATTTTAGCACCTATGGTTTTACATATCCTTGAGACATCAGATTTACAAGAGAGATCTCCATTTTTGTGGCCTTCTGAATTAAATGGGTTAACTATTAAATTAAGAAATTGTTATTCTATCTCAGGTCCCTTTACTGTTTTTTGGGATCTTTGTAGGTAAAGTAGGAAACAGTAGTAACACCTAAGTTCCATTCTGACTTCTGTCGTTAGTTCTAGAGTAATACTCCCGTTTAGTCTAGGATGACTATAACTGGAAGGGCAGGTCTCTCAGGACTAGTTTTGGAACTTGACTGGTCTTTTTCTGTGCCTCTTTGGCCAAAGCCTCAAGGATTGGTTGGATCTTAGAACATGTTTGGAATAATGGGGATGGCTTAGTGTAGCAGCCTGGCTTGCAACCAGTGCTCCAACAATACTTTTTTCTTCTCTTTGGTCTTTTGTTTATTTACAGTGGGTTGTGGGTACTTTAAAATTTATTTTATTTAATTTTTAAATTTATTTTTATATGTGTGTGCTCTCATGCCTGTGTCTGTGAGTATGGGTGCCCCAGTCCCTCCTGCTACTGCAGACTAATGTCAGGTGCTTGTGCTACTTTTTGCATGTGGCCTATGTGGGCAGTGTGGGACTTCAGTCCAGCAGGCTTTGCAAGCAAGTGCCATTTAACCAACAAGTTATCTTCCCAGACTCAATTTTTTTAAATTTTTTGAACCATGTAAGTGTAGCTCAGGTTGATCTCAAAACCATTAAGTAGCTTTGGATGACCTTGAACTCTGCTATTCTTGTCTCTGCCTTTCTTCTGAGTGCTGTCATGGTTTTTATAGTGTTTTTAATCCTTGTTCTTAAAATAGAAATTCTTATCCATCTCTTTCTTTTAGCAAGGTAAGATGTTCAATTAAAATATGACTATTAGCCGGGCATGGTGGCCCATGCCTTTAGTCCCAGCACTCGGGAGGCAGAGGTAGGAGGATTACCTTGAGTTCAAGGCCACCCTGAGACTACATAGTGAATTCCAGGTCAGCCTGGACTAGAGTGAAACCCTACCTCAACCCCCCCCCCAAAAAAAAAAAGACTGTTGGGTGGTGGGGCTGGGTAGATTGGTTAGTGGATAAAGCATAAGGACCTGAGATCAGATCCCCAGCATCTAGGTAGTATGCCTGTAATCTTAGTCTGGAGACATGGAGACAGAAGGATCCTTGGCACTTGCAGGCCAGCTGGCCTAGCCCACTCAGTGAGCTATATAGGTTCAGTTCTCAAAACATAAGGTGAATACCTGAAGAAGACACCTGATATCACTCTCTGGCTTCCTCATGCACATACACATGTGTCCAACACATGCATGCATACCACACACACAAAAATACTTTTATTTTTTTGTTTTTTCCAGGTAGGGTCTCGCTCTAGCTCAGGCTGACCTGGAATTCACTATGTAGTCTCAGGGTGGCCTTGAACTCATGGCAATCTTCCTACCTCTGCCTCCCGAGTGCTAGGATTAAAGGTGTGTGCCACCACGCCCAGCAAAAATACATGTTTTATAAAATGAATTTAAAAAATTTAAATGCTTGACTGCTGGGGATGTAGTTCAGTTGGTAGAGTGCTTGCTTGAAATCTACACAAAGCTCCAAGTTCAGTCCCTAGCACTGTATAAACCCTCTGGGGTGGCATACGCCTATAATTCTAGTACTTGGTAGGTGGAGGCAGAAGATTCAGAAATTCAAGTTCATCCTCAGCTATATAGTAAATTTGAAGCCAACCTGGGATATATCTCAAAGCAGCAACAATAAATAAGCATATTTTTCCATTGCCTCACTCCTAAGGTTTGCCCAACTACAACAAAATTTTACTTAAAATATGCTCAACTGTTACAGTTTTCTAAGCCAGGGAAATATAACACTAAAAACTAAAAACATCCGGGCATGGTGGCACACACCTTTAATCCCAGCACTTGGGAGGCAGAGGGAGGAGAATCACCGTGAGTTTGAGGCCACCCTGAGATTACATAGTGAATTCCAGGTCAGCCTGGGTCAGACCCTACCTCAAAAAAAAAAAAAAAAAAAAAACAGATAAATATATATGAAGGTAAAAATGAGATTGGGGAAAGAATAGTGGGAGGGGGACAAGAAGAAAAAAGAGGGCATTGAGGGTGGATACAATTAAAGTACATGATGCATTTTAATAGAAATGACTATGAAAACCCACTGCTCATGTATGATGAATCAGTGACTATATTGGGTGATAGTCCATCTTAATTTTCAACTTTATGGGATTTAGAAATGTGTTTCTTGCTCCTGTGCTCCAACGCTCTCCGTGAAGATTATGTGACATGCAGAACATGACCTTCCAACCAAACACAGCTGAACCCAGCCGTACTCAGCTGGAATCAACCACAGCCCAGCTGACCCAGAGACTCATCAGAGAAGGAAAAAATGTTTTAAGCCATTGAGACTTTCAAATTGTTTATTATATACATCACAATAGCAATACCTGATAGGAGTAAGGTGTAAGAAAATTTTATTTTTATTTATCAAACAAATATTTATGTTGTTTTTCTTATACTAATTGGTCAAAATCTTATATTAATAAAATGTTTAACACAAAAATTAAATTTAAAAAATTTGTTTACTTATTTGAGTGAGCAAGAGAGAAAGAAGGAGAGAAAGAGGAAGAGAATGGCCGTGCCAGGGCCTCCAGCCACTGCAAACGACCTGCAGACGCATGTGTCACCTTGTGCATCTGGCTTACATGGGTCCTGGGGAATTGAACCGAGGTCCTTTGGCTTTGCAGGCAAATGCCTTAACCGCTAAGCCATCTCTCCAGCCCAAAATTTAAATTTTTTATTGTTATATATTGGTTACTTTTCTCATTGCTGTGACAAAATATCCTGTTAAAAGTAACAAGAAAAGAAGGCTAGACAAACACTTTACCAAGTGACCTACATCTTTAGACCCAAAGTAGATATTTTATAAATATTTTAATTATTAATACACTGGAAAATTGATGTACATTTTAGAATTGCCTTGGGATATTTTTGGCCATGTTTGTACTGTGTGCAGTGTATATGTATAGTGTATTTACCTGTCTGCCCTGTGTGCACACACATAGACCACAGGAGAACATTGGGCGTCCTTCACTATCACTTTTCTCTGTTGTTTCCTTGAGACAGAGTCTTTCATTGAACCTGGATTTCTGGATTTCCCCAGTTAGACTGGCTGACCAGTGAGCCCCAGCAGTCTTTTAGACTCTGTCCCCCACAGGGCTGGGATTATAGGCATGCATGGCAACACCTGGCTTTTTATGTGGGTGCTGGTGATTGAACTCAGGTCCTCATGCTTGTACAGCAGGCGTTCTTTCCAAAAGAGCCATCTCCCCAGCTCCAGATGGTTGTTTTTTATGTCTGCACAGATACATCCATATACATTCCATGCACAGAAACTGTGATGTGTGTATAAGCAGTTGTTGCATGCTTCTGTAGTCTCAGGGAAACAGCTGACTGCTTAGATTACAAAGGATTGTATTATAGATCTTTAGGAATGATTGGGGTTTATTTGCAAATCCCTCCCTAGGAATGTCAGCTCGAGCCTATGTTGAAGTCATTGTACCAGGTGCTAGCTTCATTGACTTTGGGAATTCCATGAAGGAAAGAGGATTGGCACATTCCTTTCATCCCTTAGATACTTCATTGTTGTCTGTCTTGACTGCATAGGCAATGACATATTTCTACTAAAATGCAAACATCTTAGAATGCTGAATTCCACATATTTTTTGTGTTTAGAAAGGCCTTATTTCATCTAAACCTTTATCATACATATAAACAGAAAATATTTAAAATACTGTGGAAATTTAAAATTCAGATTAGGTTATGAAATCTTACTGTAAATTTTGCCAAAATTTTGCATTCTAGATGGGCATTGTGGTCCATGCTTTTTATCCTTGCACTTGGGAGGCTGAGGGAGTAGGATCACTGTGAGTTTAAGGCCAGCTTGGGATTAAAGTGAGGTCCAGGTCAGCTTGGGCTAGAGAGAGAGAGACCCTGCTTTTGCTAAACAACAAATACTTGGTGTTCTATGATGTATTTGAAGTAATCACTTTTCAAATTTTATATAATGGTATGAAAGTTGATTAATATTTAAAATTTTAAAAAATATTTTTAATATTTATTTATTTGAGAGAGAGAGAGAGAGAGAGAGAGAGAATGGGTGCACCAGGGCCTCCAGCCACTGAAAACGATCTCCAGATGCATGCGCCACCTTGTATATCTTGTATACATGGGTCCTAGAGAATCAAACTGGGATCCTTTGGCTTTGCAGGCACATACCTTAGACACTTAACCATCTCTCCAGCCATAATTTAATTTTTTTTATTCTTTTATTTATTTATGAGAGAGGGGCAGGGGAGAGACAGAGAAATAAACTTACACAAAAGCTAGGTTTGGCCATGTAGACCTCTATTCTCAGTGCTGGGGAGGCAAAGACAAGAGGATCCCTTAGGCTTGCTGACTGACCAGCCTTACTAAATCAGCTCCAGATTCATTAAGAGACCCTTTGTCAAAAAGTAAGGTAGGGATGGGACAGCCTCTCTGGCCAATCCCTGAAGGCCATGCATGCAGCTGCCCTAGCAACTGGGGCTGACACAGGCTGTGTGTACAAGGCCAGGCCAGGGAGGCTTTCTGTTTGAGATGTCCTGCTAGGTGGACAAGGCAATGAAGTGATACATGCACCCTGGAAGAAATTCAGAAACACAAAGATAGCAAGAGCACCTGCATCATCTTGCACCACACCAAGTTTCTGGAAGAGTATCATGGTGGGGAAGAAGTCCAAAGAGAAGAAGCCAGGAGTGAGGCTGCTGAGAACTTGAAAATGACGGGCACTCTACTGATGTAAGAGAACTACCCAAAATGGAAATCACTGGGGAGGTCCATCCAGATAATAGGTCAAAGTTAGTCAAACCTTTGGAAATACTTATTACTACTGTAGAGTCTAATTCCAGTTGGTGGATCAACTGGATGATTCAGCCATGTCAGCCTGGCTGTAGCCCTGATGTATCGCCTCTACATGACAGACAATGGAGAAAAGAAGCCAGTTCCATAGGTAGAAAACTTCATCTGAAAAAAAGAATTGTAATTATTTTGTAATTATTTTTTATATGTGTCCCTTTTTCCTATGTTAGAGACAAAAACAAAAAGGAACTCTTAATACCCTTAAAGATTTTGAATATGCATATTTACTCATCTATTTTGATGTATCTTCACTAAATAATTTATTGTACGTATGATTATTTTTTTTTTGCAAGCAGAGAAAGATAGAAGTAAGACAAATACAGAGAGAGAATAGGCATGCCAGGGCCTCCAGCCAGGGCAAGTGAACTCCAGATGTATGTACCACCTTGTACATCTGGCTTTATGTGGGTACTGGGGAATCAAACCTGGATTGTTGGGCAGTAAGTGTGATTTTTAAAAATACATATATCTGGGGCTGGAGAGATGGCTCAGCAGTTAAGGCACTTGCCTGCAAAGCCAAAGGACCCAGGTTCATTTCCCCAGGACCCACATAAGCCAGATGTACAAGGTGGCACATGCATCTGGAGTTTGTTTGCAATTGCTGGAGGCCCTGGTGTGCCCATATTCCCTCTCTCTGTCAAATTAATTAATCAATTAAACTGTGTGTGTGTATGTCTTTTAAAATTTTTTTTAAAAGCCGGGTGCAGTGGTGCACACCTTTAATCCCAACACTCAGGAGGCAGAGGTAGGAGGATCGCCGAGAGTTCGAGGCCACCCTGAGACTACATAGTGAACTCCAGATTAGCCTGGACTAGAGTGAAACCCTACCTCGAAAAACCAAAAAGAAAAAAGAAAACCCAGAAAAAAAATTTAAAAATATAGGATGGGACTAGAAAGATCATTGAATGGTTAAGATCTTGTGCAAGCATGAGGATCTGAGGAGGCCTGAGAGTCTGCTTGAGTTTGATCCCAGAACACACACAGACAGGTGGGCATGGCCCTGTGCATCTGTAACCCCAGTTTGCTAAGGGTGCACAGACCCAAGAATCACTGGAGCTTGTCAACAGATGATAAGACTTGGGATCAGTAAGAGACTGGCTGTTCATTTGGCTTTATGTGGGTACTGGGGAATTGAACCTGGGTCCTTAGGCTTCACAGGCAAGCACCGTAACTGCTAAGCCATCTCTCCAGCCCATATTTTAAAAACTTTTCTGACTCATTGTACATGAGTTATAGGAAAACTTGTGATTATCTGCTGCTGGGAATGGTAGACATTTCCTGGTTTCTTTGATGGAACTGACTGGTTGGAAAGCACACTCATAGCATTCTAATTAATCTCAAGTTTGACTCTTTACTGTCATCTGTGTATGGATGGATGATTGAAGATCAGCCTTCTTGAGGACCATAATCACCTTCTTCAGAATGTGAGAAAAGGGCTGTCACTGTGACAAAATGGTTGAAGTAAATTTAAAGGAGGAAAATTTTATTTTGATTCAAGGTTTCAGTACAGGGTTGGTTGGCACACTGCTTTTGGGCCTGTGGTGAAGAAGATTATTATAGATAGGGGAGCACATGATGGAACAAAGCTTCTTACCTCATGGTGGAGACAGACAGATACACACACACACACACACACACACACACACACACACACACACACACGACCAAGCCTTCAGTGCATGTATCTAGGGTCATTTAAGATCCAAAATACTGCAAAGACTTTAGTTCTTTAGAGATTTTAGTACTATTATATTAGAGAGCCAGCCTGGTGTAGTGAAAAAGCATGGGCTTTGATTTCATCAGGTAACCCTAGACATGGTAGGTTGGTGATGAAAACCTCTTGTCCTAACTGGGTGTGATAGCTCATGCCAGTAATCCTAGCACTTGGCAAAAGGATTGCTGTGAGTTTTGAGTTTGAGGTCAGCCTGGACTACATAGTTCTAAGTCATTCTGGGTTAGGGAGAGACCCTAACTCAAAAAACCAATACAAGCGGGGCTGGAGAGATGGCTTAGCAGTTAAGCATTTGCCTGAGAAGCCTAAGGACCCTGGTTTGATTCTCCAGGTCCCACGTAAGCCAGATGAACAAGGTGGCGAATGTGTCTGGAGTTGGTTTGCAGTGGCTAGAGGCCCTGGTGCACACACCCATTCTCGCTTTCTCTCTCCCTCTCTTTGTCTCAAATAAATAATAGATTCTTAAAAAAATATATACACATGCTTTTAATCCCAGCACTTGGGAGGCAGAAGTGGGAGGATTGCAGTGAGTTCAAGGCCAGCCTGGAGCTATAGTATGTGTGAGTTCCAGGACAGTCTGGGCTAAAGCGAAACCTTGCTTCACAACACAAACAATGACAACAACAACAAAAACCAGCAACACACACTCTTGTCCTTCAGGGATATGGTAATGATTTTCATATTGGAATGTCTGCTATTTGCAAGATATGGTGATTAATACAGAGGAAGACTGGTGATCTTAATGAGCAGTGCAAACATAACTACTTAAGATTCTGACTTGAACATTACTATAGGAGCCTATCTTAAATGCAAAAACTTTAAGTTTATGTCAGAACAAGTACACCTTCAAAAAGAGCAAATGAAAATGTAAAAAATAACAAGAAGGGAGTACTCTTTGGGGAGATTATATTAGAGAAATGCTTTTTTTGGGGGGGAGAGGGTTGAGGTAGGGATTCACTGTAGCCCAGGGATGGAATTCACTATGTAGTCTTAAGGGGGCCTTGAACTCACAGTGACCCTCCTACTCTGCCTCCTGAGTGCTGGGATTTAAAGGCGTGTATCACCACGCACAGCTAGACAAATTCTTTTGGCCAAAATACAGTAACTCCTAAGCCACAACTCATAGCACATAAAGGTTAATTCTCTCTTTTTTTTTTCATTTTATTCCATAGATGTTTTAATTTTTTAATTTCATTTTGTTTTTTAAACATTTTTTATTATTGACAACTTACATAATTATAGACAATAAACCATGATAATTCCCCCTCACACACATATTTTCCTCTTCACAACTCCACTCTCAGTAGTCTCAGGGTGGCCTTGAACTCAGTGATCTCTTACCTTTGCCTCCCAAGTGCTGGAATTAAAGGCACATGCCACCATGCCCAGCTGCACAACTCCACTCTCCATCATATCCCCTTTTCCTCTCAGTCTCTTTATTTTGATGTCCTCATCTTTTCCTCCAAAAATGTTAATTCTTTTGACTTTTCATTTGGCATAGTACATGCGTGCGTTCTTTCTTTTTCTCCCGTCCTCCCTCCCTCCCTCCCTCCCTCCCTCCCTCTCTCTCTCTCTCTTTCTTTCTTTCTTTCTTTCTTTGAAGGAACCTGCCTATTTTTTTTAGAGGGGGGAGGGAGAGAATTGGCGTGCCAAGGCCTCAGCCACTGCAGTCAAGCACCACATGGCTTGTGTCACCTATGGGCCTGTGCGACCTTGCACTTGCCTCACCTTTGTGCATCTGGCTAATGTGGGATCTTCACAGGCAAGCACCTTAACCACTAAGCCATCTCTCCTGCCCTGGCTTAGTACTTTCTAAAGTTACCTTTTACAACTATGTCAATATTTTGTTCCTATTTATTGCTAAATAAATAATTTTTTTTTCAAGGTAGGGTCTCAATCTAGTCCAGACTGACCTGGAATTCATTATGTCATCTCAGGGTGACCTCGAACACATGGTGATCCTCCTACCTCTGCCTCCTAAGTACTGGGATTAAATGCGTGTGCCACCATGCCTGGCCTAAACAAATAAATTTTATGTACCCATTTTCATTTTCTCTACATACCATGTTCACATTCTTGATCTGGCCAGTCCAGGCTTCCTTGGCAGTAGCCACACTTTTCTGTTTCTCTATGTACCTGGTTCTTTCCTATCCTGTCTCAGTGTTTTCATATTTAGGTCCCTCTCTGTCAGTATCCCTCCCCGCAAGTTACATTTCTACTTAGTTACTGGCCTAGTTAAATAGCACATTTTCTTGCTTTAATACGTTATAATAATAATAATGGTTTTGGTACTTTAGAATTAATAATCATTGTTAAAATTTCTTAGTTTGGGGGCTCAAGTGATGATATAGTAGTTAGAGGCACTTGGTTGCAAAGCTTGCCTGCCTGGGCTCAATTCTCCAGCACCCATATCAAGCCAGCTGCAAAGATTTACATACATCTGTGATCCCAACTGCCTACGATAATGGGAAATGGAGCCTGGAGACTGCAAGGATCACAGGCCAGCTAGTCTTATGTTCTTTGCAGTCTGGCAGTTTGTTTTCAGCAGCAAGAGACCTTGACTCAAAGAAAGTAGAGCACACCTTGAAGTAGTTGGTCTCTGACCTCCACATATCTGCCGTGGCACATGCACCCATACACACTCACACATACAGAAATTAATTAATTAAAGAGCCTCCGTTTTAATGATTTTAATTTTTATTGTAAAATATCTAACATAAAATTTACCATTTTAACTATCTCTCACTGTGCAATTCTATAGCATCATATGTATTTACAATGTTACATGCCATTTGCAGACCTAGAAAAATTGGGTATTTCATATAAATGGAAACAAATTGTATTTTCTTTTTTTGTTGTTTTTTTCTTTTTTAAATTGTGTTTTTAAAATATAATTTTATTTTATGTATTTGTTTGAGAGAGAGAATGGGCATGCTAGGGCCTTTGGCCACTGCAAAAGAACTCCAGACACATGTGCCACCTTGTGCATCTGGCTTGTGGGACCTGGGGAATCAAACCTGGGTCCTTGAGCTATGTAGGCAAGCACCTTAACTGCTAAGCCACCTCTCCAGCCCAAATTATTTGTCTTTTGTGACTTATTTCATTTAGCATAATGCTTTTCAAGCCCTTGTATATGGAATACCAAATTTTTCTTCCTTTTTTTGACTGAATACTACTTCTTTATATATACACATTTTGTTTATTCATTTACCTCTTTTTTTTTCTTAGCTACAGTGTCAGAGCAGTTAAGATTATTGCCCACTTAAGTAGTTAATTTACTGATTAAATGGTAAATCAGATGGTCTAGATTCTGCATATCAATGGAACATGTGTATGGAGATTCTTCCCTGGAATATTTTAGTAATCCAGAGGTAAGATTCAACCTGGTATTTCAAATTGTGAGTCATTTTTCTGAGGTAGTTATTTAATTTTTGCTTTTAAAGGTCAATGTTATCTAAAGTGTCTTTTTTTAAACTTAATAATCACCTATCTTAAATTCATTCTCTTACAGTGTTAAACTGTAATTTGTTTTTACTGCTTTCCTAGAATTTTACTGTTACTTTTAGGTGAGTGTTCTCAGTTGTATAGTTATAAGCAATTATTTTGTATTATATTATTACTACTACTGCCACCACCACCACCAGTAGTAGTAGTAGTAGTAGTAGTAGTAGTAGTAGTAGTAGTAGTAGTGGTGATTTTTTAAATAATGGTTACATTTTTAAAACTTTTTTTTTGGGGGGTTGGTTTTTCGAGGTAGGGTCTCACTCTAGCCCAGGCTGACCTGGAATTCACGATGTAGTCTCAGGGTGGCCTCAAACTCATGGCAATCCTCTACCTCTGTCTCTCATGATTTTGCTAATTTCATTCTCATAAGGCACTCTCACTTTCCAGTTCTTAAATTTTATGTAAGCTTTTCCTGTATACTTAGAATAATTAGGCTTTTGCTTTTAAAAGTTTTAAAACTCGTAATTTCAACATTTTGTCACGCCTATATGAAGATATGTAGCCAAGTGTTAGTGACGGTAGTTATTTCCTAGCTTCTGCTTGTGCTTATGAGTCACATTGTAACTATTTCTTTGACTTTGGATTTGTGGTTTCTTAAACTAACTTGAGTGATGTAAGAGGAGTCTTATTAAGCATTTCCTGTCTTTTAAGTGTGTTTAGTGTTTTCTCCATAGACAAACAGGCCCACCTCACTATCTCCATGGGAATGAAAACGTCTCTGTATGTACTGATCCTTAGTTTATCATTAAACTATTTGTTCATTTTGTCCTCTATTTCCCTTCCCTTCCTCCCTCTCTCTTTCATCCCTCCCCCCCCCCCCGCCCCAAACTTTTGAAGTGACTTCATTGTGACTCAGTCTTTTGCTGGTTCCAAGACTTTTTCCTTTAGGTTATTCTCCACCCCTGTGGGTTGAGTTCTTATTCTCTTATTGGTTCCCTCTGGCCACTGAGTACATGAGTAAATGTCACATGTATGTGGTAGTGCTTGTCAGAGAGTGGAATTTGAAGACTTCCTCTCCACTTTAGAAAAGCTCAGCTCTTGTGCTGAGCTGTGCAGAGGAATGGTCTTGGGGACTATTCTGCTTCCACCTCACAGTTATGGCAGAGGTCAAGGCACACTGCTCTGCTGTCCCTGCAGTGAGGTCTCTCAGTCTGCTCTGTCCCACTTACCAGGTATGGGTCAGAATTGATAGCCTGGGAAGCATGGATTACTGCAGTAAGGAAGTATGGATGGAGACGTTAAAAAATTAATTGATAACTGTTAGATAATATACAATATAATGTAATATAAAATGACATTAAGATATCCATGTCTTGATTTAAAAACTTAGGCTTATTGAAAACTGTTGAATAATGTTTCCAACTAAAATGGTTTTTAAAAGAGGTAAGGAGTATTAAAAATTATTAGCTTCTTAAAGAATATGCACTCAAAGTAGAATTATAGTAAGATGAATTTTAAAACACTTTTAAAAAAAATAATTACTACTTGACAAATATACAATTAAACTGATAACATGATTGAATAAATGATGAAAAGTGTTTTAAATAAACTATACATTAAATATCCAAATTCCCTTTGAATTTAACTTTCAGCTTTTAATTCTGGATTTTGTCTTTCATCTAATGAGAATAATTTATTTTGTTCAAGCCTTTGCATCTGTTTTGCCTAATTTTTGTTGTATCATGAAAGTATTTCAATAGAAAAAAGTAATAAAATGACCTTCTCTCTCTCCCCCTCTCTCTCTCTCTCTCTCTCTCTCTTTTTTTTTTTTTTTTTGTTTTGTTTTGTTTTGGTTTGGTTTTGGTTTTTCAAGGTAGGGTCTCACTCTAGCCCAGGCTGGCCTGGAATTCACTATGTAGTCTCAGGGTGGCCTCCAGCTCACAGTGATCCTCCTACCTCTGCCTCACAAGTGCTGGGATTAAAGGCATGTGCCATCATGCCCGGCTTAGGACCCTTTCTTAATTGCCAAAGTATTTCTGCTATCCAAGGCCTTTTACACACACAAGTAAACTTTGGGGTCCTTTATTGTCTTAATTCCACAATCTACTTCTATAGCAGTGTTTAATTTTAAGAAAGATTAGTTAACTCACTAAGTTAACTTAGTATGTATTAGTCAACTTCACATTGTTCAAAATTAAGCCATTCCTGGCCTCCACACTTCTAGTGAGATGGCCACAGTATATCTGAATCATTTAGACTTATTTGCCCTAACTGATGAAGGCGGTGGTATAACTAGACTGACTGGCCAATGCTGTGACACTTACTTGCTCTACTCATGGCTTTTGTTTTATTTAATTCTACCTTTGTCCCTTCATTTGTTCTCAATTTATGATTCTTTAATACATACATATTCTTGGCCTAAGAAAAGATTTAGGGTGTTTTTTCCTTTGGAAATGTTTTCCTTTTGTTTGATGCTATTGGGTAGGATGGTGTTGCATTGGGTATCCTGTGCAGACTGATTGTGCAGGAAATTGACTCTGAGTTCTATGAGAACAAAAGGGTGAGTGGGACGAAAGAAAAAAGGAAGGAAGGTCTTTTGACTCAGAGGAAAAGACCATTTCCAGAGATGGGAAGGAGGGAAGTGAAAATGATTGTTTTGTGTGTTGTGGTTCTTTTAGTTCTTGTGTCTCAAAAGTAACTTTTATCAACTTGTTATTTCTTTATATGCTTGAGGAATTTATAGAGCTGATTGGCCTGTATATGTCCTTTAAACATGAAAAAAAAATTCTTCTCTGAGCTTCATTGTTTTCTTTTGTCAAATAATAGTTTGAAAGTGATTGGCTGTTAATAGTTCCCCTTTGGGCTTGAGAGTTGTTATCTAGAATACATGGACCACATTTTATATTGCCTTGTACATTGCCAGTCAGCCAAACAGACTTTTTGCCTATCCTGTTTAAATGCATATCCAGTTTAGGATCTGAAATGCCTGGCTCCAGAGCTTTGTTTTATATTCTGTTCTCTAATATCATCCTCTGTACATTTGGCAATCTACATAGTTTATTTTTATTTTTAAAAAGATTTTATTTTTACTTACTTATTAGGGAGAGGGAGAATGGGCATGCCAGGGCCTCCAGCCACTGCAAACAAACTCTGGGTGCATGCACCCCCTTGTGCATCTGGCTTACATGGGACCTGGAGAATTGAACCAGGGTCCTTAGGCTTCGCAGGCATGTGCCTTAACTGCTAAGCCATCTCTCCAGCTCTATTTTCATTTTTGGAGATAAGGTTTCATTATGTAGCCCAGGCTGGTTTAAGGTTTGTGATCCTTCTGCCTCAGCCTCCCTAATATAAGGATTACAGTCATGTGTTAACATGCCTGGCTTTAACATAATTTTCTTTTGAGAATCTTACTTATGGGCACTTTTATTGGGAGATGGGAGAGTATGTGTTCACTCTTCATTGAACAAATCAGAAAAATTGCTATAATCATAATACTTATACCATACTGGAGGGAGTTAGGTACTATACATGAATATAATAAGTAAATGGCATAACAGTTTTGGTGGTAAGAGCTGTGGAGAAGAATAAATCAAGGAAAGAGACAGAGGGGATATGGGAATGTTTATTAAGAATAGATGTACTTTATTTATTTTTAAAAATTTATTTTATTTTATTTTATTTGAGAGAGGGGAAGAGAGAAAGAGGCAGATTGAGAGAATGGGTGAGTCAGGGCCTTCAGCTACTGCAAACGAACTCCAGACTCATGAGCAACCTTGTGCATCTGGCTTATGTGGGTTGTGGAGAATTGAACCTGGGTCCTTTGGCTTTGCAGGCAAATGTCTTAACTGCTAAGCCACCCCTCCAGCCCAAGAATAGATTTACTTTTGAGCTGGGTGTGGTGGTGCAGGCCTTTAATCCCAGCACTCAGGAGGAAGAAATAGGAGGATCATGTGAGTTCAGGGCCACCCTGAGACTACATAGTGGTTTCCAGGTCAGCCTGGGCTAGAGTGAGATCCTACCTTGAAAAACTAACTAAATAAATAAATAAAAAAGAAGAAGAATAGATGTACTTTTAAGCTGGGCATAGTGGCGTATGCCTTTAATCCCAGCACTCAGAGGCAGAGGTCGGAGGATCGCCATGAGTTAAAGGCCACCCTGAGACTACATAGTGAATTCCAGGTCAGCCTGGGCTACAGCAAGACCCTATCTCAAAAAAACACAAAAAAGAATAGAGTACTTTAAAATAGGATCATCAAAGCTGGTCATGAAAAAAAAAAAAAGCTGGGCATGGTGGCACATGCCTTGAATCCCAGTACTCAGGAGATAGAGGTAGGTGAATTGCTATGAGTTCAAGGCCAGCCTGAGACTACATAGTGAATTCCAGGCCAGCCTAGGCTACAGCAAGACCCTACCTCGAAAAACAAAACAAAACAAAAAGGATCATCAGAAATTGTTATCCTGGCAGGTGACATTTGAGTGAAATGTCACAGAGTTGAGGATTTAGGGCAGAAGGAAAAACCAGTGCAAAAATATGGCAGTAATGTGCTTGCCCATGTTTAAAAACTAACATAGAGGTCAGTGGTCACAAGGAGACAAGCTACCAGAAGAGTAGTAGAAGATGAACTGGGCAAATGAAATTGTTGAAGGCCTTTTATGCCCTTAAGAATTTGGCATTTACTCAAAACTTAGAAGCCATTGAAGAGTTATGTTTTAAAAGGTGAATGATATGTTGAGAATAAACAGTAGGGAGCCAGTATAGACTCATGGAAATTAGAAGCCTAGTGAAACAGTATAGGTGGTAATGGAGGAGAGAGAGAGAGTATAGGTGGTAATGGAAAAGGTGAATGAGAAATGGGTAGATTTTGTATACATTTTTTGAAGGCAGTGAGAGTTTTGTAAGAACAAGAAATGAGTCATGAATATTTACAGAATTTTGGCTGCAGCACCTGAAGCTGGGTCCTTTGGCTTTGCAGGCAAATGTCTTAACTGCTAAGCCACCCCTCCAGCCCAAGAATAGATTTACTTTTGAGCTGGGTGTGGTGGTGCAGGCCTTTAATCCCAGCACTCAGGAGGAAGAAATAGGAGGATCATGTGAGTTCAGGGCCACCCTGAGACTACATAGTGGTTTCCAGGTCAGCCTGGGCTAGAGTGAGATCCTACCTTGAAAAACTAACTAAATAAATAAATAAAAAAGAAGAAGAATAGATGTACTTTTAAGCTGGGCATAGTGGCGTATGCCTTTAATCCCAGCACTCAGAGGCAGAGGTCGGAGGATCGCCATGAGTTAAAGGCCACCCTGAGACTACATAGTGAATTCCAGGTCAGCCTGGGCTACAGCAAGACCCTATCTCAAAAAAACACAAAAAAGAATAGAGTACTTTAAAATAGGATCATCAAAGCTGGTCATGAAAAAAAAAAAAAGCTGGGCATGGTGGCACATGCCTTGAATCCCAGTACTCAGGAGATAGAGGTAGGTGGTGCTATGAGTTCAAGGCCAGCCTGAGACTACATAGTGAATTCCAGGCCAGCCTAGGCTACAGCAAGACCCTACCTCGAAAAACAAAACAAAACAAAAGGATCATCAGAAATTGTTATCCTGGCAGGTGACATTTGAGTGAAATGTCACAGAGTTGAGGATTTAGGCAGAAGGAAAAACCAGTGCAAAAATATGGCAGTAATGTGCTTGCCCATGTTTAAAAACTAACATAGAGGTCAGTGGTCACAAGGAGACAAGCTACCAGAAGAGTAGTAGAAGATGAACTGGGCAAATGAAATTGTTGAAGGCCTTTTATGCCCTTAAGAATTTGGCATTTACTCAAAACTTAGAAGCCATTGAAGAGTTATGTTTTAAAAGGTGAATGATATGTTGAGAATAAACAGTAGGGAGCCAGTATAGACTCATGGAAATTAGAAGCCTAGTGAAACAGTATAGGTGGTAATGGAGGAGAGAGAGAGAGTATAGGTGGTAATGGAAAAGGTGAATGAGAAATGGGTAGATTTTGTATACATTTTTTGAAGGCAGTGAGAGTTTTGTAAGAACAAGAAATGAGTCATGAATATTTACAGAATTTTGGCTGCAGCACCTGAAGAGAGAGAATTACCATTAACTGAGACGGAGAATTTTATAGAAACAGATTTGAGGTGGGGGCTGGGAGCTGAGTGAGGAAAGCTTTACATAGTGACATCTAGCCTTTATGTTCTGAAGCCCAGCATGATACTTAGTATATGTTTGCTCAGATTATTAATTCATAAATCTTAAATTGTTTTCTTAAATTTTATTTATTTGGGGGAGAGCGGGAGAGAGAGAGAAAGAATGGGTATACCAGGGCCTTCAGCTGCTGTAAATGGACTTCACACGCATGTACCACCTTGTGCATCTGGCTTATGTGAGTCCTGGGGAATAGAACCTGAGTTCTTTGGCTTTGCAGGCAAATGCCTTAACCACTAAGCCATCTCTCCAGCCCATGAATCTTAAATTTTAATACACTGGGTTTCACGAAGCAAAGTATGATTGTATGGTATTTACTATTTGTTCCCATAGAGTTAAGTTGGCTGGAGTGTATGTTAATTTGGTCAAGGACATTACAAAAATTCTCAGAATTGAGGTTTATTCTCATAGTTTCAAATAGTGGTGACTGTCATATCTAAAAATAATGAAGTGAGTTTAAACTATTTGATACCAGTAGATGAAGAAAACTACAAATGTGTAGCATGAAATGTGTTAGTAGTGTCATTGGCAAAAATATTATTAGTGTGGATGATGTGGCATTGTGGATTGTGTGGTGTTCCGTATGGACCCTAAGAGATGAGGTTATTTTAAGTTTATATCTCTATATTTTTTTGAGAGAGAGAGAGAGAAACAGAGAGGAAGAGGCAGAGAGAGAGAGAAAGAATGGACGTGCCAGGGCCATTTCAGCGGCTGTGAACGAAATCTAGATGCATGCGCCCTCTTGTGGGCAAGCGTGGCATTGCACACCTGCGTCTGGCTAAACATGGGGCCTGGAGATCGAACAGGCATTCTTAAGCTAGGCAGGCAGGCACCTTAACTGCTAAGCCATCTCTCCAGCTCTATATCTATATTTTTATTATATATTTATTTATTTATGTGAAAACAGAGAGAGAGAGACAGGGAGGAGAGAGAATGAGAAAGAATGAGAATGGGTTGCCATTTTGTGCATCTGGCGTTACATGGTTGCCATTTTGTGCATCTGGCGTTACGTGGGTACTGGGGAATAGAACCTGGGTCGTTAGGCTTTGAAGGCAAGCACCTTAACCGCTGAACAATCTCTCCAGTCCTATTTTCTGTACTCTTCTTTTTGCTAATTCTTTCGGTTTTAATAAAGGTTTGGCATTTTGTAGCTGAATAGGAAATCTGTTGGGATATATAATTTTTTCACTAGCATAAAGAAAAATACATGTGTAAAAATGACTTTGTAAAATTTGTGTGTGTGTGTGTCTATGCATGTTCCATGATGTACATGGAAAGAGTTCTTAAGGACAGAGTATTTGTTCTCTCCTTCCACTTTTGCTTAAGGCAGTCTCCTTTGTTTTGTGTTTGCCCCTTCATGTGTGCCACTCTAGCTGGCCTGAGAACTTCTGCATTCTCCTGGCTCTAAACCTTTCTATTGCTGTTGGCACATCGGGGTCACATATACATGTGCCACTTTGCCTCCAGTTTTAAGTGGGTGCTAGGGATTGAACTCCAGCTAGCACTCTTGCAAGCAGGTGCCTTTAATTATTGAGCCATCTCCCCAGTCTCAAGAATGATTCTTAAATTACAATATTTTGCTTATTTGTTAAGTGTAAATCAGTTATCTTGTTATATAAGTCAGCTGTTTTTCATTTTTTGTGACTATGTTTAAACAAAAAAATAACACATATTTTGACTTTTCAGGACTTATGAATATATAGCATATTATTCTTGTTTTGAGAGAGAAAAAGAAGGTAAGAAAGATAGGGAAAGAAAGAGAGAGAGAACGGGCATGCCAGGACCTCTTGCTGCTATAAACAAACTACAGATACATGTGCCACCTTGTGCAACTGGCTTTATGTGGGTACATGGGAATCAAGCCAAAGCCATTAGGCTTTGCAAGCAAGTACCTTAACCACTGTGCCCAGCTCTTGTTTTGTTTTCTGGGTCTGTATCTTCCTCTAGTGCAGGCTGACCTGAAATTTTACTTTGTCCAGACCGGCCTTGACCTCACAGTGATCCTCCTGCTACCCCCAGCTTTATCATACTATTCTTATGGAAACCAAAGTTTAATTGTAGATTTTTTGTTTGTTTTAGTTTGTTTGTTTGTTTTTCAAGGTAGGGTCTTGCTCTTGCCCAGGCTGACCTGGAATTCACCTTGTAGTCTCAGGTTGGCTTTGAACTCATGGTGATCCTATCTCTGTCTCCCAAGTACTGGGACTAAAGGCATGTGCCACCATGCCTGGCTAATTCTAGATTTTTATACATATCTTTTTCAGAGAAGGAAGGAATGTGATGAAACAAACTAAAACCCTTAGAATTAGATACAATGTACAGTAGAATAGAAATTGGTATCTATATCATGCAGACAGTTAGGAAGCCAGGTTTCAGATATTATTACAGGGTTTTTTTGTTTTGTTTTGTTTTTTCCGAGGTTGAGTCTCACTCTGGCCCAGGCTGACCTGGAATTAACTATATAGTGTCAGGGTGGCCTCGAACTCACGGCGATCCTCCTACCTCTGCCTCCCGAGTGCTGGGATTAAAGGCTAGAGCCACCACACCCGGCCTTATTACAGTATTTTTGTTTTGTTTTGTTTTGTTTTTGTTTTTCAAGGTAGGGTCTCACTCTAGCTCAGGTGGACCTGGAATTCACTATGTAGTCTCAGGGTGGCCTCGAACTCTCAGTGATCCTCCTACCTCTGCCTCCCGAATCCTGGGATTAAAGTCATGCGCCACCACGCTCGGCCTATTACAGTATTTTAAGATTGATATAATTTCACTTTTTCTGTCACTTTGTGTGTGTGTGTGCACGCGCATGCGCGCGCACGCGCATACACATGTGCATCTAACAGGCACTAAACACATGGACACCTTGACAGATTTTGTTCTTACCCATAAGGAGTATGTTATGAAGTAGTTTGGGAACAAAGTGGAGATAGATGGTATTATTGCAGCAAGTCTCAGGCTTTTTTTTTTTTTTCAAGATAGGGTCTTACTCTAGCCCAGGCAGATCTGGAACTCTTCCTGTAGTCCCAGGCTAGCCTTGAACTCACAGTGATCTTCCTACCTCTGCCTCCAAAGTGCTAGAATTTTTAAAAATCTATTTTCAAGCAGAGAATGATAATGAATAAATAAGTATATGTGGGCATGCTGGGGCCTCTTGCTACTGCAGACGAACTCCAGATACATGTGCCATTTTGTGTATCTGGCTTTACATAGGTATTGAGGAATCAAACTTGGGCTGGCAGACTTTGCAAGGAAGCTAAGGCATCTCTTCAGCCCGACAGTAGGATTTCTAAGACTGCTTGGTCAGCTGAAAAATGGGAAGTCCAGGCTCAGTACTCTGTCTCAAGGAAAAGCAGTAGAGGAGAACACCTAATGTCGTACTCTGGCCTCTGCACATGCATGTACTTAACACACACGCACACACGGCAGGGAAAATGAGTATATGGATGAATGAATGAATGAATGAATGAATGAGAATAGTAGGAAAAGAGAATCCATCCCAGATGTAATGGACTACATAAAGACCAAAAGGTGGGAAGTAGCATGGCGAATGTTAAAGTCCACTATTTGAGGTGTGGGGAGAGGTGAAGCTAAAGTAGGTCTCCAAATACTCATGAAAGATCTTGAAGTCAATGTAAAGGAGACTCCAGCTTGATGGGGACCTATTGAAGAGTCTTGAAAAGAGTGATGTCCAATTTTTGTCTTAAATAGATCACTTTGCCAGCTGTGTGGAGGATGGATTTGAGGGAGACAAGACTGGAGGCCATAGCCCAGGTGAGAACTGTTTGGCATCTGAATTACATCACTGAAATGGAGATGGAGAAGAGAGAATAAACTTAAAAAAAAAAAAAACAGATTTACAGGTTTCCACCTTTTAAACATGGCAAAACAATTTTAAATTTAAAAAAATGAGCAGAGTGAAAGAAATATAATAGAGAAATTTGTGACAGACACTTGTTTTGGCAGATAGCCAGTTAAAACAGTCCCCAAGATCAAGAAAATTATTAATAAAAGAAGAGTGAATTTTTTATATTACCAAAGTAGGATATAGGGTGATCATTAACATGGCATGAGGATCACCCTTCTGTGTTGTTTGAATAAATTTAGGAACTGTAAAGCCTTGAGGACAAAACAGGACTTAACAAGGCTTTCAGCTGCTGCATATGATAGAAACTCAAATGTCCATTGATACTAGTATTTTCTAGAACCTTTTTGTTGTTGTTTTCAAGTTAGGGTCTTGCTCTAGCCCAGGCTGGCCTGGAATTCATTCTGTAGTTTGGGCATTAAAGGTATGTGCCATCATGCCTGGCTTTCTAGAACCTTTGATTAAATTATTAATAGTGTACAAAAATGAACTGCCAGGAAAAAAATTAGAATTAAAATATAAGTCATTAAACAACAAACAAGGGCTGGAGAGATGGCTTAGCACTTAAGGTGTTTGCCTGCAAAGCCAAAGGACCTTGGTTCCACTCTCCAGGACCCATGTAAGCCAGATGCACAAGGTGGTACCTGCATCTGGAGTTCGTTTACAGTGGCTGGAGGCCCTGGTGTGCTCATTCTCTCTTCCCTCTGTCTGCCCCCCCTTTCTTTTTCTGTCAAATAAATTAATTAATTTAAAAAAAAACCAAACAACTACAAGCTGTTGTCATATAAAAATGCATTTTGGAATGTCAAGAGTGTTTTGTAGCCAGGCGTGGTGGCGCATGCCTTTAATCCCAGCACTTGGGAGGAGAGGTAGGAGGATCACCGTGAGTTCAAGGCCACCCTGAGACGACTGAGTGAATTCCAGGTCAGCCTGGGTCAGAGTGAGACTCTACCTCGAAAAACCAAAAAAAAAAAAAAAAAAGTGTTTTGTATTAAACTGAAACATGTTTCTTTCCTCCTTCCCCTACCTCCTTGTCCTCTCCCTCCTTGTTTCCTTCACTGGAAGGATTTCTATAGCCCAGACTCACCACAGTCATCCTACCTCAGTCCTGGGCTTACTGGTATGAGCCACTACGTGATTCAAAACATGTTTCTTTTCTTTAGTAGATAACTTTTAAGATTATTTTTGTTAGAAACACTATTTCTGTATTTTGTATTTATAAATAAACATAACCATTTCTAACTTACAATCATTACTGAGTAGCCAGATATAATGGTGTACTATTGTAATCCTAGAACTTGGGAGGTGGGAGCAGGAGGATCACGAGTTCTAGGTCTTCTTTGGTGCATAGCAAGTTTAATACCAGACTGGGCTACATGACACCCAGTCTTAAAAAAAAAAAAATCATTATCATAGCAAAAGTCCCTACTTTTTTGTGGGGAGGATTTGAGGTAGGGTTTCACCCTAGCCCAGGCTGACCTGGAACTCACTCTGTAGTTCCATGCTGTCCTTGAACTGACAGCAATCCTCCACCATGCCTGGCTCCCCCTGTATGTTTTATAAAGCTAATCATTATTTTTTGAAATTTCTTTCTTTCTTTCTTTCTTTTTTTTTGGTTTTTAAAGGTAGGGTCTCACTCCAACCCAGGCTGACCTGGCATTCATTATGTAGTCTCAGGGTGGCCTCCAACTCATGGCGATCCTCCTACCTCTGCCTCTCAAGTGCTGGGATTAAAGGTGTGTGCCACCACTCCTGGCCGAAATTTCTATTTTTCATTTCAAGAAAACTTCCTTGGCTGTATATTTAGGTGTAATTTGGGTTAATGCATATAAACAGAGCGAAATTCTCATTTTGTTGTCTCTGTTCTGACTACCATGTTAAGTTTTCATCAAGTAAAACTTGGGAAACCCAATACCTATTTCATTTTTCTTCCTTTTTTTGTGTGTATGTTGGTTTTTGAGACTGGGTCTCATGTATTTAATGCTGGCTTTGAACTCACTATGTAGTAGAGGGTCATCCTTGAACTCCTGGTCCTCATGCCTCTACTTCCCAAGTACTGGGCTTATGATTTTTCTTCATAGTTCCATAAAATAGATGGTTCTGTACCATCTCAGGTTTGACCAGCTGCTGAAATATTGCTGGTGTGCTGAATTCACAGGGATCTTAAACTATTAAACTCACGATGAATTTTCTTTCCTTTTTTGGTGTCTTTCAGAAGTTTTGCACCGCCCCTATGGTTGTGAAGTGGAATCCCAGGCACTGAATGAAGCCATCAGATGGAGCTCTAAGGAGAACTTGCTCGGAGCCACTGAAAGTGACCCTAATCTCTTTGTTGCACTTTATGACTTTGTAGCAAGTGGTGATAACACACTCAGTATCACTAAAGGTGAGGCTTCTGAGTAACATCCTCTCACTTTTCCAGTTTTTACCACTGGCTAAGAAAGGAAACTGCCTTGCTGGTTTCTGCCATTAAAATTAGCTGGGTAATTTGGGCCCAGATACTCTTTTTTTCCTCTCCTGACTTCTAAATATAAAGCGTTTATAATTGATACAGCATGGCACTACCATAGTAATAAGCACATTGACCAAAAGAATAGGATACAAGGTCCAGAAATAAATTAACACACTTACAGTCTATTAATTGCCAACAAAAATTCCAGGAACATGCAAGGGAAAGGGACAGTTGCTTCAGTAAATGGTGTTGGAAAAAGTAGATACTCACATTAAAGAAGAGAAAATTGGACCCTTGTTCTCATCCCAAAAATCAATTCAAGTAGGATTAAGGACTGCAATATGAAACTTGAACTCTAAAACTACTCAATATAAAGGGGGGTATGTTCCATGACATGGGCCAATGATTTTCTGGATATAGCTACAAAAGCAGAGGCAACAAAAACAGAAATCGACAGATGAGATGGTATCAAAGAGCTTCTATTTTTTAAAGCTTATTTTGAATCTATTATAAGTTGTAAAACAGAAATCCTTGTATTTGGCCAAATGGGACCATTAGAATAGACCGATCAGGCGGCAGTGAGGTTGATCTGCAGCCAGACAGACTTTAGATTGGGGCACTGCCATTTATGTGAGATCTAGTCTCAGGTTCTTTTGATTCAGTCTCTGTTTACTT
>JAEOAD010001174.1:0-70000 GCA_036365145.1 Orientallactaga sibirica
GCTGGGACAGAATAGCCTACCTTGACTCTCCATAGTCTGGGCTCCAGTGAGCAGCTCCACAAGCCTCCAGGCCTTCGGTCTAACCCTCTACTCAAGTGCCTCAAATACAACCCGGGGGTCAATAAACAAGACCCCGGGGCTTTCACTTCCCAGCTGCCCTGGAGGGAGAAGGTAAGGTCTGTTCAGACTGAAAGACATGGGTGATTTCGGCTGGGCTGTGGTGTGCTGAAGGAGCACTGCTTGACCGGACACATGCCACAAGGAAGGGCTGAGGGAAGAGGTGGCCCTGGACGTTGGCTTCCTCCATCCCTGCAGGCTTCCAGAGCGTGACTCACGTTCCCTTTCCGCCAGCACTCTGCGGACCTTTGGCAAGACCCGGTCCTCTGGGCATGACCACTACTGCCTTCTTGCTGGGGCAACCTGGGCTCTGGGTTAGGGATGCAGGTCAAGCCTGGAGGACACGGAGGACCTGAGGGCCCGTAGGGAAGTGGGCAGGGTGGTGGCGCTGCCTTCCGTGGCAGCTCGGTGGTGCAATCGCGGGCCGTGCAGGGCACGAGAAGCCCAAGAAGCGGAGCCACGTTTACCCCGTAGCGCTCAGCGCTGGGCCCGGCGAGGCTCCGTCTCGACATCCCGGCTCCCGTCCTCCCAGCCTGCACGGGAGGCACTCACAAGACCAACCTCGGTCCACTCCGACCCGGTCCCGCTCCTCTTCCTCGCGGGACACGACCCCGGAAGCCGGCCTTTCTAGACCGGCCCTCCTACGACCCTCCCCGGACCGCCCCGGGCGCTTTTATCCTTCCCTTCCGCCGGAAGCGGCCCTGGAAGCTCCCGCCTTTCTGGATCCGCTCCAACCCTCACCTGACTGTCCTGTTTGGGAAAGGGCTTTACGGTTTATGAGGGTTGGCCCAGAAAAGGCCGAGAAAGGTGATATTTAATTTCTTTTTAGTCCTAAACTATGTTTACTGATAAAATCTTTTTTTTTTTGAGACAAAATGGCCTGTGTCCCAGGCTGCCTTCCAGCTCTCCGTGTAGTATCCCAGGATGACCTTGAATTTCCGATCCTCTTGTCTCCACCTCCCGCGTGCTGGGATGAATGACACTGGAGCTTCGCTGGAGCGCTGGGGCTCCAGCGTTCTAGGCAAGCAGTTAGCAATAGCCACCTACGTGTGTGTGTGTGAGAGAGAGAGAGAGAGAGAGTATGTGCGTCTCCTCACTGCAAAGAAATGCCTGCCCGGCTTTATGTGGCTGACTGAGGAACTGAACCCCAGTTGGCTTTGTAGGAAGCGTAACCTGGGGGCCCATGCTGACCTGGAACTCACTCCATAGCCCATCCTGGCCTCTAACTCATGACCATCCTTTTACCTCTATGTTGGAATTAAAGGTGTGAATCATCGTGCCCTGCTGTAACTTAACTTTTGAAGTGTATATGTAACAGGGAAATTTGGAGGTTGGGGTGCTTCCTGGAACCCCAAGCCCTGAGTTCATATCTGCAAACTAACCAAAGAATTGGCAATTCCAGATTCAAGAAAATGGGTTTTTTAAATTAAATTTTATTTATTTATTGCAAACAGAGAGAGATGGAAGAGAGACAAAGAATGGGCACACCAGAGCCTCCAGCCACTGCAAACAAACTGCAGACACCACTTTGTGCTTCTGACTTTTCATGGATACTGGAGAATCGAACCAGGGTCGTTATGCTTTGCAGGCAAGCTCCATAACTTCTGAGCTATCTTTCCAGCCCAAGAAAATGATTTTTAAAACACCACATTTTATTCAGATATTACAAAGATGTGGGAAAGGGAGAAAATTGAAGGCTTAAGAAAGGGAAGGTAATGTGGGGAGAGAGAGATACTCCACGTGGAACCCAGGAGCCCATGTGAACAAACATGGATCTTAGATTTTAAAAACTTAAAAAAAATGGGCCTGGAGAGATGGCCTTGACTCCCCAGGACCTACATAAGCCAGATACACAAGGTGGGGCATGCATCTGGAGTTCATTTGCAGTGGCTGGAGGCCCTGGCACACCCATTCCCTCCCTCCTTCTCTCCCTCCTTGTCTCTAATAAATAAATAAACAAAAATAAAATCTTTAAAAAAATAAAGTACTCGCTTCTACATCACATATACTAAAATTAGAATGATACAGAGAAGATTAGCATGGCCCCTTTGCAAGGATGACATGCAAATTCGTGAAGTGTTCCATAAAAAGAAAAACATGAAAAGGGATTTTAAGAACGTGTGATTCCAAAAAGATTAAAAGTGAAGGCAGTAATCAAAGGTAAAAAGTGTCTCTTCTCAGCTGGGCATGGTGGCGCACGCCTTTAATCCCAACACCCAGGATACAGAGGTTCAAGGCGACCCTGAGAATACATAGTGAATTCCAGGTCAGTCTGCGCTGGGGTGAGACCCTACCTCCAGAAACCAAGAAAAAAAAATGTGTCTCTTCTCACCTGACATAGCTCACTGTTTGAAAAGTTTAGCTTTGTTTTAATTTTTTGAGGTAGGGTCTATCCTTTTGGAAAGATTCCTGTCCCAGTTTTCTTTTTTTTAAATCACTTTTCAGTTTATCACAGCTAACAGTTACTCAAAATTGTTCTCTTCACAAAAATATCAGCTGGCATGCCTTTGATCCCATCACTTGGGAAGCAGAGGTAGGAGGATCGCTGTGAGTTCGAGGCCACCCTGAGACTCCATAGTGAATTCCAGGTCAGCCTGGGCTAGAGTGAGACCCTACCTCAATCTCCCCCGCCCCAAAAAATTAAGTCGGGCGTGTGCACACTAATCCCAGCACTCGGGTGGCAGAGGTAGGAGGCTCACCATGAGTTCGAGGCCACCCTGAGACTACAGAGTGAATTCCAGGTCAGCCTGGACTAGAGTGAAACCCTACCTCAAGAAAAAGAAAAGAAAAGAAAAGAAAAAAAATCAGCTGCCAATGGTGGTGCATGCCTTTAATTCCAGTACTTGGGAGGCAGAGGTAGGAGGAACACTGAGAAATTGAGGCCAGGCTGAGATAGTGAACTCCAAGCTAGAGTGAGACTCTACCTTGAAAAACAAACAAAAAAAAATCAATCCAGCCAGGCGAGGTGGCACACACCTTTAATCCTAGCACTCAGGAGGCAGGCAGAGGTAGGTCACCTTGAGACTACACAGTGAATTCCAGGTCGGCCTGGGCTAGAGTAAGACCCTACCTGGAAAACAAACAAACAAAAAGATAGTGGTGGGGACTGGGACTTATGGGGGTGGAGGGTAGAAGAGAAATACATAACATAATGGCCTCAGAGATAATATGAAAATAGAATTAAAGGCATGAGCCACGGTGCCTGGCCCACCACCTCTGTCTTTGTATAACCTGGACATTGTAATGACCTTTTGTCTTGTTTTTTTTTTTTTTTTTTTTTTTTTTTTTTGTTTGTTTTTGTTTTTTCGAGGTAGGGTTTCACTCTAGTCCAGGGTGATCTGGAATTCACTATGTAGTCTCAGGGTGGCCTCGAACTCTCGGCGATCCTCCTACCTCTGCCTTCAGAGTGCTGGGATTAAAGGCGTGTGCCACCACACCTGGCTTGTTTTGTTTTTTTCAAGGTAGGGTCTCACTCTAGCCCAGGTTAACCTGGAAGTCACAACGTAGTCTCAGGTTGGCCTTGAATTCACGGAGTACTGGGGTTAAAGGCGTGACCTTTTACTTACTTGTGCTCAGTGTCTACAATGAGGGCTAACATGTTGAGAGCTCAGTAAGTGAGTGAACCAAGTTCTTAAGGTCCAAGCAGTTCATTCTACTGTTGCAATTTTTCATACGACCTGTAGGTGTCATGCTTTGCCTCAGTTAAACCCCGCCTTGTCAGGGGACCCAGAAGGGGTCAAGTGGTGCCTAGCCAAGTCTATCTAACTGTGGGAAGGGTTAGGGCAGCTCACAGTCCTCTCCCAGGCCTGACATCATCTCCATCTGCCCTGGAAGGCTACTGGATAAGGTACCAGCCACCTGGTTTCCTCTAGACTGAACTTTTAGCACCTTAAGTACCAAGGAACTTTCAGTGCTGAAATGGAGACAATTCTAGATCATTGGGGTGGTTGGTTACCCAACCACAGCTATAACGACCAAAATCCCTATGTCTACACCAGACCAAGATCTAGACACAGCCAGAGAGTTCTACCAAACCCCTCCCATCAAGAACACTGGTGGATCCTGGGCATGGTGGTGTGCACCTTTAATGCCAGCACTCCAGAAGCTGAGGTAGGAGGTTCTTGAAGAGCTCAAGGCCAGCCCGAGATTACATAGTGAATTCCAGGTCAGCCGGTACTAGTTCAAAAAAAAAAAAAAAAAATCACTAGTAAATTAACAAACATAACATGCATCTGGATAGTTGTCAGAATTTGTTTGTTTTTGTTTTTTTTCGAGGTAGGGTCTCACTCTAGCCCAGGCTGACCCAGGAACTCGAACTCACTCTGTAGTTCCAGGCTGGCCCTGAACTCACAGCAGCTCTCCTACCTCTGTCTCCCAAGTACTGAGATTAAAGGCATGTGTCACCATGCCCAGTCTCTTTCTTTTCTTTATTTTTTAAATATTATTGAGCTGGAGATATGGCTTAGCACCTTAATTAAGGTGCTTGCCTGCAAAGCCAACGGACTCAGGTTCGATTCCCCAAGACCCACTTAAACCAGATGCACAAGATGGCATATGTGTCTGGAATCTGTTTACTGCAGCTGGAGGCCTTGGCATACCCATTCTCCCTCCCTCCCTTCGTCCCTCCCTCCCTTCCTCCCTCTCTCTCTCTCTCTCTCTCTCAAATAAATAAAAAATAAATAAATTTTCTTTTTGGTTTTTCAAGGTACAGTCTCACTCATGCCCAGGCTGACCTGGAATTCACTATGTAGTCTCAGGGTGGCCTCAACTCAAGGCAATTTTCCTACCTCTGCCTCCTGAGTGCTGGGGTTAAAAGAGTAAACTACCATGCCTGGTGAAAAAATATTTTTTCAAAAAGTTAAAAATATTATTTACTTATTTATTTGCAAGCAGAATGAGTGAGAAAGAATGGAGTGTTGGGTCTCTTGCCACTGTAAATGACCTCCAGATGCATGTACCACTCTGTGTATCTGGCTTTATGTGGATACTGGGGAATCGAACCTGGGCTGTCAAGCTTTGCAAGCAAGTGCCTTTAACTGCTGAGCTATCTCTCCAGTTTAGTTGTCAGAATTTAGGGAGAAGGTATTTATCCTTTAAATAAATATATAGAAACTTAAGGCTAGGTGTGGTGGTGCATACCTATAATCCCACTACTTGGAAAGCGGAGGCAGGAGGATCAGAAGTTCAAGGTCGTCCTCAGCTACATAGTAATTTGGAGGCCAGTCTGAGCTACATGAGAGCCTATCTCAAAAAAATATATCCACTTATCTGACAACAGCTATTGAGTGCCACTGGGCATAATAAACTGATACAACTTGTTTCTAATATGTACAGAAAATTTTAGCAATGAGAAAACTGAAGCTAGTTGTGATAGCACATGCTGTAATCCCAGCACTCAGGAGGCTGAAGCAAGGAGTATTGCCTCGAGTTTGAGACCAGCCTTGGCTACACAGTAAGACCCTGCCTCACTACCATTCCCCTTCAACAAAAGAGAGAAGCTGGTCGTGGCGACGCACATCTTTAATCCCAGCTCTCAGGAGGCTGAAGTAGGAGGATCACCATGAGTTCAAGGCCACCCTGAACTACATAGTGAATTCCAGGTCAGCCTGGGCTACAGTGAGACCCTACATTGAAAAAAGAGAGAGAGAAGGATAGAGTGTAGCTCAGTGGCACAGCATGTGGATGAGGCTTTGAGTTCAAGCCTTTTCAGAAGAATGAACGAAAAAGGCAGAAGGAAGAGAGGAAAGAGGAAGAAAAGGAAAAGAGAAACAGGGAGGTTAAGTGACAGGCCTAAAGGACACAGTTGTGAAGTGGCATGGTAAAATTCAAACTCATCTTTGTCTACCTATAGAACTTCTACTATTTTTTGTGAATCTTCAGCCTGGACATTTTCCCCTGCTTTGGTCTTAATTTGGGAGGTATGGGCTGGGAGTAGAAGGCAAGAGGCTGTTATAGATCAAAACATTGAGGACAGGGGCTGAAGAGATGGTTTAGCAGTTAAGGACCCATGTTTGACTCCCCAGATCCCATGTAAGCCAGACATACAAAGTGACACATGTGCAAGGTTGTACATGCACACAAGGTGACACATGCGTCTGGAGTTCAATTATAGTGGCTGGAGGCCCTGGTATGTCAATTTTCTCTCTCTCTTTCTCTCTCACTCTCTCATTAAAAAAAATGTCAGTCTGTTGGGTTTGCCTCAAAAAAAAAGTTGAGGACAGGGCTGGAGAGATGGCTCAATGGTTAAGGCATTTTCCCACAAAGCCTAACAACCTGGGTTTAATTCCCCAGGATCCACATAAAGCTAGATGCACAAAGTGACACATGCATCTGGAGTTCATTTACAGTGGCTATAGGTCTTGGTGTGCCCATTCTCTCTCTCTCTCTCTCTCTCTCTCTCTCTGTTTGCAAATAAATAATTTTTTTAAAAAGTTGAGGATAAAGGGCTGTGATCAGAGCTTGGTAAGGGGGCCTGTGGCACCCAGGACCTGCTCATCTTCATGTGAATGGATCAGTTGCCTTGAGCTTGGTGTGGACATAGCCCAGAGATGTCTTTGGAGGCTCCTTCAGGGACCATTATCCTGACACCAGGCTGTGTCTTTATTGAGGAACCAAGACTATGTTTCTCAGAGTCTAGAATGTATACAGCCAGCTCTTAAGTGATTGTGAATGGATACTTAGACATGGAAGAGGCACAGGAAAAAGTCCTCAGGAGCTAGCTGTAAACTAGAGGGATAAGTGAAGGGTGAGAGACGTGTGAGGGCTTTGTCAAGGCTTGTGCTAAACACAATACTCTGCTCAAAATTTGGGTTCATTAAATGGCTGCAATTAATGACATAGCCAGGCTCCTCTCCTTCCCAGATGTAGAGATGCTATTTTATTTTGTCTGTGTGATCACCGAGGGATTTAGCTGTGTTTTTAAATTTCCTGACCATTATGCTAATCTATTTTCTACCATTGCTAGACTTTATTTTTAAAAATATTTTACTTTCATTCATTTATTTATTTGAGAGAGGTAGTGAGAGAGAAAGAAAGAATGGGCATGTCAGAGTCTCCAGCTGCTGCAAATGAACTCCAGACACACGCACCACCTTGTGCATCTGGCTTACGTGAGTCCTGGGGAATTGAACCTGGGTCCTTTGGTTTTGTAGGCAGGCACCTTAACTACTAAGCCATCTCTCCAACCCTGATCCTCAAGTTTTGAAAAAGGAAGATTTTGTTTTTAGGGTAATTTTTTGTTGTTGTTGTTGTTTTGAGGTAGGGTTTCACTCTACCCTAGGCTGACCTGGAATTCACTATGTAGGATTTATTTATTTATTTGTACAGTCTAAGGTGCGCCAGGGCCTCCAGACTGCAGATGCATGCACCCCCATTATTGTGCATCTTATCCTATTATCGAACCGGGGTCCTTAGGCTTTTTGCCCTATTATTATTATTATTTTTTGAGGTAGGGTCTTGCTCTAGCCCAGGCTGACCTGAAATTGACTATGTAGTCTCAGGGTGGCGCCTCGAACTCACCATGATCCTCCTACGTGATGCCTCCCAGTGCTGAGATTAAAGGCATGTGCTACCATACCTGGCTAAATCTTTTTTTAATTAATTTATTTATTTATTTATGAGAGACACAAAAAGAGGCAGAGAGAGAATGAGCATGCCAGGGCCTGCAGCCATTGCAAACGAACTCCAGACACATGCACCACCTTGTGCATCTGGCTTACATGGGTCCTGGGGAATTGAACCTGGGTCCTTTGGCTTTGCAGCAAGCTCCTTCATAGCTAAGCCATCTCTTCAGGCCTCTTTTATTAATTTACTTTAAAGGGAGGCAGAGAAAAAGAGAGAGAGAGAGAGAGAGAGAGAATAAGAATACAGAAACACCAGGGCCTCTTGCTATTGCAAAGGAACTCCAGGCACATGCACCACTTTGTGTATCTGGCTTTACATTGGTAATGAGAAATCAAACCTGGTACATCAGGCTTTACAAGTGAGTACCTTTAACCACTGAACAATTTCCACAGTCCCTTTTTTTTTAAGTGTTTTTTTTTTAATCTGGTTAATTGAGGCAGGGTCTAGCCCAGGCTGACCTATAATTTACTATGTAGTCTCAGATGGCCTCAAACTCATATCCATACACCTACCTCTGCCTCCCCAGTGCTAGGATTAAAGGCATGTGTGTGTTGCAGTCAGGTTTGCATTGCTGGTAGAAATCACCCAACCAAGAGCAGCTTGTGGAAAAAAAGAGATTTATTTTGGCTTACAGCCTTAAGGAGGAAGCTCCATAATGGCAGGGAAAACAATGGCATAAGCAGAGGGTGGACAGCATCCCCTGGCCAACATCAGGTGGACAACAGGAACAGGAGAGTGTGCCAAACACTGGCAAGGAGACACTGGCTATAATACCCATAAGCCTGCCCCCAGCAATACACTGCCTCCAGGAGGCATTAATTACCAAATCTTCGTCAGCTGGGAACCTAGCATTCAGAACACCTGTTTATGGGGAATACCTGAATCAAACCATCACATTCTGCCCCTGGCCCCCATAAACCATACATGATATAAAATACAATGCATTCATCCACCCTTAAAAGTCCCCATAACTTTTATTAATCCCAATGATGTTCAAACATTCCCATAGTCCAAGGTCTTTTAACTGAGCCATAATACCAAAAAATCCCCCCAAAACTCATAATGGCACAGAATAAACACACACTACAAAAGATGGCATTAGGCATAGCAAAGAAATATTCAACCAATACAAGATTTAAAACAACCAGGGCAAACATCAAACTCTGTAGCTCCAAGTCCAACAACTCTAGCCAGTAACAAGTCTCCAAGTCTGATAATTCTAAACAGCAACCAGTCTCTGGAGTTCCAATTCTGCCCCTCCAGCTAGGCTATGCATAGTCCTGGAAAACTTCATCAGGTCTGGCAGCACTCCTTGGCAGCCATCTCATGGTGCCGGCATCTCCACTGGGTCTCCAGTGCAACCCACAGTCCATCCTCATGGCTCCGTCAGGTCTCCATGCAGATATCCAGGAAACCTACTTCACACTGCCCATGGCCTTTTCCAAAACAGAAGACTATAAAATTCAATGACCCTCTCTTGCATTGCTTATACTCCATAATACCGGGTAGGGTGCCAACTTGTTAATCCAGGGGGGGATAAATCAGACTTTGAAGAACAGGACACTCCTTGAGCACTTAGGCCCCTTCAAAAGAGTCTACATTCTTCCTGTTGCCCCAGTGCAAGTCAGCTGGCCCAATCTCAATGATTCTAATCTCTCAATTGCAGCTGAATAAGTAGCAATTTTGGCCTAAAGATTTCTTTCTGTGCCATATCCCTCTGCCCACACCAGTCCATTTCTACACACTGCAACCCTGCACAAGTTCTCAGGACATGGGCATAACACCAAGTTTCTCATACAAACTGCTTCTAGCCCAGTCCAAACAAAGCTCTTTTTCACCCTCATAAGCCAAACCTCACAGTCCATAGTTCTTACTGCATTCAGGTCTTTCAACTCTGACCAGAATTGTCCATCAAGTTGTACTTACAGCACTGCAAGGTGTCTCTTAGGCCAAGATTTCAAATCCTTCCACAGTCCTCTTGAAAATTGTTTCCAAAAGGTGAAAGCCACACAGTCAGGTGTCTAGCAGCAAATGACATCGCTCCTCAGAACCACTTTACTGTTGCAGTCAGGTTTGCATTGCTGGTAGAAATCACCTGACCAAGAACAGTTTTTTGGGAAAAAAGGGGTTATTTTGGCTTACAGACTCCAGGGGATGCTCCATGACAGCAGGGAAAACGGCATAAGCAGAGGGTGGACATCAACCCCTGGCCAACATCAGGTGGACAACAGGAGAGTGTGCTAAACACTGGCAAGGGGACACTGGCTATAATACCCATAAGCCTGCCCCCAAGAATACACTGCCTCCAGGAGGCGTTAATTCCCAAATATCTGTCAGCTGCAAACCTAGCATTCAAAACACCTGGTTATGGGGGGACACCTGAGTCAACCCACCAGTCACCATGCCTGGCTTTTGTTTTGTTTGTTTGTTTTTGTTTTTCAAGGGTGTCACTCAAGCCCCAGGCTGACCTGGAAGTCACTCTGTAGCCTAGGTTGGCCTTGAACTCACAGTGATCCTCCTTTTTGGGCCACTTTGTGTGTCTGGCTTTACATGGGTACAGGGGAATTGAACACAGGTCAGCAGGCATTGGAAGCAAGTGGCTTTAACCACTAAGCCATCTCCCCAGTCCTTTAGCTGTTTTGAGTACTAAACAAGAGTTGGTTGTATAGAAGTATAGATTGAGGCCTGACTTGAACAGGTGGTGGTCACACATGTAGTCTGATAGTCAGATGTCAGACTTTGTATTCTTTTACATTAAAAATCAAAATTAGGGCTAGAGAGATGGCTTAGCAGTTAAGACGTTTGCCTGCAAAGCCAAAGGATCCAGGTTTGCATTCCCAGGACTCACGTTAGCCAGATGCACAAGGGGGTGCACACATCTGGAGTTCGTTTGCAGTGGCTGGAGGCCCTGGCACACCCATTCTCTCTCTCTCTTCCTCTTTCTCTGTCAAATAAATAAATAAATAAAAATAAAATATTAAACAATAAAAATCAAGGGCTGGAGAAATGGCTTAGCAGTTAAGCGCTTGCCTGTGAAGCCTAAGGACCCCAGTTTGAGGCTTGTTTCGCCAGTACCCACATAAACCAGATACACATGGTGGCACATGCATCTGGAGATTGTTTGCAGTGGCTAGAGGCTCTGGCACACCCATTCTTTCTCTCCCTCTCCCTCCCTTTCTCTGTCTTTAATAAATAAATAAATAAATAAATATAAATAAAAATTAAGGGGCTGAAGAGATGGCTTAGCAGTTAAGGCACTTTCTTCCAAAGCCTATGATCTGGGTTCAATTCCCCAGTATCCACTTAAAGCCAGATGCACAAGTTGGTGTATGCACCTGGAGTTTGTTCCCATTCTCTCTCTGTCTCTTTTTCTCTTTCTCTCTCTGTGTATGCGAATAAATAAAAAAATTATATTTAAAAAAATATTTTATTTATTTGAGAGAGAGAGAGAGCAAAAGACAAAGATAGAGAGAATGGATGTGCTAGGGCTTCCAGCCACTGCAGACAGACTCCAGGCACAGGTGCTACTGTGCACTGGGGAATCAAGCTCCACAGGCAAGTGTCTTAACCACTAAGCCATCTCTTCACAACCCCCAAATTTCTTTAAATAAAATTTTTATTTTATTTATTTGAGAGAAAGAAAGAGGTGGGGGAGGGGGGAGAATGAGCATGCAAGGGCCTTCAGTCACTGTAAATGAACTCCAGATGTATGTGCCACCCTATGCATCTGGCTTACATAGGTCCTGGGGAATGGAACCTCAGTCCTTTGGCTTCCCAGGCAAATGCCTTAACTGCTAAGCCATCTCTCCAGCTTTTTTTTTTTTTTTGAGGTAGGCACTACCACGCCTAGTCTAATTTTGATTTTTTAAAAAATATTTTGAAGCCAGGCGTGGTGGTGCATGCCTTTAATCTGAGCACTTGAGAGGCAGAGACAAGAGGATTGCCATGAGTTTGAGGCCACCCTGAGACTACAGAGTGAATTCCAGGTCTACAGTGAGACTCTACCCTAAAAAAAAAGGCAGGGCGTTGTAGTGCACACCTTTAATCCCTGCACTCAGGAGGCAGAGGCAGGAGGATCACAGTGAGTTCAAGGCCACCCTGAGACTCCATAGTGAATTCCAGTTCAGCCTGGGCTTGAGTGAAACCCTACCTTGAAAAAAAAAAAAAAAAAAAAAAGAGGGCTGGAGATGTTTTTGGAGGCTCCTTACAAATAAATTTTTTGGGGGTGGGGTAAATTTTCGAGGTAGGGTCTTGCTCTAGCCCAGGCTGACCTGAAATTCACTATAGAGTCTCAGGTTGGCCTCAAACTCATGGCGATCCTCCTATCTCTGCCTCTTGAGTGCCGGGATTAAAGGTGTGCACCACCACGCCTGACGTGAAAAAACATTTTTGGCAGAAAGAATGTAAGAGCCAAAGGAAGGGTAAGACTCCTTACAAGTGCTCCTCCAGACACAAAATGGCCTGGATATCCATGACCTCGCACTGCCTGAAACTGCCTACATAAGACCATCATAATAGGAGGAAAATATGATGACATTAAAATTAAAAGAGAGACTGATTGTGAAGGGGAGAGGATATAATGGAGATTGGAGTTTCAAAAGGGAAAGTGGGGGAGGGAGGGAAGTACCATGGGAAACTGTCAGTAAAAAAAAAAAAAAATCAAAATTAGCCGGTGTTGTGTTACATGCCTTTAATCCCAGTGGGAGGAGAAGTAGGAAGATCACTGTGTGTTTAAGGCCACCCTGAGACTACAAGAGTGAATTCCAGGTCATCCTGGGCAAGAGGCTAGAGCAAGACCCTATCTCAAAAAAAAAAAAAAAAAAAAAAAAGAAAAAAAGAAAATCAAAATTAGGGGTAGGAGAGATGGCTCAGCAGTTAAAGGTGCCTGTTTGCAAATTCTGACAACCTGGGTTTAATTCCCCAATAGCCATGTAAAACCAGATGTACCAAGTGACACATGCATCTCAAGTTTGTTTGTAGTGGCAAGAGGCTCTGGCATGCCTATTCCTTCTCCTTCTCTCTCTCATTGCAAATAAATAAACATTAAAAAGGCAAAATTAAGGCTGAACAAATGCCTTTAAAATAAATTTAAACAGAAATTAAAGGGCCTCCAGGCAAACGAACTCCAAAATTGCAAGGTCCTGAACATGGTGGCACATGCCTTTAATCCCAGCAGTCAGGAGGCAGAGGCAGGAGGATCGCTGTGAATTCAAGGCCAGCCTGAGACTACATACTGACTTCCAGGTCAGCCTGGGCTAGAGCAAGACCCTAGCTCAAAAAAACAAAACAAAACAAAACAAGCTAACCCAAAAAGAAACAAAAAAGCAAAATTAAGCCTCGTGTGGTGGCACACACTTTTAATCCCAGTACTCAGGAGGCAGAGGTAGGAGGATCGCCATGTTTTGGAGGCCACCCTGAGACTACATAGTGAATTCCAGGTCAGCCTGCACTAGAACGAGACCTACCTTGAGCCCCTCCCAAAAAAAGCAAAATTAACATTCCTCAAAATAAATAAGTATTTCATGGTGCTGCATGCCTATAATTCCAGCACTGGGGAGGCAGAAGTAGGTGGATCACTGTGAGTTCAAGACTACCCTGAGACTACATAATGAATTCCAGGCTGGTCTGGATTAGAGAGAGAGAGAGAGAGACTCTACCTCAAAAAAACAAAATAATAATGATAATCTTATGTTCTCTAACAAGTTGCTATCTAATTGCAGTAGGTATTAAGCTGTCTAGATTCTCTGCATTTCCTTGATGATCTAAAGACCATTAGGAGCTGGGCATAGTGGCACACGCCTTTAATTTCAGAGGATTGCCATAAGTTCGAGACCAGCCTGAGACTACGTAGTGAATTCCAGGTCAGCCTAGGCTAGAGCAAAACCCTACCTTGAAAAACCAAAACCAAAACCAAACCAAAACAAACAAACAAACAAACAAACAAAACCACTAGGGGGCTTGAAAGATGGCTTAGTGCATAGTGGTTAAGGTGCTTGCTGCAAAGCCTACCTACCTGGGTTCCCTAATATCCCTAATATCCATCCATGTAAAGTCAGATGCACAAAGACTATTAGGTGTAAAGTGTGCTGGGCCACTTTCACCCCTGGATCTCTCAGCATAGGACCCATTGCCCTGTGGCCAGCTTCTACCCTGTGGTTCTACTTTGACAGGCTCAGACATGTGTGGCATTAGTAGGTGCTTACCTGAGCTAAGCCATGTCATGTGTTCTTCCCCAACTGGCATACTACCTTTGGTGATAGTTTAAAAGTGAAATGTTGCCTATAGCCCCACATGTTTTGAATACTTATTTATTTGACAGAGAGAATGTGCATGCACCAGGGCCTCCTGCAGCTGCAAAACGTTTTGAACATTCAGTTATTTATTTGAGAGAGAGAAAGGGCATGCATCAGAGCCTGCCTCATGTATTTTGACTAGTTGGTCCCAGCTGTTGGCAATTTGGGAGGTAGAGCCTGGCTGGAAAAGATTTTTCTGGGAGTGGGCCTAGGGATATGCTAGCCAGTTCCTCTTGCCAGTAGGAGCTCAGCTCTTGCTGCTTTCTGCTAGTTGCTGTGGCAAGGTGGGATGCCCACTTTCTGATTCCTGCCCTATTGCTTTTCCCTATCATGATGAAGACAAAAATAAGCCCTTTCCTCCCATCAGCTGCTTTTGGGTAGATATTTTGTCCCAGCAATATGAAGATAAACTCAACCTTCAACAGAATATACATTGTATATTTTATTTTTTTGTTTGTTTTTTTGAAGTAGGGTCTACTGGCCTTGAACTCACAGCAATCCTCCCACCTCTGCCTCCTGAGTTCTGGGATTAAAGGCATGTACCATCACACCCAGCTCATTGTATATTCTAGAGCAGGCTTTTTTTTTTAATGTGGGTAAAAGTTTCATTTTGGCTTACAGACTTGAGGGGAAGCTCCATGATGGCAGGGGAAAATGATGACATGAGCAGAGGGTGGACATCACTTCCTGGCCAACATCAGGTGGACAATAGCAACAGGAGAATGTGCCAAACACTGGCATGGGAAAGCTGGCTATAACACCCATAAGCCCACCCCCAACAATACACTGCCTCCAAGAGGTGTTAATTCCCAAATCTCCATCAGCTGAGATCCTAGCATTCAGAATACCTGTTTATGGGGGCACCTGAATCAAACCACCACATTCTGCCCCTGGCCCCCATAAACTTGATAATCATCCATGATATAAATGCAGTGCATTCAGTCCAACTTAAAAAAGTTTTAAAAACGTTTTTATTTATTTATTTATTTGAGAGAGAGAGAGAAGCAGAGAGAGAGAGAGAGAGAGAGAGAGAATGGATGTGCAAGGTCCTCCAGCTGCTGTAAACAAACCCCAGAAGCATGTGCCACCTTGCACACCTGGCTTACATGGGTCCTGGGGAATCGAACCTAGGTCCTTTGGCTTTGTAGGCAAGGGCCTTAACCACTAAGCATCTCCCTAGCCCTTAAAATGTTGTTTTTAATTTTAATTTTTTTATTGACAACTTCCTTAATTTTATTTACTTCCCTTTTCAGTCCAACAAGAATAGTTTTATTATTTTTCTTTGGGGAGGTGTTTGAGAGAGTCTCACTCTAGCCCAGACTGAGCTAGAATTCACTCTGTATTCTCAGAGTGGCCTCGAACTCAAAGTGATCCTACTACCTCTGCCTCCAGAGTGCTGGTATTAAAGGCATGTGCCACCATACCCAGCTTTTTGTTTTTATCAATTCTAATGATATTCAAACATCCCCACAATCCAAAGTCTTTAACTGAGCCATAATACCAAAAAAAAAAAAAAAATCCCCCAAAACCCATAATGGCTCATAGTAAACACGCTGCAAAAGATGGCATTGGGCATAGCAAAGAAATAGTCAACCAATGCAAGATTTAAACAGGGCAAACATCAAACTCTGTAGCAGCAAGTCCAACAACTCCAGTCATTGTCAAATCTCCAAGTCCGATAATTCTTTTTGTTTTGTTTTGTTTTTGTTTTTTTTTCGAGGTAGGGTTTCACTGTAGCCCAGGCTGAACTGGAATTCACTATGTAGTCTCACGGTGGCCTTGAACTCACAGCAATCCTTCTACCTCTGCCTCCCGAGTGCTGGGATTAAAGGCGTGCACCACCACGCCCGGCTCAAGTCTGATAATTCTAACCAGCAACAAGTCTCTGGAGTTCCATTTCCACCCCTCCAGCTAGGCTACTCACACTTCTGGAAAATTTCATCAAGGCCAGCAGCTATCCTTGTGTTGCAGAGAGCTTCCGGTTCGCTGAGATGAACTTCCAGACCAGGCACAGTTATGGAGGAAGGGATATTATTTATTGAAGCTTACAGATCCAGGGGAAGTTCCATAATGGCAGAAGAAGCAACCTCCTCTCACAAGGCCAAGCAGAGAGAGCAAAGGCCCCAGCCACACAGCATACAAAGCAAAACTACAGCCAAAAGGTCACACAGCACACTTCAGGAACTCCTGCTAGACACATTTGCATATCTTTACAATGGAATCTCAAAACCATCACCACACCTTAAGACCAGCCTCAGTGACCTTGCCTCTAGCAAGGTGATTGAAGATGCAAACTATAAAGTAATAAAACATTGAATATATTGGGGGACATATATTCAAACTACCACATTCCGCCCTGGCCCCCAATATATTTAGCTCCTGGCCCCCAATAGATTTATAACTATCACACATTGTAAATTGTACTCAGTCCAATTTCAAAGGTTCTCACAGTCTTGATCAACTTAAGATAGTGAGTCCTGTAAAATCAAACAAGTTAAATACTTTCAACATGTAAAGGCACAGAGTAAACATTTTTAACTGGTAAAAAGCAAAGAGAGACTAGAATAATGCAAACTCAACTATCATCAGCCGTCATCAAACTTCTGCAGTTCAAGTTCAATATAACCAGAGACTGACAGTCTCCAGTTTTCCAATTCCGCCCCTCCAGCTGGGCAGAGTCGCCAGGGAAAACTTTCATCCCATGCCAACACTGCACTCCATGGTAGCCCTTTTGCACAGTCCTGGAATATCCAAAACATCTTCAGGTCTCCATGCAAACCACGGTGCATCTTCCAAAGGCTCTTGCAGCCTATTCCTGAGGGTCTTCATGCCCTGCCTCATGCTGCATCTCAGCAGTGGCTCCTGGAACCGTGTGCAATTCATGACCACTCCATGCATTTTTCATGCTTCCAAAAAAATACCAGGTGTGCAGGACACAGCCATATTCTTAATCCAGGCACAAAATAAACCATAGCCTTGAAAAGCAGGTTCCTTCTCCAGTCAACTCTATCCAAAGACTTTGCATTTCTAACAGTCTTTCCTCAGGCATCCTCTCCATTGTTTTAATGTAAATCAAGTCAGGCCACCTTCCTTCCACCTTCCTTAAGATTGCTAATGTGTTGACAATAGCACCTAAACCAGCCTCAATGCCTCTACTTTTACCTTGCTTCAGGTTTTCCAACTTAAAATCTTAAAATCTCAGTCCGATACCTTTAGCCAAGCACATCAGTCCATTACAAATTTAACTTGATCAAACTTTCTGGGCCTGGAGAGTGGAAGCCATCCCTTATGCCAGTAGCCCAGTTCCAACAAAGTCCTCTGCAGTCTTTCCTTCCCTTAGAAAGCTTATAAGCCAAGCCTCCAAGTTCAATACTATCTGCACTTAGCATTCTCAAACTCTCATCAGAATAGTCCATAAAACTTGGCTTACCACTCCAGAAGGCATCTTCAGTTGCAAGCACCAAGTCCATGCCCATTCCTCCAAAACAAAGGTTCCAAAAGACGAATATCCACACGGTCAGGTTCATCTCACCCCACACTCCTCGGTACCACTTTACTGTTGCAGAGAGCTTCCGGTTCGCTGAGATGAACTTCCAGACCAGGCACAGTTATGGAGGAAGGGATATTATTTATTGAAGCTTACAGATCCAGGGGAAGTTCCATAATGGCAGAAGAAGCAACCTCCTCTCACAAGGCCAAGCAGAGAGAGCAAAGGCCCCAGCCACACAGCATACAAAGCAAAACTACAGCCAAAAGGTCACACAGCACACTTCAGGAACTCCTGCTAGACACATTTGCATATCTTTACAATGGAATCTCAAACCATCACCACACCTTAAGACCGGCCCCCAGTGACCTTGCCTCTAGGAAGGTGATTGAAGATGCAAACTATAAAGTAATAAAACATTGAATATATTGGGGGACATATATTCAAACTACCACACCTTGGCAGCCATCTCATGGTCCTGGCATCTCCACTGGGTCTCCACTGCAATCCACAGTACATCCTCATGGCTCCATTGGGTCTCCATGCAGACAAACAGCAAACCTGCTTCACACTGCCCATGGCCATTTCCAAAACAAAAGACCATGTTGCAAATTCAATGACCCTCTCTTTCCTGAATTTCTATACTCTATAATACCAGGTGGGGTGCCTATTAATCCAGGGGGGAATAAAGCAGACTTTGAAAAACAGGACATTCCTTCAATATCAGGACACTTCAAAAAACTGCCTTCTTTCTGTTGTCACAAGGCAGTGTGACAAGGTTGGCCCAATCTCAATGGTTATAATCTCTCATATAATTGCAGCTGAATAGGCAGAAGTTTTGGTCCAAAGATTTCTTTCTGTGCCATATCCCTCTACTCGCACCAGTCCATTTCTATGCAAAGCAACCCTGCACAAATTCTCAGAACACAGGCATAACAGCAAGCCTCTCACACAAACTACTTCTAGCCCAGTCCAAGCAAAGCTGTTTTCCACCTTCATAAGCCAAACCTCACAGTCCATAGTAATTACTGCATTCAGGTCTTTCAACTCTGACCAGAATAGTCCATCAAGCTATACTTATAGCACTGCAAGACATCTCTTAGGGCAAGATTTCAAGTCCGTCCATATTCCTCTTAAAAATCAACTCCAGGGCTGGAGAGATGGCTTAGTGGCTAAGGCATTTGCCTGCAAAGCCAAAGGATCCTGGTTCAATTCTCTAGGACCCACGTAAGCCAGCTGCACAAGGAGGTGCATGCATTTGGAGTTCGTTTGCAGGAGCTGGAGGCCCTGGTATGCCCATGCTCACTCTCTTTCTCTCCCCTCTCTCTCTCTCTCTGTCTCTCTCGCTCTCCCTCTTTCTCTCAAATAAATAAAATATATTTTAAAAATCAACTCCAAAAGGCCAAAGCCACAGTCAGGTGTCTAGCAGCAAACCCACTCCTTGGTACCAACTATGTTGTTGCAGTCAAATTTGCTTTGCTGGCAGAAATCACCCAACCAAGAGCAGCTTGTGGGAAATAAGGTTTAGTTTGGCTTACAGACTCAAGGGGAAGCTCCATGATGTCAGGAAAATGATGGAATGAGCAGAGGGTGGACATCAACCTCTGGCCAACATAAAGTGGGCAATAGCAAAAGAAGTGTGCCCTAGAGCAGGCTTTTTATTGCATATGTGTGTGGTATGTGTACATTTATATATGTATTCTTGTGTGTTTGGGCGCATATGTGTGCACATGTGTGTGGAGGTCAAAGTCAACATTAAGTGTGGTGGTTTGATTATAAGATGTGCCCCCATAGCTTCATCTTAAAAAAATTGTTTTGTAATTTTTGTTTGTTTTATTTTCTTTCTCTCTCTCTCCCTCTCTCTCTTTCCCAAGGTAAGGCCTCATTCTAGCCAAGTCTGACCTGGAACTCACAACGGATCTTCCTACCTCTGCCTCCCAAATGCTAGGATTAAAGGCTTGTGCCACCACACCTGGCTCTTTTTTTTTTTTTTTAAGTATTTATTTATTTGCAAGGAGAGAAAGAAAAGAGAGAGAGAAAGAGAGAGAATGGGAGTGCTAGGGCTTTCTGCCACTATGAACTCCAGATGCATGCACTGTCTTGTGCATCTGGCTTTATGTGGGAACTGGGAAATTGAACCATTGGCCAGCATGCTTTGCATGAAAGCATGCAAGTGCCTTTAACTGCTGAGCCATTGTCCAGCCCCCACCAGCTCACTCTTGTTGCTTCCTCTCTTCCTAATGTAACAAGATGTGACACTGGCTGTCTGTTCTTGTCTTGGTTTTCCATCATAATTAAATTTCTCCTTGAAATCATAAGCTGAAATAAGCCCTTTCTTCCTAAAAGCTGATTTTTGGTTGAGTGCTTTGTTCCAGCAATGAAAAGGTAGCCGCTACATTGGGAATAGTCCTCAACTGAGCCCCGTCTTATTTTTTGAGACAGAGTCACACTGAATCAGGAGCTCACTGATTAGAATGGCTGACCAGCAAGCCCCTGGGATCCTTCTGTCTCCACCTCTACTGCTCTGGGATTACATGTGCAGTTGTTACATGGGTGCCTGGGATCTCAACTCAGGTCCTCATGCTTGTGGGCCATTCACTTTACCTACTGAGCCATCTCCCAAGCTTCTAGAGCGAGTTTTGGGGGCCTGGGCATAATGTAAGGCTAGAGAGGATGGAAGTCATCAATTAAAATCCTGCTTTGTACACAGAAATTCTCTGGCATACATTCTGAAAATACCTAGTATGTTCCAACTGATATTAAAGGGAGGAGGGATTTGTGAGCCAGCCACAACCAGTGTTAGCATTACACTGATATGGGCCCTCCTGCCAGGAGCTATTGGAAGACAGTGACCTGATGTAATAGAACACACGATTACTTTAGCATCAAACAGAATTACGTTCTGCTACTATCTTGCTGGGTGACCTTGAGAAAGTTATTCAACCTCTCAAAGTCTTAATTTCTTCAACTGCTCTAAGAGATAATGTCCATGTCACAAGTTTGATTTGAGGTCTAAATCTGCTGTTCAATGTAAAGCTCTAAATCTAGTATATAAAAATAGACTATTTCCTGAATGACTGTTGTCTGGCTGGTCATGTGTAAGTGCTTTATAAGCAACGCATGAGCTCACATGACCCTGTGAGTTGTGTACATTCATTGTCTGTGCTTTACAGATGTAAAGACTGGAGATTGGAGCGCTCGAGTAACTTGCCCAAGGTCCCAGAGCTATTAAATGGCAGGGAAGGGATTTTAGACCTGGGCATTTAGGCTCCAGCTCCCAAGTACTGTTCTACGAAACCACAGTGCCATATGGAGTGGGGCTGAATAATGAATAGCTATTATTCTGGTCATTGTAATTTAGCCTTAAGTGCTTTTGATATCCATGATGCTAAGTGTTAATTATTAGTGTATTTGGATGCAACATTTATCCTTTTTGTTCCTATTTTTTCCACAGCCATGGCAACAAAGGGCCTGTGTTCTCTATAGCAGAGTGTCCTGCCTTTGTCCCATCCAGCCCGGTGCATCAGTCTCTGCAAACAACAAAAGATGTGGCCACCCAGCTGCCTGTCCCTGCCCCCACCGGAGCACTCATAGAGGCTGAGGCCCTTTTGAGCAGCAGACAGGTACAGCTCAGCAGAGCAAGAGCAGGGCTCACGGGTGAGGTCATGCTTAATAAACCTGATTAATTTCTTTGAGCAGCAGCCATGCAAGAGGACAGGGGTGAAACAAGAGACAGTAATTCATCCTGATTTCAAGGAGCAGGAGTACAGCTAAAAGCAGCAGTGGTTTTGTGAAAGGTGCTGCCAGGACCTGGGGAGTCTGGTGGGGCCCAATCATGGGAGTGGCAAGAAAGCTCAGTAAAGGGGGATGTTTGCTCATGGTCACTCAAGTGAAGAGGTAACCCTGAGCAGCGACAGACAGACTCCCAGAGCCACTGAGCCGAGGCACAAATCTGACCTGGATACTTTCCTGCTTGAATTGCTTGCAGTGGTTTTTGATGACCTAAATCAGATAATAGTGTAGACAATAATAACTGCAGTAATTTGATATTTACTACTTATAGAATGCTTCATATAAAGAAGGAAACTGAGGCAGAGAGCTTCAAAAACCTACCCAAAGTCACAGTTACCAATAAGTGCACATGGGGACTCCAGCTTAGTCTGCTTCACAAGCTCACCAGCTCTGGTTTGAGTGTGTCTACAGCTGCGTTTGATGCTGTAACTTTCCCATTAGACACAGCCCCTCTATAGCACAAGCCATAACTGATTCAATCTTCCAGTAGAGCTGAGGCCTGAAGCTACTGGGTCCTCTATGCTTCTTCCTCTGAATATTCTCTGGGCTCATCTACACTTCAGCTTCTAATCTCGCCTCCTGGAGGAAGACTTCTAGAGAAAGTACATGTCTCCCTCCCTCCCTTGTATTCACCCCAGATATTAGTTTGAGCCTTGTGTATTTGTTCCATCCTTGCACCCAGTGAAGCTAAGTAGGACTGTCTTAGTCACAATGTGTTGCTTTAATACCGTAGATTGTCTTAAATCACAAAGATTCATCTTTCAGAGTCCTGGAGGCTGGGGAGTTCAAGATCAAAGTACTTAAGCCAGGCGTGGTGGCGCACGCCTTTAATCCCAGCACTCGGGAGGCAGAGGTAGGAGGATTGCTGAGAGTTCGAGGCCACCCTGAGACTACATAGTTAATTCCAGGTCAGCCTGGACCAGAGTGAGACCCTACCTTGAAAAACCAAAAAAAAAAAAAAAAAAAAAAAAAAAAAAAAAAAAAAAAGGATCAAAGTACTTGAAGATTTATTGGCTAGTGAGGTCCTGCTTCCTGATTCAGAGAAGGCTCTCTTCCTGTTGGGACCTCATGTGTCAGGGAGCTCTGGGGTCTCTTTGCTAAGGGCACTAATCCAGTTGATGAGGGCCCTATCCTTTGTCTCCCAAAAGCTCCATCTCCTGATCCCTTCATCTGGGTGGTTAGGATTTCAGCATATGAATTTTGCTGTATCTATCAGTTATTTTCTCATTGCTGGGACAAAAATACCTGACCAGCACTAGCTTAGGGAAAGAAAAGGCTTATTTTTAGCTTATACTTTGGAGGGAAAGTCCATTATGGTGGGGAAAGCATGGCAAGAGCAGGAAGCCGGAGTCATCACCACATGAGCAGGAAAGAAGTATAGAGTGAAGAATGCTGAAGGCAGAGCTAGCTCTCTGCTTTTAAAACAGAGAGACAAAGACAGAGAGATAGAGCCAGAAACAGAGAAAGAGTGAGGATGAGAAAGCCAGGGCAAACAAATTCCAGATGCATGCACCACATTGTGTTTCTAGGTTTATGTGGGTGTTGGGGAATTGAACATGGACTATCAGACTTTGCAAGCAACCTTAACTGCTGTTCCATTTCCTAAGTCCCTCTCTCTCTCTCTCTCTCTCTCTTTTTTTTTTTTTTTTTTTGGTTTTTTGAGGTAGGGTTTCACTTTAGTCCAAGCTGACCTGGAATTCGCTATGTAGTCTCAATGTAGTCTCAAACTCATGGTGATCCTCCTACCTCTGCCTCCCAAGTGCTGGGAGTAAAGGCGTGTGCCACCATGCCTGGCCTCTCTCTCTTTTCAAGGTAGAGTCTCACTCTAGCCCAGGCTGACCTAGAATTCACTGTGTAGTCTCAGGCTGGCCTTGAACCCACCGTGATCTACTTCTGCTTCCAGAGTGCTAGGTCTAAAGGTATACACCACTATATCTGGCCAATTTTCCATTTTATTTTTTTTAATTTTTATTTATTTATTTATTACAGTGAGAGAGAGAGAGAGAGAGAGAGAGAATGAGAATGGGCGTGCCAGGGCTTCTATCCACTGCAAACAAACTCCAGACGCATGCGCCATTATGTGCATCTGGCTTACATGGGACCTGGAGAATCGAACCTGTGTCCTTAGGCTTGGCAGGCATGTGCCTTAACTGCTAAGCCATCTCTCCAGCCCCAGTTTTCTGTTTTTAAAAAACTGATTTATTGGGCCAGACATGTTTGTGTACACCTTTAATCCCAGCACTTGGGAGGCAGAGGTAGGAGGATCACCATGAGTTCGAGGCCACCCTGAGACTACATAGTGAATTCCAGGTCAGCCTGAGCTAGAGTGACACCCTACCTCGAAAAACCAAAAAACAAACAAAAAAACCTGATTTATTTGTGTGTATATGGGTGTGTGTACCATGGAGTGCGTGTGGAGGTCAGAGGACAATTGTGTTTGTAAGCCACCTTCCTTGAGACAAGGTCTCTTTTTGCTGCTGCATATGAACTGCCAGACTATAAACGAATGTCAGACTAGCTGGCCTGTGAGCTTTGGATACAATTGGCTCTGCCTCCCATTGTCATAGGTGCTTTGGGATCATAGATGCACGAGCGACTTTGCATCTGGATTTTTGCAGGTACTGGGGAATTGATCCCCGGCCTCAAGCACCTTTAACCACCAAACTATCCCAGCCTTTTCCTTTTCCTCCTAAGCTTTGTCCTTAAAAAAAAAAAAAATCTTAAACCAGGCATGGTGGCTCACGTCTTTAATCCCAGCACTCGGGAAGCAGACGTAGGAGGATCAAGGTGAGTTCAAGGCCACCCTGAGACTACATAGTTAATTCCAGGTCAGCCTGAGCTAGAGAGAGAGAGACCCTACTTCGAAAAACCAAAAAAAAGGGCTGGGCGTAGTGGCGCATGCCTTTAATCTCAGCACTCTGGGGGTGGGGGGAGGGGGACCGAGGTAGCAGGATCGCCATGAGTTCAAGGCCAGCCTGAAACTACATAGTGAATTCCAGGTCAGCCTGAGCTAGAATGAACCCTACCTGGAAACCAACCCCGCCCCCCACCCCTGGGGGGGGGGAAAAACTCTTAGCTGGGTGTGGTGGCACATGCCTTTAATCCCAGCACTCAGAAGGCAGAGGTAGGTAGGAGGATGTGGTGAGTTTGGGGCCACTCTGAGGTTACATAGTGAATTCCAGGTCAGCCTGGGCTAGAGCCAGACCCTACCTTAACCCCCCCCCCCCCCAAAATCGTTTCCAGCTCAGTTCCAGCTTGATTTCTCAGTGTCCTGCAATCAAAGCATGTGGTGTTGTCAGCAATAGGGTCTTACCATCTAGTTTTTGTGGGCAACCAAGAACACTGGCAATGGTCTGTATTGTTTGGGAAGCTTGAGGTATCCTATCTAAGACAAACCTCCTAAATTTGTTATTTTACAGATCCAGACTTTAAGGAAATTAAGTTTGAATTTTTTTTCAAGGTAGGGTCTTTACTCTAGCCTGGGCTGACCTGGAAATCACTGTATAGTCTCAAGGTGGCCTTGAACTCTTGGCAATCCTCCTACCTCTGCCTCCTGAGTGCTGGGATTAAAGGTGTGTACCACCACACCTGACTTAAATTTTTTTTTTTTTTTTTTTGAGGTAGGATTTCACTCTAGCCCAGGCTGATCCTGGAATTCTGCCTGTAGTCCCAGGCTGGCCTTAAACTCACAGTGATCCTCACACCTCTGCCTGGGTGCTGGGATTAAAGATGTGTGCCACCACACCTAGCAAAGTTTTTTTTTTTTTTTTTTTTTTTTTTTTTTTTTAGTTAAGAAAGGTAGTTATTTAAAGGTTGCTGCCTCTCTGTCTTTGTCATGTCGGTGGGATTCCCTCACTCCTTCACAGAAGCAGAGAGAATTTTCATGGGGGAGGGGGGCTTGACCTTATAAGATGCAACATCTTCTATTTCCTATTATAATCCAGCATAGAATCAATGGGCGTGCATACACACACACACACACACACACACACACACAGCAGGTGGCCCGACAGTATTTGTTGAGTAAATGAGTGAATCAGTCTGTATTCATCATACTCATTCAGATGTTAAATGCTAATCCAGTTGCCTAAATGGGCATGAAGGTAGATCTATACTATTTGGCAGAGACAGGGAAAGTTTGATTTATGTAGCATCAATCCAACAAGTATAGCAAACTATCATGTTATTGTTCTTTTTTTAATTGACAACTTCTTTATTTATTTATTTATTATTATTTTTTAATTGATAACTTCTTTAATTGTAGACAATATCCCATGGTACTTCCCTCCCTCCCTCCACTTTCCCTTTTGAAACTTCACTCTCCATCCTATCCCCTCCTCCTCTCAATCAGTCTCTCTTTTGAGTTTGATGTCATGATCTTTTCCTCCTATTATGATGGTCTTGTGTAGGGAGTGTCAGGCACCATGAGGTCATGGATATCCAGGCCATTTTGTGCCTGGAGGAACACGTTGTAAGGAGTCCTACTCTTCCTTTGGCTCTTACATTCTTTCCGCCCCCTCTTCCGCAATGGACCCTGAGCCTTGGAAGGTGTGTTTGAGATGTTTCAGTGCTGAGCACTCCTTTGTCACTTCTTCTCAGCACCATGGTGCCTTCTGAGTCATCCCAAGGTTGCCACCACCTGAAAAGAGAAGCTTCTCTAACCAAAAGTGAGAGTAGCATTAATATATGGGTGTGGACATTAAGAGAAGTGCTTACCGGGCAGTTTGGTGAGCATTGTATATATATTTAGCATGATCCAACAGACGTTACACCCCTAGGGCTCATGACTACCCCTGCCATAGGTTTTCAGTATCAGGGATGTATTGCTTCCCATGGAGCGGGCCTCCATTCTACTTAGAGAGAGGTAGGTTTCCCCCCATAACAGACATGCCACTATTGCACCCACTAGCTCATTTGGCCTGGCTGGCCAAACTTAAAACTTGCAGTGTTCACTGTTGAGTATCTTCACTGGTGTTTTCTCTCTCTCCCATTGAACTGCATGCAACATAGCTTTTTCCAACTTTCTGTCAACTGGCCCACATGGAGGAGGCTTTTAGCTCAGCTCCAGCAGGATTTCTCAGTGACCTTGCAGCCCTTGTATGTGGAGTCTTCAGCAATAGGGTCTTACCATCTATTCCTGGTGGGAAACCAAGGGCCTCAGCAATGGCCTATAAAGTTTTGGGGGTATCTGTGACCTCCCCAGCCAACAACTCACTGGAAGGTAACCCATCCCTGGCACTAAAAATTTTCTAGTAACAATCTATGGCTTCTGAGTGTTCCATTGTCTAGAAAAGTAGGTTTCCATATGACTTATTTATATCCTCTTAGATTTTGATTAGCCCTCCCTCCACCTTTCCTTTACTCAATCTCTTCCCTTGACCTCACTTAGGCCTTTTCACCCCCATTAATCTGTTCTTCTACTTACATATATACAATACTATCCTATTAAGCCCCCCTCCCTCCCTTTCTATTCCCTTTATATCCCCTTTCTAGCTTATTGGCTTCTGCTACTAAGTTTTATTTTTACTTACATAGAAGTCCAATCATTTGTAGCTAGGATCCACATATGAGAGAGAACATGTGACATTTGGCCTGGGTCATGTTATTGTTTGTTTGTGCATGTTTACACTTTCTTCACAAAATATTAAAATATTTTAGCTGGGCATGGTGGTGCACACCTTTAATCCCAGCACTTGGGAGGCAGAGGGAGGAGGATCACCCTGAGACTACATAGTGAGTTCCAGGTAAGCCTGAGCTAGAGTGAGACCCTATGTCAAAAAAACAATATATACATTTGTCTTGCAATGGAGTGGCCAGTTATAAGTGTGGCTTATTCTGTAGGCTGACTCACTAGACATCTGTTCTTGTCTCATTATTTGTCTTTCTGGTATGCTGAGTCAAAAAAATTTAGAGCATTATTTTCAAGACTCCTTTCCTGCTAGATCAAATACAATCACATTGGACCTGAAAATGAACTGAGTTAAGGGTGAAGGAGGACTGGAGAGATGGCTCAGTGGTTAAAGCACTTGTTTGCAAAGCCTAATGACCTAGGTGTGATTTCCCAGTGCCTACATAAAGCCAGATGCACAAAGTGGCACATGGGCCTAGAGATTGTATGCAGTGGCTGGAGACCCTAGTGTGCCTATTCTCTCTATGTGTCTCTCTCTGCTTGCAAATAAATAAATAAAAATATTAAAAAAAAAACAAAAGAGTGGGCTGGAGAGATGGCTTAGTGGTTTACACATTTGCCTGCCAAGCCAAAGGATCCAGGTTCAATTCCCCAGGACACATGTAAGCCAGATGCACAAGGTAGTACATGTCTTTGTGGTATGAATTTGTGTTCAGTGGCTGGAGGCCCTGGAATGCCTATTCTCTGTCTCTATCTCCCTCTTTCTTTCTCAAATAAATACATAAAAATAAAATATTTTTTAAAAGAGTAAGGAAGTCCTGGTCTGTGGTCCCTGCATCAGATGGTGTGCAGGCAGGCATGGCATGGAGTGATTAGACCAGATCCCTGCTTCCCAGATCCTCCCAGCTTCCTGGTCCATGTTCCCTGTGCCAGACAGTGTGCAGGCAGGCACAGCGTGGAGTGAGTAGGCCAGACCCCTGTTTCCCTGCTCCTCCCAGCTCCCTGGCCCTGGTGCACCTGTGGGTGTGGAGTGATTTTAGGTCAGACCCCTGTTCCCTGGCTCCTCCCAGTTCCCTGGTCCTAGTAGGTCCTATTGTGCCTTGTTTGGGGAGGCCTGGTCCCTGTATGGGCTGTGGAACCAGGCCTTTTGCTCTGGTATCCTGATTGGCCACTAGACACCAACATCTCTCTTCACCTGAGTTAGAGGGTACACAAGCCAAAGGACCAAAACTTGCTTCCTCCTCAATAAAATAAAGAGTCTCCCTAAAATGTATAGACAGCAATGCAAAAAAGCCAACAAAAGTCAGAAAACTGAGAGATCTCCACTAAGGATGCCTAGTCTTACAATGGAAGCCACCAATGAAATCGTAAGATATTCATTCCCAAACCGAAAACACAGCAAACTCTGATCAAAAGACTTGCTGAAGTGGAAGCACACCATCAAAGAACCAACAATTGTATCAATGAAATTGAACAGAATCATCTCTTACAGCATTCAGCTTTTGACAGCAAGCTTAATGTGATTGAAGAAAAAGTTAGACCTCAAAAGAGATATGAACAAATTGAAGGTGAGTCAAGAAATGGAAGAGCTCAACAACTGGTTGATTAAGCTTAATGAAGACTTGATCAAATGCAAGAATGAATGCCAGGAAGCATCAAGAAAATCAGAACTCAAACTAAAACCGTACCTCAAAAAAAAGATGGTCACGATGCAAAATGAAACAACAGAAAACAAAAATCAAACAGCGCATTTTAAAACCTCTCAAGAATCCCTCACCAACAACGTTACTTATGTGGAAGACAGAACCTCTGACCTGAAGACAATCAAGTGAACAGAATACAAGAGAAGTGTGGGATACCCTAAAATGACCAAACATCCAGATCATGGGTATACTGGAAGGATAGGACATCCAAGCCAGAGGCATAGAGACCATATTCAACAAAATTATTGAAGAAAATTGTCCCAATCTCTCAAAAGAGAGGCCCATCCAGATACAAGAAGCCCACAGAACACCAAACAGACAGGACCAAAGAAAAAACTCTCCAAGGCACATCATAGTTAAAACTCTTAACAATGAAAACAAAGAGAGAGTGTTAAAAGCATCAAGACAAAAACAACTCACAACATAGAAAAGCAAGCCCATCAGAATTATGTCAGATTTCTCAGTGGAAATCTTGGGTTGGCTTCCAACCCAAGTTACTCTACCCAGAAAAAATATCCCTCATAATAGATGGTAAAAGGAAAACTTTCCATGAAAAAAGTCAACTCTATGATTATATTAACACAAAGCCAAACCTACAGCAAATACTTGAGGGAATACTCCACACAGAACAGTCAAATAACCAATCTCAAGAGCCAACAAGATCATAATAACCAAAAATAGTCCAGGTGCAACATAGTACAAAACACAAGAGAGAACCAAACCCCATAAAGCACCTCATCATGTCAGGAATTAATTCAAATTGCACAGTAATAACCTTAAATATTAATGCTCTTAACTCACACATCAAAAGACACAAGTTAGGGCTGGAGAGATGGCTTAGCGGTTAAGGCACCTGCCTGCTAAGCCTAAGAACCCAGTTCCAATCTCCAGGTCCCACGTTTAGCCAGATGCAAAGTGACACAAGGGTGCAATGCCGCACTTGACCACAAGGGGGCACACGCATCTGTATTTTGTTCACAGCAGCTGAGAGACTGCTGGTGCGCCCATTCTCTATCTGTCTCCCTCTCTCTCTGTCTGTCTCTCTCCAAAAATTAAAAATTAAAATTAAAAAAGATACAAGTTATCAGTGTCAACCAAAAAAACAGGACCCTTCTATCTGATGTCTTCAAGAAACCTACCTCACCACTAAAGATAGACACCTCCTCATGGTGAAAGGATGGAAAATGATACTCCAATCAAATGGAAATAAAAAACAAGCAGGTGTTGCTGTATTAATATCTGATAAAATAGACTTCAAATCAAAAGTAAACAAAAAGGACAAAGAAAACCACTTCTTACTCATCAAGGGAGTGATCCAACATGAGCACATCACAATTATAAATACACATGTGCCAAACACAATTGCACCACAGTTTATAAAACAAAATCTACTTGACAATAAAACAGAAATAAACACCAACATCATCATAGTTGGAGACTTCAATACTCCACCATCATGAACAGACAGATCATCTAAGCAGAAAATCAACAGGGAAATAATAGAGCTCAACATCATATATCAATTAGACCTAACAGACCCCAACTCTACAGAATATGCATTCTTCTCAGAAGCCCATGGAACCTTCTGCAACACAGACCATATATTAAGCCATAAAGTATGCCTCCATAAAGTGAAGAAAATTGAAGTAACTTCCTACATCATGTCAGATCACAATGCTTTAAAGCTAGAAATTAATAACAAGAGACACATCAAGAACTCCACCAGCTCCTGTAGATTAAATAAAACACTTTTAAACAACGAATGGGTCATGGAACAAATCAAATAACAACTTGTAAAATTCCTAGAATTGAATGATAATGAAAACACAACTTACCAAAACTTATGGGCCACAATGAAGGCTGTCCTGAAGGAAAATTCATAGCATTAAATGCCTTCATAACAAGGACAGAAAGGACTCAAATTAATAACCTAACTGTCCACCTAAAGGCACTGGAAAAACAAGAAGAATCCAACCCCAGGAGCTCTGGATGGAAAGAAATAATCAATTAGAGCAGAAATTAATGAATTGGAAACTAAGAAAATAATAAAATAATCGATGAAACAAAGAGCTGGTTCTTTGAAAAAATAAACAAGATTGACAAACCCCTGGCCAATTTGATCAAGCAAAAAAAAAAAAAAAATCTCAAATTAACAAAATCAGAAATGAAAAAGGAGAGATCACAACAGACATCAATGAAATTGGAAGAATTATCAGCGCATACTTCCAAAACCTGTACCTTACAAAAATGAAAGATCTGGAGGAACTGAATGAATTCCTAGACACATACCATTTAACAAAACTAAACCCAGAGCAGATTATTCTCCTAAACAAACGTATCACATCCATGGAGATTGAAAGGTAATCAAAAATCTCCCCCAAAAGAAAAGTCCAGGACAGGATGGCTTCTCAGCCGAATTCTATCAAACCTTCATTGAAGAACTAAAACCAATTTTTTTTTTAAAAATTTTTTGAGGTAGGGTCTCACTCTAGCTCAGGATGACCTGGAATTGACTATGTAGTCTCAGGGTGGCCTCCAACTCATGGCAATATTCCTACCTCTGCCTCCCAAGTGCTGGAATTAAAGGCATGCACTACCACACCCAGTTTGAAACCAATTTTTCTCAACCTGTTTTGCATAATTGGAGACCAGGGAATCCTCCCCAAGTCCTCTTATGAAGCTAACATCACCCTAATACCAAAACCAGACAGAGATGCAACAAGAAAAGAAAACTATAGGCCCATTTCCCTGATGAACTTAGATGCAAAAATCCTGAACAAAATCCTTGCAAACCAAATTCAACAACACATCAAAAACATTATCCACCTTGACCAAGTAGGCTTCATCCCAGAGATGCAGGGATGGTTCAACATAAGGAAATTGGTCAACATAATATACCACATAAATAAACTTAACCATAAGAACCACATGATCATCTCAATTGATGCAGAAAAGGCCTTTGACAAAATACAACACTTCATGATCAAAATCCTGGAAAGAATAGGCATGGAGGGTTTATATCTCAACACAATAAAGGTTATATCTAAAGCACCTAAAGCCCAAATAATACTCAATGGGGAAAGACCCAAGGAGTTCCCACTGAGATCAGTAACAAAACAGGGGTGTCCACTCTCACCACTGCTTTTCAACATAGTACTAGAAGTACTAGCATAAGCAATAAGACAGGAGAAAGAAATAAAAGGGATTCAAATTGGAAAGGAAGAAGTCAAGCTGGCCCTATTTGCAGATGACATGATCCTATACAAAAGTGACCTGAAAGTCTCCATCTCAAAACTTCTAAAGGTGATTAATTCCTTCAGTAAAGTGGCAGGATGCAAAAATTAATGCACAAAATCAGTAGCTTTTCTATATGCAAAGGACATATATAGAGAGAAATCAGTGAGGCTGTCCCATTTTCAATAGTAACAACAAAATGGTAAATACATTAGAATAGCATTAGCCAAGGATGTGAAAGACCTATATAATGAAAACATTAAAAAACAAAACAAACAAACAAAAAAAAATCTTGGGCTGGAGTGATGGCTTAGCAGTTAAAGCATTTGCCTGCAAAGCCAAAGGATCCTGGTTAGATTCTCCAGGACCTATGTAAGCCAGATGCACAAGGGGGTGCATGCATCTGGAGTTCATTTACAGTGGCTGGAGGCCCTGATGTGCCCATTCTCTCCCTCTCTGACTCTTTCTCTCAAATAAATAAATAAATAAAACATATTTTGAAAAAACTCAAGAAAGAAATTGAGGAGGACTTGAGAAGATAGAAAGACCTCCCATGCTCCTGGATAGGTAGAATTAATATTGTAAAAATGGCAACTCTACCAAAAGCAATATACAGATTTAACATAATACCAATAAAAATACCAGCATCATTCTTCACAGAGATTGAAAAAAATTATCTCAAAATTCATATGGAATGGCAGCAAGCCTCGGATATCCAAACATATCCTCTGCAAAGAAAACACCTCTGGAGGTATCACCAATACCCTAAATAGTATCAAAAACAAAGGGATGGCTGCAAAGCCAAAGGATTACTAATCCATAGGCTCAAGGCCCTAACAAAAACAGCATGGTAGTGGAATCAAAAAATAAAAAACATAAAAAACCAATGGAATAAACAACATTGAATTGACCCAGACCTTAGGTCAAGTAACTACAGCTGCTTAATCTTTGACAAAGGTGCCAATAATGTAGACTGGAGATAAGACAGCATCTTTAACAAATGGTATTGGACAAATTGGATGACCAGATGTAGAAAAATGAAATTAGACCCACTCATTTCTCCATACAAAAAAAAAAAAAACCAAGTCCAAATGGATTAATGGCCTCAACATAAGACCTGAAACTCTTCACCTACTGGAAGAAAAAAAAGGAGGCATGCTCCACCATATAAGACTGGGAAAAGACTTTCTGAACAAAACCCAAGTAGCCCAGGAAATTAAACAAGCACTCAATCAATGGGATTTCATGAAGCTAAAAAGCTTTTTCACAGGCAAACATACCATAATCAGAGCCAATAGATTACCCACTGAATGGGAAAAAAATCTTCACCAGCAATACCACTGACAGAAGCCTAATAGCTAGAATCTGCAAAGAATTAAAAAAACTAAACAATAAAAAAATCAAACAACCCACTCCACAAGTAGGGCAGAGAACTGAGAAGGGAGTTCTTAGAGGAAGAATTACAAATGGCTAATACACACTTAAGAAAATGTTCAACATCCCTAACCATTAGGAAAATGCAAATTAGAACAACTATGAGATTCCACCTTACCCCAGTAAGGATAGCAAACATTAAAAAACTCAAATGAAAACAAATGTTGGTGAGGATGTGGAGAAATAGGAACACTCATTCACTGTGGGTGGGAATGTAAACTGGGACAACCACTATGGAAATCAATATGGAGAATCCTGAAAAGGATGAATATTGAGTTACCAACAGACCCTTTTTATTCCCCTACTGGGAATTTACCCTAAAATCTCCACACCTCAGTTCAGAGATATTTACTCAACCATGTTTATAGCTATTCAATTCATAATAGCTAAGAACTGGAATAAATCCAGGTGCCCATCATTGCATGAATGGATAACCAAGATGTGGTAGTAAAAAAATGACACAATGGAACTTGTAGAAAAATGGTCAAACTTGGAACAAATCATTCTAAGCAAACTCACACAATCATAGAAAGACAATCATCGCATGGTCTCACTCATCTGCGGTTCCTAATCTGGCTCAGCCTGAGTTGCTGACATACCTGAACAGCATCTTGAAGCTTGGATAATAGGGAGGGTAGGGTTTGGGTAAGGGGAAGGGGTGGGTGGGTAGGGGACACAAAACTGAACCAAAATTGAACTGGTACCATAGAATCCTATATCCTGGAAATTAGACTAAAAGGTTGAACCCTCAATAGGACCTTAGGGAGGAGCACCTGAATCAAAGGGCCCTAAGAGGGTGAGATGAAGCTAACCTTAAAATTTTCCTTTTTCTCTTTTCTTTTTCTTTTTCTTTTCCCTTGATGCTGGCCTATAATTCTCTGTACCAGGACTCAGTTAACATTCACAATGACCTGTCAATTGGAGAGACCTACAAGGTCTCCCAAAACAAACAAGACAGACTTCTGACAGAGCACTTGATTACTCACCAGAGGTTACTGGTAAGACCCTACTGCTAAAAACACCGTACACTATCTACACAGACCACAGAAAGACCTGGTTGGAATCCGGAAGAGAGCCAGTCCCCACACAGCCCATTTAGTGCTGGAAGGCACTACATGTACTACAGGGGGAAAGTGGCCAACATCTGTCAGAGCAACTCAAAGTCTAAGCTACTCAGAAGCAAACAACCTGACATGATGCTCACACAAGTGCAATAGTGGCATGCAGCCATGGTGGGTAACCAACTGCTTTTTGATTGGCTAAACAGATCCACTCAGTGGAAAGGAAACCATATCTGAAACTGGAAACAAGTGAATCATATCCAGGTAACAATTTTGCTTTCTAATGTAAAGCTCCCACTAATCTTGGGTTATAAGAGGGTCTATACCCTTTAAATTCTCTCTAAATTAATAATGGTTATCCCATTTAACCAGTGCTGACTTCACTCTCTGTTGGAGATTCTGCTTCTCTTTTTCAGATGGGATGGGACCTGAGGAGATAAATGACCCAGCGCCCTTCACCCCAGCCCCAGCTGAAACCACAGAGGAACTGGGGAAATGAGCAAGAGTGCTGCTTTCTTGGTGAACCTGATATCAGCACGAGGGTGAAGGAGAAAGACACTGAGGACACTCAACCCCTACCAAACCAGAGATCCAGAGGCTCCTAAGAGCCTATCACTGAAGTAGACTTAAAATACACCCAACATGGCTCAGGGAATTTTGTGGAAGAGGGGGCAGAAAGATTGTTAGAGCCACAAGTTGGGACATTAGGCACAGAGACATTGCCTCTCCCCCATAACTGACTGCTGCCCCCACAATGCATAATCCATAATCCCCATGGGGTTGACCTGCATCCCCAACTAGGAAGGCCTCTTTGAAAAGGGGCAATGATGAGAGAAACGATGGTACCAACATGTGCTGTTTACACTCTAAGTATGTCCATATCTAATAAAAATAAATTTTTAAAAAAGATGTAATAGGCATTCTAATTAGGAAGATGGATGATAAACAGGAACCAAAAAAAAAAAACAAACCAACAAACAAAAAAAAAAAAAAAAGAGTTAAGAGAGAGAGAAGAGTGTGTGGCATTTTTTTCCTGTGGGTCCAGATGGTTGTAGGGCAGTTTGTTCTGGACTTGGATGCACAGGTGATGATTTTTATATTTTAGGGTTTTTGTTTGTTTGTTTGTTTGTTTGTTTGTTTTTCGAGGTAGTATCTCGCTCTAGCCCAGGATGACCTGGAATTCACTATGTAGTCTCAGGCAGGCCTCAAACTCACAATGATCCTCCTGCCTCTGCCTCCAAAGAGCTGGAATTAAAGGTGTGTGCCACCACATCAGGCTTTGTGTGTGTGTGTGTGTGTGTGTGTGTGTTTGTTTTGTTTTGTTTTTGAGGTAGGGTCTCACTCTAGCCCAAGTTGACCTGGCACATCAGGCTTTTAAAAAATATTTTTATTTTTATTTATTTATTTGAGAGAGAGAGAGAGAAAGAGGCAAATAGAGAGACAGAGAGAGTATAGAAGTGCCAGGACCTCTACACACTGTGAAGAACTCGAGACGCATGCGCCACCATATGCACCTGGCTTACGTGGGTACTGGGAGTCAAATCTGGGTCCTTAGGCTTCACAGGCAAGTGCCTTAACTGCTAAGTCATCTCTCCAGCCCTGCTTTTTTAAAAAATTTATTTGCAAGCAGAGAGAGAGGCAGACAGAGAGAGGATGGGCACACCAGGGCCTCTAGCCTCTGAAAACGAACTTCAGACACATGTGCCCCTCGTGCATCTGGCTTATGTGGGTCCTGCAGAATCGAATTGTGATCCTTTGGCTTCGCAGGCAAACACCTTAACCACTAAGCCATTTCTCCAACCCTCTAGTTTTTTTTTTTTAATTATTTCATTTTTGAGAGAGAGACAGAGAAAGAGAGAGGATGGGCACACCATGAATGAACTCCAGGCACGTGTACCCCATCGTGTGCATGTGCAACTTTGCATGCTTGCGTCACTGAATCTGGCTATGTGGGACCTGGAGATTCAAACATGCATTTTTAGGCTTTGCAGGCAAGTGACTTAACCGCTAAGCCATCTCTCCAGCCCAGTGATGATTTTTTAGTTTGGCAGGTAGCTTCCTGATGTGAAAGAGGTGGCGGTTAGTGGCTACTTAGTGGTGATTTCCAATTCATTCAATTTGTAGTTTCCTGCCCTAGGTGGGAACAGCTGCTTTCTGGAAGCTCAGTTATCTGGTATGGCTTGGAAAGTTGTTCCTGGAGACCAACATCTAGTCTGTTTCTTCAGCCCATATAATGATATTGAAAGTCACCTAATACTTTCTAATAAGTCCTTTTCTGTACAAAAAAATAAATTACTTTTTTTTTTTTTGCCACTAAACGCTAACCAATACAAGAATCTAGGAGTTACTATAAAACTGACAAAATGATTTATCACTATGTAGATTAGAATATGAATATTCATGAAACATCACATACTTGATTGTCAGATATAGTTCCAAACAGAAATACATACTCCTGCAACAATCTGCAAATCAGTTTAAAAAATATTTCAGATTTAAAAAAAAAAAATTTCAGATTTAGCCAGGTGTGGTGGTACATGCCTTTAATCCCAGCAGAGGTAGGAGGATCACCATGAGTTCAAGGCCAGCCCAAGACTACATAGTCAATTCCAGGTCGGCTTGGGCTACAGCAAGACCCTGCCTCAAAAAAAAAAAAAAAAAAAAAAAAAAAATTACAGATTTGAAAACTGGGTGTGGTGGCTCACACCTATAATCCCAGCACTTGGGAGGATGAGGTAGAAGGATTGCTGTTAGTTCAAGATCATCCTGGGCTACAGAATGAGTTCCAGGTCAACCTGGGCTACTGTGAAACCTGACTCAAAAACAGAAAAAAAAAAATTTAACAAATTAGAATTCTGTCTAAACACATGCTTGATAATGCTGTTGGGATGGTGCTTTTAATGTAGTAGAATTCTGCTAGATTTAAGCAAAAGAAAATTGAAATGATGGAGCTGAAGAGATGGTTCAGCAGTAAAGGTACTTGCTTCCAAAGCCTGACAGCCCAGCTTCGGGTCCCCTTACCCACAGAAAGCCAAAATGGCACATGCATTTGAGTTAGTTTATAGTGACAGGAAACCCTGATATGCCCATATTCACTCTCTGTCTGCCTCTTTGTTTCTCAAATAAATAAGTAAAAATGTTAAAAAGAAAAAGAGGGTTAGAGAGATGGCTCAGCAATTAAGGTGCTTGCTTATGAAGTTTCAGCTCCCCAGGATTCACATAAGCCAGATGCATAAGGTGGTACAGGTGTCTGAAGTTCATTTGCAGCAGCTGGAGGCCCTGGCATGCCCATTCTTTCTTTCTCTTTCTCACGGCTATAAATAAGTAAATAAATAAAAATATAAAATATTTAAAACAACAAAACCAAATTTCTCTCTTATTTAAGAGCACAACTGAGAAAAGAATCTCTTAGACTAGATTCTAGAATCTTTTCTTTTTTTCTATTTTTGTTTTGTTTTGTTTTGGTTTTTGAGGTAGGGTCTCACTCTGGCCCAGGCTGACCTGGAATTCACTATGTAGTCTCAGGGTAGCCTTGAAGTCATGGTGATTCTCCTACCTTGGCTTCCTGAGTGCTGGGATTAAAAGAATGTGCCACCATGCCCAGCTTTTAATTTTTTATTATTTCATATTCATCCTCGTTACCTTCTTTTGTTCCCCACTCCTCTCTCTGAAACACCTCTCAACTTAGTCCCACTTCTACTTTGATGACTTTTTTTGATGACCTACTGAGTTTAAGTAGGTTTATTTGCAGAGCATAGGTGAGGGGGTGTTGATCGAAGCACAGGCAATTTATCAGTGGTTACCCCATTGAAGAAATGGTCTCCCCCTCCTCCAGCAACCATTAACTGTCAATAGCTGTTCAGGGATGGATGGGGGTGTCTCATGAGCCCCTCCACCATCCATGACAGAATGCTGAAGGGCCCAATCTTGTGCAAGTAATGACAGCCATTATGAGTTCATGAGTATAGTAGCATTTCAATTCTCAAATCATAAGGAGGGCTGGAGAGGTGGCTCAGTGGTTAAAGGCACTTGTTTACAAAGCCTGCCAACTAGCGTTCAGTTCCCCAGCACCCACATAAAGCCAGATGCACAAAGTGACAGAGTTCAGGTGACATAAGCGTGCAAGGTTGCACATGTGCACAAGGTGGTGCATGTGTCTGGAGTTCAATTGCAGTGGCTAGAGACCCTAGCATGCCAATTCTCTCTCTCTCACTTGCTCTCATAAAGAAAAAATTACCAAAAAAACCCCACAACACAGTGGTAGAGTTCACGTGGAGTGGCAAGAAGGTCCTGGTTTTCTCTCCCACACTGTCCTCTTGCAAAACAAGTAAAATATGAATCTTGGGGCTGGAGGGATGGCTTAGCAGTTAAGGAGTTTGCCTGCAAAGCCAAAGGACCCAGGTTCAATTGCCCAGGACCCACGTTAGCCACATGCACAAGGGGGCACACGCATCTAGAGTTTGTTTGCAGTGGCTGGAGGCCTGCCCATTTTCTCTCTCTCTCTCCCTCTCTGTCAAATAAATAAATAAATATTTAAAAACCATATGAATCTCAAAAGTCTGTGAATAGTCCAGACCAATTCAGACAAGTTGCACTCTCTGGAAGATGCCATTCATCTTGTTTTCTAAGCAAAGGGTGCTCCAGAGCTGGACATTTCTGTAGAGTAGAAATGTGAATGGAGTCTGTGGTGCCATCATCCTAAATTAGTCACTGGAACTTGTGATCTGAGTTCTGTTGTGAGAACCTTCAGCTTTGAGGAGCACTATATAAGCTCTATAGTGGGTGGGGTCTATGCTATAGAAACTTGCATTTCACATGGGCCCCTTCTAGCCTGTGGCATAGATGCAGTACCCGGGGAAACATTAGGTTAGTGTGTCACTATCTCTGAAGATGATGTAGCAAAATTATTTTTCTGACCATGTCAGGTGAGAATGTCATTTACCATCAGCCAGAAACCTTACTAAACATCTCCCTGGACATAGGGAAACCTGGCCATACTCTGTTAGCTGCCTACGCATTCATTCTATACAGAGCATTGTCTGTGCCAGGCATTGAACTGTACAAGTCGCACAAGTGCAGCCTCACAGTGCTGTGGAGTTTATCACACCATCTGGCTTCTTCCTCCTAGGCGGCTGTTTTCATCTCCATGAGGAAACCGAGGCTAAGAGAAGCGAAATGACTTAGTCATAATGGCTGGTAAGTGACAGAGCTGAAAACTGTAGTTCTGTCTTTCTGACACTACAGTTTCTGTTTTGTTCTCTGCATTGCAGTACTGCCAGACATGATTCTAGGAGATGGTAATCTAAATTAGATCTCCATCCAGACAGCCAGTGTTTTATAGATAAGAAACAGGGTGTTCTTATCTCTCACTTTCCAGAGCGAGCCAAGATGCTGCTGTAAGACTGGGGGACCAGAAGAGGCAAGCTCTTTTCCTAAGACTGGCTTTTCAGAAGTGACAGGCCTGCCACCTTTATCTGTGAAAGAGAGAGACTAGTGACTCTAGTTCACTTACTGCTTTTAGAGACCTGAAATAAGAGGCACCCCTGAGGTCCTGGGTAGGATAGGAAAAAATGCTGTCTAAAGGAGAAAAGGGGTCAGGGTTAGTGCTTCCCCTCCGCGGGACTCTATATTGGTTACTTTTCTTGTTACTGTGACAAAATATCTGATGAAAACAACTTAAGAGGATTTCTTTTGGCTCATGGTTTGTGAAAGTGCACAGTCCATCATGGCAGAAAAGTATGGCTTGGGGTGGGGGGAGAGGCAGCAGGCCACCATGCATCCACAGTGAGCAAGCCGAGCAAGAAGAATGCTAACGCTCAGCTGGCTTCTCCTCTTTTCCTTTGTTCAGACTGGGTCCCCAGCCTTGGGGTGCCACCACATTCAGAGTGGGTCTTCTGTCCTCTCCTGAAACAACTTCACAGACATGCCCAAATGTGTGTCTCCTTGGCGATTCTAAATCCAGTCAAGTTGACAGCAAAGATTAACCATCAAAACCTCTCAGGATAATGTATCTTGCACTGACCTCTCTCTCCGCTGGAGAATTTGCTTCTTTTTTTCAGATGGACGCAGAACCTGAGGAGAGAATCAGCCCATCGCACCTCTCCAGGGCACCAGCTGAGGCCATAGAGTTATTGGGGAAATGAGCAAGAGTGCTGCTTTCTTGTTGAACATGTTATTAGCACAAGGGTGAAGGAGAGAGACACAGAGAACATGCAACTCCTACTAAGTCAGATATCCAGAGACACAGAGACTCGCAAGACCTCATCACTGAAATAGACCTAAAATGAACCTAACATGGCTCAGGGAAATTCACGGAAGAGGGGGCCGAAAGATTGTTAGGACCACAAGTTGGATCCTTATGCACAGAGACATTGCCTCTCCCCCATAACTAATGGCTACCCCCACAATGCACAACCCACAATCCCCATGGGGGGAGGACAGGGAGAAGGCTAACGATGGTACCGTCATGGCTGTATATATACTATATACATAACTAATTTTAAAAATAGAAAAAAAAAAACCCTCTCAGGATAAATCCAATTCACTAGAGTCACCTTTCCTTTCTAACTCTTCTTCCCATCTCATATATACATCCCCTCAACTGACCTAGCCCTGCTGCTTTGTCTTGCTCTTCAATCATTTCATTATACTTTCTTGAACTTTCATTCTTTTTTCTTTTTTTTCTTTTTGGTTTTCTTTTTCTTTTTAAAAAATATTTTATTTATTTATTTACTTCAGAGACAGAGAGAGACAGAGAAAGAGGCAGATAAAGAGAGAGAGTGGGCATGCCAGGTCCTCCAGCCACTGCAAGCGAACTCTAGTCACATGTGCCACCTTGTACATCTGGCTTAAGTGGGTCCTGGGGAATCAAACCTGGGTCCTTAGGCTCTGAAGTCAAGTGCCTTAACCGTCTCATCATCTCTCCAGCGCCCCCCCTTTTTTTCCCCCATTTTTTAAGGTAGGGTCTCACTCTAGCCCAGGTTGACCTGAAATTCACTATGTAGTCTGAGGGTGGTCTCAATCTCATGGTGATCCTCCTACCTCTGTCTTCTAAGTGCTGGGATTAAAGGCATGCACCAGTACACCCAGCCCTTGAACTTTCATTCCTACAGCTACAAAATATACCTTTTGGGTGGGCATATATCCTGCAACTGGAAGAGAGAGATGAGGTGGTGGAGGCTGTTGAGAGCTCAACACTAAAGAAGACTTCCAGAACATCCTCCAAGGTCAGCCTGGGCTACAGTGAGACTCTAAAAAAAAAAAAAAAAAAAAAAAAAAGCTTAATCCACAGATATCAATAATTTGTAGTTCATCAAAATTTTTAAAAAGTCACAGTTTCAGGCTAACCTGAGCTACATAGAGAAGCCAAAAAAAACTAAAATTCAAAAGTTAAACAAAGCCAGGTGTGGTGGTGCACACTTTTGATCCCAGTACTTGGGAGGCAGAGATAGGAGGATCACTGTGAGTTCAAGGCCACCCTGACATTATGGAGTGAATTCCAGGTCACCCTGGGCTAGAGCGAGACCCTACCTCGAAAAAAAAGTTAAACAAATTAGGGGCTGGAGAGATGGCTTAGCGGTTAAGGCATTTGCCTACAAAGCCAAAGGATCCCCATTCGACTCTCCAGGCCCCACGTAAGCCAGATGTACAAGGGGGCCCATACATCTGGAGTTCGCTTGCAGTGGCTGGAGGCCCTGGTGTGCCCATTCTCCCTCTGTCTCTCTTCCTCTTTCTCTCTCTCAAATAAATAAATAAATAAAATATATTTTTTAAAAAAGTTAAACAAATTAATACAAGTATTTGAAAAAAAAGTATGTATACTAGAATTGGAGGCTTTTTTTCTTGTCATATTTCCTAGATCATATAATAACTGCTTGTGTTATATTAGGTACTATAAAATCTAGAGATGATTTAAACTAAGTAGGAGGAAGTGCATAGTTTACATGCAAATTCTTGAGCATCTGTGGAATTTGGTACATGAGGGGGAAAGGGTGGCCTGGAACCAATATCCCTGCAGATACCAGGGACAGCTGAAGTCAGCAGTGACCTCAGTTCTTCTACCCCCTAAATCAAAGCATCTAATGTAACAATTTTTAAGTGAAAACGATTACAATAACAAAATCTTAGAAACAGATTATTTTCCACACTCCACAGCTCCTGCTTATTTCTGTTTTGAAATAAAGAACTTATTATTTGTGACAACCTTTATGTCAGTTTTTGCAGTTGTAAATAGTTCTCAACAAGGGTTTTCTATGAGTTGGTGAGAATGAATAGATTAAAATATAAGAAGGACTTTGAACAGGTCAGCAGACACCCAGCGAGCATCTGAAGTGATGAGAGTGAGGAGAACAAAGATCAGGGTGTCAGCTCTGAGCTGCTCAAGGTGGGCTCATCAGACTCGCAATCAGAGCCTCCAGGGTAGCAGGATAAAGCTGGCAAGAAGCTGAGCAAAGGGAGCAGGGAGGGCAGAGCACAATGGAGACCAGGGCTGGAGAGAGGGCTTTGCTGGAGCTGTTTAAGATCCCTTTCTCAGTGAGGGTTCCCCTCAACCGACTCTGAGACAGGCAAATATTTTGTTTGATGGGGATGCCAAGAAATATGGTGAGGGACTGGAGAGATGGCTCTTGCCTGAAATGCCTAACAACCAGGGTTGAATTCCTCAGTACCCATTGTAAAGCCAGAGGCATAAAGTGGTGCATGTGGAGTTCATGTGCACACCCATTCTCTCTCTCTTTTTACTAATAAGTAAATAAAATATTTTTAAAAGAAATATGGGGGCTGGAGAGATGGCTTAGCAGTTAAGGTGTTTGCCTCCAAAGCCAAAGGATCCTGGTTCAACTCTCCAGGACCCACGTAAGCCAGATGCACAAAGGGGCACAAGCATCTGGAGTTTGTTTGCAGTGGCTGGAGGCCCTGGCGTGCCCATTCTCTCTCTCTCTCTCACTCTTCCTCTCTGCCTCTTTCTCTCTCTCAAATAAATAAAATTAAAAAAAAAAAAAATTAAAATTAAAAAATAAAAATAATTTAAAAAAAAAGAATATGGTGAGAGAATAGGAAAGAAACGAGAGGAAATGAAGCCAATAAAGATCCATTAATGGCCAGGCATGGTAGCACATGCCTTTAATCCCAGCACTCAGGAGGTAGATGTAAAAGGATTACCATAAGTTCGAGGCCACCCTGAGACTACATAGTGAATTCCAGGTCAGCCTAGGCTAGAGTGAGACCCTACCTTGAAAAAAAAAAAAAAAAAAAGATCTGTTAATGACATGAGAGTTGCAGCTGTTACAGTGGGGCTCCACACTGCTGGATACTCTACTCAGAATTGTCCCCCCCAAGGGATGAGGAACCAATAATATTTTACTCCAACTTCCACCCCACAGTGGTTGAGGATTGCTTCTGACAGTGCTAATTATTTCCTGGCACCTGACATATGGGCTGAGTCCTCCTGCAGCCAGATCAAGCCCTCAGGCCCAGAGATGCAGGTGTTTGAGGCACAAGCCATCCACTGTTCTCAGAAACCACAGATATCCTCTGGGCTAGGCATATGAGTTGGGCACTCATACCTTCTGTTACACCCTCAATAAATGTTTGAATTAATAAATAGTTATGAATAAGAAAGTGAAGAAGGGCATTTTTGCATCAGAGAATACAAACTGAGTATAGAGTGACAAGAGCTGACTAGACTTGCAATAGAAAAACATGTTTTAGGGCTAGAGAGATGGCTTAGCAGTTAAGGCACTTGCCTGCAAAGCCTAAGGACCCACGTTTGACTCTTCGATCCTGTGTAAGCTAGACACACAAAGTGACACAAACATGCATGGTTGCACTGCACACAAGGTGGTGCATGTGTCTGGAGTTTGATTGCAGTGGTTGGAGTCCCTGGCAACCCCAATTCATCCTCCCCCACTCCCACCCCTGCTCTCTCTTGCTCTTGTTCTCACTTTCACACATAACAAACAAACAAACAAATAAACAAATAAACAAAAAAAACAGGCCAGTCTGTTGGCTTTAATCTCAGCACTCATATATATTACATAGTGAATTCCAGGTCAGCCTGGGCTAGAGCAAGACCCTATCTCAAAATCAACAACAACAAAATCTCAGCTCTTGGAAGTCTCCTCCCTGGTGACTAGCTGTCATGATACCGAAAAGAGCTGTGCAGCCTGTTGGTCATCAACGGTTTTAACAAGCAGCGGACCCTGCAAGCCTCACATCTGGCCAGCCAGGCCAAATGTGCCAACTGGTGCAATGGTGATGTGTTTTTTTTTTTTTGGCCGGTGGGGGGGGTGGAAACCATCTGCTCTCTGATTGAATTTGAGGCTCACTCCATGGGAGGAAGCTCATGCCTGATAGTGAATGCCTATGGCTGGGGAGGTTATAAACCCTAGGAGAGAAACTACTACTGTTGTCTGGCTAAATGGATATATTTTGCCCACCAAACTGCCTTCTAAATACTTATGTTTATACCCATATATTAATGCTACTCCCACCTTTGCTTAGAGAAGCTTCTTTTTTTTCAGATGGTGGTGACCACTGGGGAGATTTAAAACTCATCAAAGTGATGAGAAGAAACAGTGATGTGTTCAGCTCTAGACGAGATCTCTATCACACCCTCCAAGGCTCAGGAATCATTACAGAAGAGGTGGTGGAAAGAATTTAAGAGCCAAAGGAAGAAGAGGAGCGCTTTGCGATACTGTGGTCCAGGTGCAAAGTGGCCATGGCATTCAGAACCTTACAGTGGCTGATGCTACTTGCATAAGACCTGCATAACGGGAGGGAAAAAAATGATGACATCAAAATGGAACAGGAGGGCTGGAGAGGTGGATTAGCAGTTAAGGCTCTTGCCTGTAAAGCTTAAGGACCTAGAGTTGATTCTCCAGTACCCACAAAGTGGTGCATGCGTCTGGAGTTTGTCTTCAGTGACTAGAGGTCCTGGCGTGCCCATTCTCTCTCTCTCTCCCAAATAAATAAATAAATAAATTATTTTTAAAAATGGAATGAGGGGGGTGTTGGAGAGATAATTTAGCAGTTAAGGCACTTGCCGGCAAAGCCAAAGGACCCAGGTTTGATTCCCCAGTATCCATGTAAAGCCAGATGTACAAGGTGGCACATGCACCTGGAATTCATTTGCAGTGGCTAGGATGTCCTGGCATGCCTATTCTCTCTATTTAACTCTTCCCCCTCTCAAATAAATAAATAAATGGGTGTTGAAAACTTGCACAAATTTATGTGGAAAGAAGCCAAAAATTTTTGAGAACTATAGATCAAATAGTAATCTAAATGTGATAGAGGACGAGAATTTTTGGTGCCATAATTTCTCTCTTTTTAAATTTTTATTTATTTACTTGAGAGCAACAGAGAAAGAGATAGAGAGAGAGAGAGAGAGAGAGAAAGAGAGAATGGGTGCGCCAGGGCATCCGGGCACTGCAAACGAACTCCAGATGCATGCACTACCTTGTGCATCTGGCTTACGTGGGTACTGGGGAATTGAGCCACAAACCTGGGTCCTTAGGCTTCACAGGCAAACGCTTAAACCGCTAAGCCATCTCTCCAGCCCCATAATTTCTCTCTTAATTGGACTTTAATCAGTTGAAATGTATTTCTGTACCACAATGTAAGCTTCAATAAAAGTTTGCTTGATTAATTATCTATTAAAAAATAAATGGGTCGGGCATGGTGGGGCACACCTTTAATCCCAGCACTCAGGAGGCAGAGGTAGGAGGATTGCCATGAGTTCAAGGCCACTCTGAGACTACATAGTGAATTCCAGGTCAGCCTGGGCCAGAGTGAGACCCTACCTTGAAAAATAAAAACAAAAAAACAAAAAAAAACCAAAACAACAACAAAAAAGAAACAGGGACCAGTTGGAAAAAAGAGATTTAGTGGAGGCAGTGAGTAGGGGAAAGGGGACAATGATGGGTGGTGGGAGGGAATTATAATTATGTTATATTGTGTGTGATAAAACTATAATAACAAAGGATGTGCCCTATGGGTAAAAAGCTCAGCTATATCAGTTCCTGAATGACCTTGAACATGACATTTAAGTTCAATTTTCTCATTTGTATAATGGGAACAATAATACCTATTTCATAAGTCTGTAAATAGAATGGGCTCCAAGTGTACTCACTAGTAGAACATGTGTGAGACCCTGCTTTGATCTGCAGCATTGCTACAAAATGAATGACTGATGAATGAATAAATGAATGAATGAAATAGTATCTGGGATCTGTAAAGTTCTTGGGACATAGAAGTTGTTCTATACATAGTGGCCCAGAGAATAGCAGGCTGTTAAAAAATGGCAGTTATTGTTAATTACACACACAGTGTGTGTGTATGCACACATATAGTATGTAATAGCAGACTCACAAGTCATCTAGCTACTATTATGCACTCTATGCATACATGTGTATGCATATATCTATGTACATGTAACTATAGCTGCCATTGTATAGATGACTTCTGAATGTGTGTGAAGGTGTTTCTGCAAGAGACTGGCATTTTGCATTGGTAGATTGAATAAACAATCTACGGAATGTGGGCATCATCCAGTCTGCTGAGAGAAGAGTTCCTTTTTCTTTTTTTTTTTTTCTTTTCTTTTTTTCTTTTTTTGTTTTTGTTGTTTTTGTTTTTTTTTGTTTGTTTGTTTGTTTGTTTGTTTGTTTGTTTGTTTGTTTTACGAGGTAGGGTCTTACTCTAGTCCGAGCTGACCTGGAACTCACTATGTAGTCCCAGGGTGGCCTCAAACTCAAAAAGATCCTCCTACCTCTGCTTCCCAAGTGCTGGGATTAAAGGCATGCACCACCATGCTCTGCTCCTTTTTTTTTTTCTTTTTTTTTTTTTAATGTATTTTATTTATTTATTTGAGAGAGAAAGAGGCAAATATATAGACAGAATAGGTATACCAGAGCCTCTAACCACTGCAAACAAACTCCAGATGCTTGTGTCACTTTGTGCATCTGGCTTTATGTAGGTTCTGGGGAATTGAAACTGGGTCCTTTGGCTTTGCAGGCAAGCATCTCAACCACTCAGCCCTCTCTCCAGGCCCCAAGAGTTCTTTTTTTCTACCTGTCCGTGACCATTATGACTTTTTTATCCTTCAAGATTCAGTTTAGCATTTTGTCTTGAAAAGATCAACACATCTTGACCCATTCAGTATTCCCCACTAGACTGTTTCTGGAGGTAGGAACCACATCCGGTTCATTTTATAGCCCCTCTTAACAGTCAGATTTAAGTCTTTTAGGAAATGGTTGTGACCAAGCCGACTTCCACGGACATTTAGAGCAGTTCTTACTTTTTTTGTTTGTTTGTTTGTTTTTGAGGTAGGATCTTGTTCTAGCTCAGGCTGATCTGGAATTCACTATGTAGTCTCACAGTGGCCTCGAACTCTCTGTGATCCTCCTACCTCTGCCTCCAGAGTGCTGGGATTAAAAGTGTGTGCTACCACACCAGGTTTGAGTTATTACGTTTTATATTCATCATTTTCTCAAAATACTTGGCACCCAACTGAAGATGTGAACTCCAGGGAGACAGAATCAGTTTTAGGCATACTAAAAGGTCAGTGTTTGGAGCACAATAGATGCTTATTAATTGGGTGAATAATCAGAGTGGAACCATTTAAAATGGAACTATTTTCTTTACAACTCTCCAACTAAATACTGGCAAAAGTATCAGGGAATTCAGTCTTTGTCAATCTCTTTAAATATAAAGAATATAGCCAGGCGTGGTGGCGCATGCCTTTAAGCCTAGCACACGGGAGGCAGAGGTAGGAGGATTGCCATGAGTTCAAGGCCACCTGAGCCTACATAGTGAATTCCAGGTCAGCCTGAGCTAGAGTGAGACCCTACCTTGGAAAACAAAAAAAAAAAAAAAAAAAAAAGAAAAATATAGAGCCAGGTGTGGTGGCACAAACCTTTAATCCTAGCACTCTGAGGCTGAGGTAGGAGGATGGCTGTGAGTTTGAGGCCAGGCTGAGAATACACAGTGAATTCCAGTTCAGCCTGGGCTAGAGTGAGACCCTACCTCGAAAAACAAAAACAAACAAACAAACAAAAAGAAGTTTATAGCTGCACCACACCACACATACTCTGGCCACCGCCCCCCCCCCCCAGGCACAAAAGACTAAAAAAAAATGCATAGCTGAAAATGGTGCAAACATACTAAGTAGGTAATATGAGCATCACTGGGTGAACATTTTCAAAGTTAGATTGTAGATTCTCTAGCTAATATATTTAAGGTTATGATGCCTAAAGCATTGCTGTTCAGAAAAAGTAAGATGAGTAACTGAAAAGTTTCAAAAGCTAGCAACTAGAATGGGAGACTAGGGAAGCAGAAGGCAATATAAGGCTAAATAAAGAAAATCTGGCCATTAAGAGGAAAGGAAGCAGTTTGACATTAGAAAGTGTCTGGCATGTAAGATGAGCAACTGGAAAGAAAATAACAGGTAACAAATCAATTACAGATTCCGCACACCATTGTCTGCACTTTGGAAGTAAGTTGATCAGGGTTGGATTTAATAAATGCTGAAATTCAAGGGACAATTAAGAAGTGCCAAGGGAGGCTGTGGAGTGATCATCATATGAGTAAATTTTTTTTTTTTTCTATTCAACTCATTTTATTTTTAATATAGAAGTGTTTTTTCCATCTCTGAGTTCTTTTTTTCATTATTTTATTTTATTTTTTTGACAACCTCTGTACTTATATTCCCTCCCCCATTTTCCCTCACAACTGCGCTCTCCATTATATCCCCTCCCTCCATTTTTTCTTTTTTTTTTTTTTTTTTTTTGGTTTTCCAAGGTGGGGTCTCATTCTAGCCCAGGCTGACCTGGAATTCACTATGTAGTCTCAGGGAAGCCTCGAACTCAGTGATCCTCCTACCTCTGCCTCCCCAGTGCTGGGATTAAAGGCATGCACCACCACACCTGGCTCCTCCATATGAATAAATTTCTAAGGTTAGGCTAGGCACCCATCTATTGCAGATGGTTTGAGACAAACACATGCATCCTGCTACCATGAGGGAACTTCATGACCCTGCAGGTTTTCATTCCAAACTTCTGAAAGCACAGGGAGGGTTAGTTAAATGTTCACACTTTCATTCTGCTGTTTTGTCCTGGTCTCCCTGCCATTAATTCAGATGTAAATGACAAGTGTTTTCTCTAAACAAAAGGAGGAATTAAATTGCTGGTCTAGGGCTGGAGAAATGGCTCAGTGGTTAAGGCGATTGCCTGTGAAGCCTAAGGACCCAGATTAGATTTCCCAGTACCCATGTAAGCCAGATATCTGCACATGCATCTGGAGTTTGTTTGCAGTGAATAGAAGCCCTGGTGTGCCCACTCTCTATCTGCCTCTCTCTCTCTCTTTTTAAAAAGATTTTATTTTTATTTATTTATTTATTTATTTATTTATTTATTTATTTATTAGAGACAGAGAGGAGGGAGAGAGAGAAAGAGAATGGGCATGCCAGGGACTCTAGCCACTGCAAATGAACTCCAGATGCATGTGCCACCATGTGCATCTGGCTTATGTGGGACCTGGAGAATCAAACCTGGTTCCTTAGGCTTTGCAGGCATGTGCCTTAACCACTAAGCCATCTCTCCAGCCCTCCCTCTCTCTTTCAAATAAATAAACAAAATTTTAAAAAGTTAAATATTGATGGTCTTTAAAATGCTATTTTATTTTAAAATATTTTATTTTTAAATATTTTATTTATTGGCCAGGTGTAGTGGCACACACCTTTAATCCCAGCACTTGAGAGGCTGAGGGAGCAAGATCACCAGGAGTCTGAGGCCACCCTGAGACTACATAGTGAATTCCAGGTCAGCCTGGGCTAGAATGAAACCCTACCTCAAAAAAAAATTTTTTTTAATTTATTCATTTATTTGAGAGAGAGGAGAGGGAAAATGGGCACACCAGGGCCTCTAACCACTGCAAACGAATTCCAGACTCATGCACCACCTGTGTATCTGGCTTTATGTGGGTACTGGGAAATTGAACCTGGGTCCTTTGGCTTTGCAGGCAAGCACTTAACTGCTATATCATCTCTTCAGCCCTTATTTTATTTAAAAAAAATACCTTTATGTATTTATTTTAAAAAAAGAGGGGGTGGGAAAGAGACAATGGACACATCAGGGACTCTTGCCACTGCAAATGAACTCTAGACATATGTACCACTTTGTGCATCTGGCTTTACATGGGTCCTGGGAAATCAAACCCTGGTTGTTAAGCTCTGCAGGCACCTTAACTGCTGCAGCATCTCTCTAGACCCACCCCCAAATATTTATTTGAGGGGGAAAGAGCCTCAGTCTTCTCATCTGTAAAGTGAGGCTAGTGGTTCAAATCACAGTTATTATGAGGAGGCAGTGAGATAATGTACTCTCCTACCAGACACCAACTCTTACTAGAAAATGAGTTTCTCTTGGGCTGGGGAGATGGCTCAGCAGTTAAAGACACTTGCAAAACCTGCTGACCTGAGCTTGATTTCCCAGTACCCACATAAAGCCAGATGCACAATGTGGCTTATGTGTCTGGAGTTCATTTGCAGTAGCAACAGGGCCCGGTGTTCCCATTCATTCTTTCTCTCTCAATTTTTTTTTTTTTTTTTTTGGTTTTTCAAGGTAGGGTCTCACTCTACCCCAGTCTGAACTGGAATTCACTATGTAGTCTCAGGGTGGCCCTGAACTCAAGGAGATCCTCCTACCTCTTCCTCCCAAGTGCTGGGATTAAAGGCATGTGCTACCATGCCATATATATATACATACACACATATATTTGGTTTTTCAAGAGAGGGTCTCATTATAGCTCAGGCTGATCTAGAATTCACTATGTAGTCTCAGGGTGGCTCAAACTCATGGCAATCTTCCTACCTCAGCCTCCCAAGTGCTGGGGTTAAAGGCGTGTGTCACCACACCTGGCTCAAAAAATATTTTTAAAATGGGATTTCTCAGCCTCCGCACTATGACATTTTAAACTAGATAATTATTTGCTATAGGAAACTTGTGCATTGCTGGAGGTTTATTAACATTTTTGGCCTTACTCACTAGATGTCAGTGGTACCCACCCCCCCACTTCCAAATTATAACAGCCCAAAATGTTTCTATTTAGTGCCAAATGTCCATCCCCAATCTCCGGAGGCTAAATTGCTCTTACTAAAACCCACTGCTATCAAATTAAAGCAACTGATGTGTTATTGATGCAAAGATAGACAAATAGGTCCAAGCGACAAAGAGAGACTTAGAAATACATCCCTGTACATATAGAATGTGATATATGATAGAAATGGAGTTTTGTATCAGTGGAAAAGGGGTCAGGTCTATTACTAAATGCTTGAATATGTAACTTTATTGTTTTTTTTGTTTGTTTTTGTTTTTTGTTTTTCGAGGTAGGGTCTTGCTCTAGCTAAGGCTGACCTAGAATTCACTCTGTAGTCTCAGGGTGGCCTTGAACTCATGGTGATCCTCCTACCTCTGCCTCCCGAGTGCTGGAATTAAAGGCGTGCACCACCACATCCAGCAGAATACGTAACTTTAAAATATAAGCCTAGGGCCTTAGATTGCAAAGCCTGCCAGTCCAGATTCAATTCCCCAGCACCCATATAAAACCAGACACAAAAAGTGGCACACACAGGCTGGAGAGATGGATCAATAGTTAAAGATGCTTGTTTGCAAAGCCTGATAGCCTGGGTTTGATTTCCCAGTACTCACATAAAGCCAGATGCACAAAATGGCACATGCATCTGATGTTTGTTTGCAGTAACAATAGGCCCTGGTGCACCTATGCTTTCTTTCTCTCTGTCTCTCTCTCAAATAAGTAAATAAAAAGTGGCAAAGTGGCATATGTATATGGAATTCATTTGTAATGGCAAGAGAGACCCTGGAATGTGTGTGCGCACACACACACACACACACAATATATAAATAAATAAAAATATAACCCTAGGTGGCACATGGTGGTACATGCCTTTATTCCCAGCACTGTTTAGACTGAGGTAGGAGGCTTTCAGTGAGTTCAAGGCCAGCCTTGAGCTATAGAGTCAGTTCCAGGTTGTGAGAACCCAACCTCAAAGAAACAACAAGAATACAATCTTGCCGGGGTGTGGTGGTGCATGCCTTTAATCCCAGCACTTGGAAGGCAGAGGTAAGAGGATCACCATAATACAGAGTGAATTCCAGGTCAGCCTGGGCTAGAGTGAGACCCTACTTCAAAAAACCAAAAAAAAAAAAAAAAAAAAAAAAAAAAATCCAATCTTGAGCTGGAGAGATGGCTCAGCAGTTAAGGCACTTGCCTGCATGGCCCAAGGCCCCAAGTTTGATTCCCCAGTACCCACATAAAGCCAGATGCACAAGGTGGAACACATGTCTGGAGTTTGTTTGCAGTGGCTGGAGGCCCTGGTGTGCTCATATTCATTCTCATCTGCCCCCGCCCTGCCCCAGGCCTCTTTCCCTCTTTCAAATAAATAAATAAAATATAAAAAAAAATACAATCCCGGGCTGGAGAGATGGCTTAGCAGTTAAGCACTTGCCTGTGAAGCCTAAGGACCCTGGTTCAAGGCTTGATTCTCTAGGACCCATGTAAGCCAGATGCACAAGGTGGCTCATGCATCTGGAGTTTGTTTGCAGGGGCTGGAGGCCCTGGTGCACCCATTCTCTCTTTCTTTCTCTCTGCCTCTTTCTCTCTGTGTCTGTCACTCTCAAATAAATACAAATAAAATTAACAATTTTTTTTAACTAAAAATATATAATCCTGGGCTGGAGAGATGGCTTAGCAGTTAATGTGTTTGCCTGCAAAGCCAAAGAATCCCAGTTCGATTCTCCAGGACCCACGTAAACCAGATGCACAAGGCTGTGCATGTGTCTGGAGTTCGTTTGCAGTGGCTGAAGGCCCTGGCATGCCCATTCTGTCTCTCTCTGCCTCTTTCTTTCTCTCAAATAAATAAATAAATAAATAAAATATATTTAAAAAATACAATCCTATCCTACACCATTTCTAAAAACTTTTCAAAGAAAATAGGGGAGAATATCTCTATGGTTTCAAGATAGGATGGATTTCTTAAATGAAACACAAGAAGCACAAATCACAAAGGAAAAGGTTTATTCGTTTTACATTAAAAATTACATTGATTGAAGATACAGCTCAGTGCCAGAGTGCTTGCCTAGCCTGTGAAAAGCCCTCAGTTTGAGTCCTAGCACTGCAAAAATAGGTCTGGTTCTAGATGATGTATATACAGATCCATGGCATTGATAAAGTGAAAAGTTCAGTGACAAGCTGAAAGTAAAGATCTGTGACCTGGATACCCAACAGAAGATGAATGTTAAGAATACAATGCCCAAGTACCAATCAACACCTAAACACTGACTGCTTTAGTTTCCTAGGCCTGATATAACACATTGCTGCAAACAGGTAGCTTAAAGTGACAGAAATATATCTTGTCACACTTCTGAAGGCAAGAAGTACAAAATCAAAATGTTAGTAGGTCTAGGAAGATGACTCAGCAGTTAAAGCCACTTGATTGCAAAGTCTTCCAGCCTGAGTGTGATGCCCCAGTACCCATGTAAAGCCAGAAGCACAAAGTGGCACACAGATCTGGTGTTTGTTTGCAGAGGGCAAGAGGTCCTAGAATGCTAATACTTCTATCTCTGTCTCTCTCCTCTCACAAATAAATAAATGAAAATATTTAAAAATGGAAAAGTAGGGCTAGAAAGATGGCTTTGTGGTTAAGGCACTTGCCTGTAAAGCCAAAGGACCCAGGTTCGATTCCCCAGAACCCATGAAAGCCTGATGCACAAGATGGCATGTGCATATGGAGTTTGCTTGCAGTAGCTAGAGGCCTTGGCATGCCCATTCTCTTTCTCTTTCTCTCTCTGTCTCTCTAATAAATAACTAAAAATAAAATAAAAAATAATTTTAAAATTAGAAAAGTAAAAAAGTGTCAGTTGAGCTGGTTCTTTCTGGATGCTCTAAAGGAGAATCACCCCATGCTTCTCTAGCAGCTTCCAGTTGTAGAAGTTGCCTCCAATCTTTGTTGTTTCTTGGCTTGTAGTTTTATATTTTTTTAAATTTTTAATTTTTTGTTTTGTTTTGTTTTTGAGGTAGAGTCTCACACTAGCCCAGGCTGATCTGGAATTCATTATGTAGTCTCAGGGTGGAATCAAACTCACAGTAATCCTCCTACCTCAGCCTCCTGAGTGCTGGGATTAAAGGTGTGTGCCACCATGCCCTGCTCCTAGCTATATTTCTTAAATATCTAACTCAGTCTTCACAGGGCTTTCTTCCTTATGTTCTTTCAAAAGCTCATTAGAAGGCCAGGTTTGGTGGCACATGCCTTTAATGCTAGCACTCGGGAGGCAGAGGTAGGAGGATCCCTGCAAGTTCAAGGCTACCCTCAGTGAAACCTTACCTTGAAAAAACCAAAAAAAAAAAAAAAAAAAAAAACCCAAAACAAATAACTCATTAGAAAAATACCAATCAGGGCTGGCTTAGCAGTTAAGGCACTTAAGGCACTTTGCTGTATAAAACCTAAGAACCCAGGCTTGGCTGTATAAAACCCACATAAACCAGATGAAACCCACAAGAAAACCAAAAAAAAAAAAAAAAAAAAAAAACCCACATAAACCAGATGCACAAGCTGACACATGCACACAAGATGGTGCACACATCTGGAGTTCAATTATAGTGGCTAAAGGTCCTGGCATGTCAATTCTCCCCCCCCCACTCTCATAAATAAGATAATAAATTAAAAAGAAAAGCCAGGCAAGGTGGCGCACACCTTTAATCCCAGCATTTGGTAGGCAGAGATAGAAGAATCACCATGACTTCGAGACCACCCTGAGACTACATAGTGAATTCCACATCACCCTGGGCTAGAGCAAGACCCTACCTCTAAAAACAAAACAAAAAAAAAAAAAAAAAAGAAAAGAAAAGAAAGAAAGAGAAAAAGAAAAAGAAAAGAAAAGAGGACTGGAAAAATATTTTAAAAAGAGGGCTAGATAGATTGCTTAGTTGTTAAGGCCCTTGCCTGCAAAGCCAAAGGACACAGGTTTGATACCCCAGCACTTAAGGCACTTGCCTGCAAAGCCTAAACACTCTGGTTCAATTCCCCAGTACCCATGTAAAGCCTGATGCACAGAGAGGTGCATGCATCTGGAGTTGGTTTGCAGTCCCTGGGGTGCCCCGCCCCCCTCTAGCAACCAAATAAAGAAAAAGAAAAATACCAATCAACATTTAAGACTGCTATAGTCTGACTTCATCTTCATTCCATCTGAAGAGACTCTATTTCTAAATAAGGCCACATCCTTAGGTTCCAACATATATGGTTTTTGAGGAGCTGACCTGTGACCCCTCAAACTCACATGTATCATGTACAAAATATATTTATTCATCCTTTCCCAACATCTCCCAATGTCCTAGTCCATTTCAGCATAAACTCTATCTAAATCCTGCATCTCATCTAAATATCAACTAAAAAATAAAATATCATCATTTAAAATATTTTATTTTTATTTATTTATTTGAGAGAGATAAAGAGAGGCAGATAGGAAGAGAATGGGTATACCTGGGCCTCTAGCCACTGCACATGAACTCCAGACACATGCACTATCATGTGCATCTGGCTTACATGGATACTGAGGAATTGAACCTGGGTCCTTAGGCTTCACAGGCAAGCACCTTAACTGCTAAGCCATCTCTCCAGCCCAAAAATCTCATCATTAAAATCAAAGATATAGGTGAGATACTGTTTGGTCTGGTCTGGAGCTAGATTTATCTCCATGTGTGGACCTGTGAAACTAGTAAATCTATTGTTTGCTTTTAAAGATAATCCTAGGACATAAGACAGGCCTTTGCATTCTGAAAGGGAGAAAATAGAAGGGATAAAAGGATCTCTGGTCTCAAGCAAGTTTGACACCTAGAAGGACAAATTCCACTAGGTTCAAAGCCTGAGAGTAATTCTTTGTAGCTTGGTTAGCCACCTGTGTCTGACTAGGCCTCTTTGCTCTCTGCCTCTGGGCCTGCCTCTTTGACTTCTATATCTGTGGTTCTGCCTCCAGAGTTATTCTTCCTTTTCTTTTTCCTTTTCCTTTTTCTTTCTTCTTTTTCTCCAAGGTAGGGTCTCTTTCTAGCTCAGGCTGACCTGGAACTCACTCTGTAGTTCTAGGATGGCCTCCAACTAACAGTGATCCTCCTGCCTCTGCCTCCTGAGTACTAGGATTAAAGGTGTGCCACCACACCCAGCCCCTTTTTCTTGAATCATATCACATATGTGTTACTGAGTAATTCAATCAGGTCATTTCTTGCTGGTAGAATGCCTGAAGCCTGACAGCTTTCTTCCCATTTCCTTTTCTTTTTTTGTCCCTTAGTCTAAGGTACCAGTGTTTCTGCTGACACAACATTCTCAAAATCTGTGTTGGGGCTGGGGAAATAGCTCAGCACATAAGAGCATTTGACACAAGAATGAGGACCTAAGACTGCCCTTGTCCAATTCCCCAGGACCCACATAAAATAGCTGGACATGGCAATGCATGTCCATCCCCCCAGTCCTGTGGGGAGCAGAGATTAGAGAATCATTGGGGCTTATGACAACCCTATCTCCTCATACAGAGACTCTGTCTCAAGGAACTATGTGGATGAGTGACAGAAGACAAATACTCCACGTTCTCTTCTGGCCTCCACACATGTACACATGCACACACATGTACATATACTACACATATGCACATGTACACACACACAACAAAAGCCTTCTATATACATAAGGAGATCCACACCCTCACACAAGCAGCAGCCTTCTGCACAGATCTTTCCTGGCTTGTGCTGAGACTGCTGATGAGATTACAGAACACACATAGCATCTTCTCAACAGTTTGCAAAGCTATACATTTAGCTCAAGTTTCATAGTGTATTATTGCTTTTTATTTTTTATTTATTTTTTATTGAATTTATTTGTTTATTTGAGAGAGGGGAAGAGAGAGGAAGAGGCAGATAGAGAAAGAGAATAGGCATGCCAGGGCTTCCAGTCACAGCAAATGAACTCCAGACGCACGCGCCCCTTGTGCATCTGGCTAACGTGGGTCCTGGGGAATCAAACCTGGATCCTTTGGCTTTGCAGGCAAACACCTTAACTGCTAAGCCATCTCTCCAGCCCTTAATTTTTATTTTTACATATTTATTTATTTGAGAAAGAGCGAGAAAGAGGCCAAGAGAGAGAATGGGCGCACCAGGGCCTCCAGCCACTGCAAATATACTCTAGATGCATGCACCACTTTGTGCATCTGGCTTAAGTGGGTCCTGGGGAATTGAACCTGGGTCCTTAGGCTTCATAGGAAAGTGCCTTAATCACTAAGCCATCGCTCCAGCCTTCAGGTGTAGTAACACTTGCCAGTAATCCCAGCTACTTGGGAAGCTTAGGGAGGAGGATCATGAGTTCAAGACCAGCCTGGTAACATAGTGAAACTGTGTGTGTATATGTGTGCACTCATGTGCATGTGTGCAAGTTTGTGTGTATGAACATGCACATGGAGGCCAAAGGACAGCTTTGGGTGTCATTCCACTCATGTGCCACGTAGCTGTTTGAGACAGGGTCTTTCATTGGCCAGGAACATACCAGTTAGGCTGGACTAGATGGTGAACAGATCCCAGGGATCCTCCTGTCTCTGCATCCCCAGCACTGAAATTTCAAATGCACACCATTATGCATTTCTTTGAGGTAGTGTCTCACTCTAGTCCAGGCTGATCTGGAATTCACTATGTAGTCTCAAGGTGGCCTCAGACTCACTCAATCCTCCTACCTCTGCCTCCTGAGTGCTGGGATTAAAGGTGTGCACCACCACACCCAGCTCACTATGCATTTCTTAAATGGAATACAAATAGCACAAAACACTAAGGAAAAGCTTTAAACATTCCACATTAAAAATTACATATGGGGGGCTAGAGAGACAGCTTAGTGGTTAAACGCTTGCCTGTGAAGCCTAAGGATCCTGGTTCGAGGCTCGATTCTCCAGTACCCATGTAAGCCAGATGCACAAGATGGCACATGCATCTGGAGTTTGTTGCAGTGGGTAGAGGCCCTGGTGTGCCCATTCTCTCTCTCTCCGCCTCTTTCTCTCTCTGTCTGTTGCTCTCAAATAAATAAATAAAAATAAACAAAAAAATTTTTTAAAATTACATATGGGGGTTGGTGCTAGAAAGATGGGTTAGTGGTTAAGGCACTTGCCTGCAAAGTCTAAGGACCCAGGTTCCATTCCCTGGTACCCACATAAGCCAGATGCACATGATGGTGCATGCATCTGGAGTTCATTTGCAGTAGCTAGAGGGCCTGGCACACTCATTCTCTCTCTCTCTCTCTCTCCCCCTATTGCTGGTTTCCAAATAATAAATAAATAATATATTTTTTAAAAAAGAAAGGAAGGGGGCTGGAGAGATGGCTTAGTGGTTAAGGTGTTTGCCTGCAAAGCCAAATAATCCAAGTTCAATTCCCCAGTACCCATGTAAGCCAAATACACAAGGGGGTCATGATCTGGAGTTCGTTTGCAGTGGCTAGAGGCCCTGGCTCACCCAGTCTCTCTCTCTCGATCTATCTGTCTCTCTCTTTCTGCTTGCAAATAAATAAATTAATTACATTTATAAAAAAAGAAAGGAGGCCAGATGTGGTGGTGCACACCTTTAATCCCAGCACTGGGAGGCAGAGGTAGGAGGATCACCATGAGTTCAAGGCCACCTGAGAATACAGAGTGAATTCCAGGTCAGCCTGTGCTAAAGTGAGACTCTACCTCAAAACTCCCCACCCCACCCCCAGAAAAAAAGAAAGGAAAGGTTACTTTTTAAAAAAAGAGAGAAAAAGCCGGGCGTGGTGGCTCATGCCTTTAATTCCAGCACTAGGGTGGCAGAGGTAGGAGGATTGCCATGAGTTCGAGGCCACCCTGAGACTACATAGTGGGTTCTAGGTCAGCCTGAGCTAGAGTGAGACCCTACCTCAAACCCCCCCCCCCGCCAAATAAAAAGAGAGAAAAAAAACTTACATACAAGGGCTGGAGAGATGGCTCAATGGTTAAAGGTGCTTGCTTTCAAAGCCTGATGGCCGGGTTCAATTCCTAGCACTGTATTGCTAGATCTAGAGATAAATGTAAATACATACAGGCATGTTTATGTAGGTTCTGGAGATCAAACTCATTCTTGTGAAGTAAGTAGTTGACTAAGTTATCTCCCCAGCTCCAGGCAGTGTCCTATAAAGAACAAAGGAAGAAGGAAAGGAGGAAGGAAGAAAATAGGCTAAGAAGTTCCTAAATCAACAAGTACTATTTCTTTATAAGTAGTGGAGAGAAACCAAACCATACCTTCCACATTTTTCTTAGAAATATCTTGAAATTAATTTTTTTGTTTTGTTTTGTTTTTTCGAAGTAGGATCTCATTCTAACCCAGGCTGACCTGGAATTCACTATGGAGTCTCAGGGTGGCCTCAAACTCATTGCAATCCTCCTACCTCTGCCTCCCACGTGCTGGGATTAAAGGCATGCACCAACATGCCAGGCCCAAGTTCATTTTTTAAAAGATTTTATTTTTATTTATTTATTTTTTATTTATTTATTTATTTATTAGACACAGAGAGAGGGAGAGTGAGAATGGGCACGGCAGGGCCTCTAGCCACTGCAAATGAACTCCAGATGCATGCCCCCTTGTGCATCTGGCTTATGTGGGACCTGGCTTTGCAGGCATGTGCCTTAACCACTAAGCCATCTCTCCAGCCCCCAAGTTCATTTTTAATGTTTGCTTTCCACCAAGCAACACAACACAATTCACCTGACTGCTTTGCCATATTATAAGGGTCACCTTTTCTTCAGTGTCCAATCACGTTTCTCATTTTTATCTGAGACCTCACCAAAAACACCTTACCTGGACAGACTTTGTAGCCCATACTAGCCTTGTACTCATTTTGTAGTCCAGGCTGGTCTTGAACTTGTGCCAATTGTCCTGTCTCTGATTCCCAAGCACTGAGATTATAGGCATGAGCTTTCATGCTCCACATAAACATAGCAATATCCCTTACTTTTTTTTTTAACTTTTTTTTTATTTGCAAGTAGAGAGAGAGAGAGAGAGAGAGAGAAAAGAGGCAGACAGAGAGAGAATGGGCATGCCAGGGCCTCTAGCCACTGCAAACGAACTCCAGATGCATGTGCCCCTCACACATCTGGCTTATGTGGGTCCTGGAGAATAGAACAGGGATCCTTTGGCTTTGCAGGCAAACACCTTAACCACTAAGCCATTTCTCCAGCCCCCCTTTTTTTAAAGTAGGGTCTTGTTCTTGCCCAGATTGACCTGGAATTTACTATGTAGTCTCAGGGTGGCCTCAAACTCATGGTGATCCTCCTACCTCTGCCTCCCAAGTGCTGGGATTAAAGGTGTGTGCCATCACACCTGGCTTTATCTCTTACTTCTAATTGACGATAGAATATTGTTGTGCCTGTCATTTCCCATAAAATACATATTATAATTATAATATTCATATTATATAGTAAATGCTCAAAGATATTTATGTATGAATAATGAAAGACAGGGTCAAACTTTAAAAAATTTTTTTGAAGTAATTGCTGTTTTCTTGAGATGATTTGCATAACAATCATTTCAAAGTATACTATTCAGTAGTTTTTAGTATATTCACAAACTGTGCAACTGTGATCACTATTCATTTCCAGAATACTTTCATCATCCACAAACAAAATCTTTTTTGTTTGTTTGTTTTGTTTTGTTTTGTTTTTTGAGGTAGGGTCTCACTTTGGCTCAGGCTGACCTGGAATTCACTATGTAGTCTCAGGGTGGCCTCAAACTCATGGTGATCCTCCTACCTCTGCCTCCTGAATGCTGGGATTAAAGGCGTGCGCCACCACACCCAGCTGGTTTTTCGATGTAGGGTATCTCTCTCTAGCTCGGGCTGACCTGGAACTCACTATGTAGTCTCAGGATGGCCTTGAACTCTTAGCAATCCTCCTACCTCTGCCTCCCAAGTGCTGGGATTAAAGGTGTGCCACCACGCCTGGCCACAAATGAAATCTCCTATCCAGTGGCAGTCATGTCCTCTTTCCCCAATAGACACCAGCAACTACTAACATACTGTCTTCTCTACAGACTTGCATATCCTATATATTTCACATAAATTAAATCACATAAAGCATACCTTTTGTGAATGACAATTTTTTCTGTAGCATATTGCATTCAAGGTTCATCCATGTTGTACCTTTTCTTGTTTGTGTTTGTGTGTGTGTGTGTGTGTGTTTTGTTTTGTTTTTCGAGGTAGGTTCTCACTCCGGCTCAGGCTGACCTGGAATTCAGTCTCAACACTTGGCGATCCTCCTAAAAAAAACAGTGCTGGGCATGTGTGTGCCACCATGCCCAGCTGTTTTTTTTTTTTTTTTAAACCATTAATCCCAGCACTCGGGAGGCAGAGGTAGGAGGATCGCCAAGAGTTCAAAGCCACCCTGAGACTACATAGTGAATTCCAGGTCATTCTGAGCCGGAGTGAGAACCTACCTTGAAAAACAAAACAAAACAAAAACAACAACAACAAAAAGGTGTGTGTCACCACACTTGGCTTTTAATTTTTTTAATTTATTTTTTATTTGAGAGAGAGAGAGATACAGAAATAGGCAGGTAGAAATTGAGAGAGAAAGGGCGTGCCAGGGCCTCCAGCCACTGCAAACGAACTCCAGATTCATGCACCCCCTTGTGCATCTGGCTTACATGGGTCCTGGGGAATCAAGCCTTGAACCGGAGTCTTAGGCTTCACAGGCAAGCATTTAACTGCTAAGCCATTTCTCCAGGCCTTGTTTTGTTTTTTTGAGGTAGGGTCTCATTCTAACCCAGGCTCACCTGGCACTTATGCTGTAGTCCCAGGCTGGCCTCAAACTCAGTGATCTTTCTACCTCTGCCTCCCAAGTGCTGAGGTTAAAGGCATGTACAACCATACCTGGCCACATTGTACTTTTGAATCAGGATCATTGACCTCTTTGTGGCTGAATGATATGAATTTTTTATTTAGTTGCATATTGGTCATATTCCCATAAGTTGTTTTTACATTTTTATTTATTTATCTATTCACTTATCTATTTATTTATTTTGTTTTTTTAAATATATTTATTTGTTTATTTGAGAGAGAGAAAGAGGCGGGGGGAGGGGAGAAAGAATGGGCACGCCAGGGCCTTCAGCCACTGCAAACGAACTCCAGACACATGCGCACCCTTCGGCATCTGGCTTACATGGGAACTGGAGAATCGAACAGGGATCCTTTGGCTTTGCAGGCAAACACCTTACCCACTCTCCAGCCCCTTCTTTTGGTTTTTTTGAGGTAGGGTCTCGCTGTAGCTCAGGCTGATCTGGAATTCACTATGTAGTCTCAAGGTGGCCTCAACCTCACTGCGATCCTCCTACCTCTGTTTCCAATGCTGGGATTAAAAGTGTGTACCACCACACCTGGCTATTTATTTAGTTATGAAACAGAGAGTATAGGCATGGCATGCCAGGGCCTCCTGACAGAGCAAACAAACTCTAGATACTTTTGCCACTTTGTGTGCTGGCTTTGCATGACTATTGAGGTATCAAACCTGAGCCATCAGTCTTTGTAAGCAAGTATCTTTAACTCTGACTCATCTCTCCAGCCCAAACTGGTCTTCAATTTGCTACATAATTTAGAGTTACAAAAAATTACAAAGAACATACAGAACGTTCCCATATACTTAGTTGCCTTCATTGTTAACATCTTACATTATCATGGTACATTTCAAAATTTAAAAACTGACATTGTTGCATTGTGCTAAATGATAATTATCATCAAGGCCAAGCTTTGAGTTTCACCAGTTTTGCCTGTAGTGTCCTTGTTTTGTTCCAGGATCCAATCCAATTGCTTTTTCTTTGTTCTGAGACAGAATCTCATTATGTAGCTTTGGTCAATTTGGAGCTTGCTATGACGACTAGGTCAGGCTCGCACTGGCAGCAATACTCCTCCTCTGCTTCCTGAGTGCTGGGATTACAGGCTTGTGCCACCACATCCAACACACCACATCACATCTAATTGCCATGTTTTTTCTCTGGTCTGTAAAGTTTTTCAGTCTTTGTTTTTCACGACCTTGATACTCTTGAGGAGTTCTGGCAAGGTTTTCTGCAAAAGGCCTCCCAATCTGGGTTTATCTTATGTTTTCTCATGACTGAACTGGGCTTACAGGCTTTTGGAAAGAATATCAAAGGTGGTGGTGGTGAGGGGTGCTGAATGATCCCTCTCAGCATATCAGGCAAGCATAAATGAAATCCATGTGCCATTATTGATGTTGTTAACTTTCATCCCTTGGCCAAGGCGCATTTTCCAAGTTACTATTTCCCCTCTCCCTGTTCTCCCTGCTCATTCACAATGAGCTACTAATTCTAGCCTACTTTCAAAGGCAAGAGGATTTGAATGACGTGCCACTTTCTAAAGATGAGATTATTTACATGGGATTCTGCTGAAGGAAGTTTCTTCACTATTTTTAAATATTTTATTTAAACTGGGCGTGGTGACGCACACCTTTCATCCCAGCACTCAGGAGGCAGAGGTAGGAAGGGTCGCCACCCTGAGACTACGTAGTGAATTCCAGGTCAGCCTGGGCTAGAGTGAGACCTTATCTACCTCGAAAAAAAAAAAAAAAAAGAATATAAAATCACACCCAAGCTATGATCATAATGATGTAAAGCTAAACAAGTTTATCATGGTACATAGCAAGCTACTAACATCCATTTTGTTTTTTTGAGGTAGGGTTTCACTCTAGCCCAGACTGACCTGGAATTTTCTATGTAGTCTCAGGGTGGCCTTGAATTCAAGGCGATCCTCCTACCTCTGCCTCCCAAGTGCTGGGATTAAAGGAGTGCGCCACCACATCCAACCTCTGTTTTTTTCTCAAATATTTAATTAATTTATTTATTTACTTAAGAGAGAGAGAACGGGCATGCCAGGGCCTCCAGCTGCTTCAAATGAACTCCAGATGTATGTGCCACCTTGTGCATCTGGCTTACATGGGTCCTGGGGAATTGAATCTGGGTCCTTTGGCTTTGCAGTCAAGCACCTTAACCACTAAGCCATCTCTCCAGCCTTCAATAAGCATTTTTTTGTTATTTATTTATTTGAGAGTGACAGACAGAGAGAGAAAGAGGCAAATAGAGAGAGAATGGGTGCACCAGGGCCTCAAGTCACTGCAAACAAACTCCAGATGCATGCGCCCCCTTGTGCATATGGCTTACGTGGGCCTGGGGAATCTAGCCTCAAACTGGGGTCCTTAGGCTTCACACGCAAGCGCTTAACCAGTAAGCCATCTCTCCAGGCCCTCAATAAGCATTTTAAGTGCTTATTTTGTCTGATTCTTGACTTCTAAGTACTCACAGTATGGTAAGAGATATGGACTGGTAAACATATGTACCTTGCAAGGTGAGAAGTATTTTGGTAGATAAGAGCTTTGTGACATCTTAGTTCATAGGAGGAAAGATTCCCTGGCTATAGGACAGGAAAAACAAATGGAAATTATTCAAGAAAAGAAAGGAAAAAGGACCTTTTGAGTCTGAGGAAACAACATGTACAAGGCTTGAGAACTAAAAGCTTACAGTACTCGTGGGTTCTTGCTGCTACTTAAGCACGGCAAAAACCATAGCTAGTGGAGTGAGGGCCTCAGAAAAGGGATAGAGGATAGTTATCATTTTTCAGACTGCATAGGACCAATGGATCATTAAACAATATATGTTTTGAAATACAATGAATTGGAATACAATAGAGCAGGAACTTTCACCCAGGCCTTATGGTAACATGCCTGTAATCCCAGCTACTAGGATGGCTGAGGCAGGAAGGTTGTAAGTTTAAGTGTACAAGGCCAGCCTGAGTAACTTAGTGAGACACTATCTCAAAAAAAGAAAGAAAGAAAGAAAGAAAGAAAGAAAGAAAGAAAGAAAGGAAGGAAGAAAAGAAAGAAAATAAGAAAAAAAGCTAGGAGTGGTACACATGCCTTTAATCCCAGCACTCGGGAGGCAGAGGTAGGAGGATTGCCACGAATTCAAGGACACCCTGAGAATACATAGCGAATTCCAGGTCAGCCTGGGATAGAGTAAAAACCTACCTCAAAAAACAAACAACAAAGAAAAAGAAAAGAAAAGGAAGAAAGAGAGGGAGAGAAAGAAAGAAGAAAAAAACGCTGAGGGTTAGCATAGTAGTATGGTAGCAGAGGATATGCATAATATCCATAGGAAATATCAAAATGCCTTGTCTATAGTGAAGCATTAGCATGAGAAACTCTTAGTCATTTGTGTGCACATGTGTATGTATACTTGGTTACAATGTAAAATGTATTTCTTACTGTGGGTCGTGGTCAAGCAAGAGCCTTTAACCACTGAACCATCTCCCCAGCTGGACATGGTCAGAAATGCTTAAAAGTCATTGCTTTAGAGTATATAATTTAATGCTTTTAGATATTGTGTTTGTTTGTTTGTTTTAGAGGTAGGGTCTCGCTCTAGCCCTGACTGACCTGGAATTTACTATGTAGTCTCAGGGTGACCTTGAACTCATCATGGTCCTCCTACCTCTGCCTCCCTAATGCTGGGAATAAAGGCGTGCACCACTATGCTGGGCAGATATTGTATTTTTGTTTGTTTGTTTGTTTGGTTTGGTTTGGTTTTTGAGGTAGGGTCTCACTCTGACCCAGGCTGACCTGGAATTAACTATGTAGTCTCAGGGTGGCCTTGAACTCACAGCGATCCTCCTACCTCTGCCTCCCCAGTGCTGGGATTAAAGGCGTGTGCCACCACGCCCAGCCAGATATTGTATTTTTAAAAAATTATTTATTTATTTATTTGCAAGCCGAGATGGAGAGATACAAGAGAGGCAGACAGAGAGAGAATGGGCATGCCTGCTTCTAGCCATTGCAAACAAACTCCAGATGCATGTACCCCTTGTACATTGGGCTTACATGGGTCCTGGGGAATTGAACCTGGCTCCTTTGGCTCGCAGGCAAACACCTTAATCGCTAAGCCATTTCTCCAGCCTAATTGTATTTTTTTTGCATGTGGGTAGCATGTGTGTGTGGTATGGTATATACCCTGTTTGTGCACATGCAGAGGCCAGAAGAGAATATGAACTGTTTCCCTCTAGTTCATCAACGTGTTTCCTTGAGGCAGTCTCTCACTGAACCCAGCACAGCTGTTTTTAGTCAGACTGGCTAACCAGCGAGCCCCAGCAATTCTCAGGTCTTCACTTCACACAGGACTGGCCATGCCTAGGTGTTTATATGGGTGCTGAGAAATCAAACTCAGAGTGAATCAGACCCTCGTGCTTATATGGCAAATGCTTTTAGCTACCATACCATCTCCCTAGTCCCTAGATATTGCATTTAATATATGTATATATTTTTAAAGTAAATATATATATATTTAAGAGAGAGATGGAGAATGGGCACACAAGGCCCTCCTGCCGCTGCAAATGAACTCCAGCTATATGCACCACTTTGTGATTCTGGCTTTATGTGGGCACTGGGGAATTGAACCCAGGTCATCAAGAAAGTACCTTTAACCACTGAGCAATCTCTCTAGCCCAATATTACATTTTTATTGCATGGCTCTGCTTTTTTTTGTTTGTTATTTACTATTCATCAAATATTTATCAAGTGCTTATTTTATGCCTAGTGCAAGAAAACTTTCTGAGAACAACTTAAAGTTTATGGGAAACAGACAATAGCCATACGTATTACTTATCACAATCCTCAAACTGTTTCATGAACCATATACTTTGGAACTCCCAAGACGAACATGATTATTAAAATCCTCATAGTAGGGACTGGAAGATGGTTCAGCAGTTCAAGGTGCTTGCTTGCAAAGCCTGCAGGCCTGAGTTCCCTACCACCCACTTATGCTAGAAGCATTAGCCGGTGCTTCCAGCATGTCTATAACAATGGGAGGTGGAACCAGGAGAATCTGAAGCTCATTTGCAGTGGCCAGAGATGACTGACTCTCAGATAGTGGAGCTCAGACACCTTAATGTGGTCCTCTGACCACCACAAATGTATGCCATACACACACATATATTTTTAAATTTTTAAAAATATATTTTAAAAATTCATTCATTTGATACAGAGAAAGAGGCAGAAAGAGAGAAAGAGAGAGGGAGAGAATGGGTGCACAAGAGTCTCCAGCCACTGCAAACGAACTCCAGATGCATGTGCCCCCTTGTGTATCTGGCTTAATGGGTCCTGGAGAATCAATTCTTTGGCTTTGTCATGTCTTAACCGCTAAGCCATCTCTCCAGCCCCCTTGCTTAGCAGTTAAGGCACTTCTGGCAAATCCAAAGGACCCAGGTTCGATTACGTTTTAAAGTAGAAGTCTTCAAGAAAGTCTTGTATGCACTAAGTTTGGCAAAGATTAATTTCTTAAATGTGTACTGCAAGCAACACTGTGTTAAACCCTGTATTCAACCAATACTCATCTCAGTTTCTTCAAAGATTTGAAAAAAAATTAATATTTTTGTTGAGACTGGGCATGGTGGTCCACATCTATAATCCCAGCACTTGGGAGGCAGAGGTAAGAGGATCACTGTGAGTTCAAGGCCACTCTGAGAATACATAGTGAATTCCAGGTCAGCCTGGGCTAGAGTGAGACCCTACCTTGAAAAACATATACATACATACATACATACATACATACTACATACATACATACATACATACATACATACATACATACATGTATTTTGTTTATTTATCCATTTGAGAGAGAGAAAGAATGGGTACACCAGGGCATCTAGCCACTGCAAATGAACTCCAGACACATGCACCACCTTTTGCTTCTGGCATTATATGGGTACTGGGGAATTGAACTGGGTCTCTTGGTCTTATAGGCAAGCACCTTAACTGTTAAGTCATCTCTCCAGCCCGAAAAAAAATTTTTTGAGCAGGGTATGGTTGCACACTCCTTTAATCCCAGCATACAGGAGGCAGAAATAGGAGGATCACTGTGTGTTCAAGGCCACCCTGAGACTACATAGTGAACTCCACATTAGCCTGGGCCAGAGTGAGATGCTACCTCGAAAAATCATTTAAAAAATTTTTTTTCTCAGTTTTTTTCAAGGATTTAAAAACAATTTTTTCCCTTAAAAGATTTAACACCTTTGTCACTTCAAGCCTACCCCACATATTGTCCCTCAATCTGGAATACGCTCACTGTTCTCTGGACAGCTTTAAATTTTTTACACAGCAGCCCTCAGTTTAAATGTCACTTCTTTAGGAAGTATTCCTTAATCTCTTAGGCTTCAGCAGGCACTTTTGTTATGTGACCCCATGTGATAGTCACTAATATGGCTGTCCTCTTCAAGAAAGGGCCCTGAGGAGAAGGTCAATTGGCAGCATCTGGCTGTAAACTCCTTTAGTTCCACCTCAGCTTCTGAGGGGCTTATGCTGTGTTCTGCTGGCCTGGTCAATAACCAGCACTGTGATACAAGGACTTGGCCATTTCTGTTCAGTGTGGGGCTCTCATCATGTGCTTGCTACCTTTGCTCCAGAGCAAAGTCCCCACTGGGCTGGCAAAGACCAACCAATCTGCATTGTAGATCTTTATTTTTTTATTATTATTTATTTATTTGAGAGAGAGAATGAGAAAGAAAGAAGAAAGACATAAAGAACAGGACATGGTGGTGCACGCCTTTAATCCCAGCACTCGGGAGGCAGAGGTAGAAGGATTGATGTGAGGTCAAGGCCACCCTGAGACTACACAGTGAATTCCAGATCATCCTGAGCTAGAGTGAGACCCTATCTCAAAAAAAAAACAAGTGAAATAGAATTCCAGCCTAAGGAATGCAGAGACCAGTCGGAGCTCTGCCTGGAGTCCCTGGACTGCACATGCTTATGGTGCTGGTGATGGTAGTTCTCTCTGCTTGGACCTGTGAAAGGGGGCCAGCTTCTTCCGCAACTGGTATGCTTCAAATAAACCTTTCCTCCTATAAACGGTGACTGGTTTGGAAGTTCATCCCAGCAATGTGAAGCTGACCACAGCACTCTCTCTCTCATTCTTTCTGTCTTCCTTTCTCAAATAAATCATAATAATAAAAGAGTTCAACTTTGGACATGCAGCACTTGAGATGCCCATGGGACATCCATCACAAACACTGTTAATAGAAAGTTGACTATATTATAGCTCTGGAGTCCAAATGGAAGTGTGAGGTGGAGATACCGTTTGGAAGTCCTCATCTCATGGACAGGAAGAAATGAGATCACCCAGGAAAAGGCCATATGTATATACAAAGAGGAATAAGGCATTGACCTAGGAAACTCTAATGTATAAAGTTCTGCTAGAGGATGAGGTTAGCAAATGAGATTTAGGTCAGGGAAAATGAGAGTTTTCTTTGTTTTATGACAGAGAGAGAGAGAGAGAGAACTAGGGCCTCTTGTCACTGCAAATGAACTCCAGAAGCATGAGCCACTTTATGCATCTGGCTTTATGTGCGTATTAGAGAGTCAAACACAGGGTATCATGCTTTGCATGCAAGCGCCTTTAACCACTGAGCAAACTTTCCAGTCCCTTGGGTGTTTGAGGTAGGGTCTCACTCTAGCTCAGGCTGACCTGGAATTCACTATGTATTCTCAGGGTGGCCTCAAACTCAC